>CM042179.1:15300017-15322517 GCA_023376005.1 Doryteuthis pealeii
AACAGGATCAACACTATAGACGATAACACTTGTCTCCAATAATGTAGAAAAACTAATGCACAGGTATCACATCGGAACAAATTCAACTAACTCGCTCCTGTATAGTCCTATGGAGACGTCATTTCGATAGAATACGAAAATAGTACTAAGGAACCGGAGACAGAATGACTTATTTGGTTAAATAGACAACACTATACTAAAAGAAGTAAAAGGAGGACACTTCGCACGTCGCTAATGGTCATCGCGTCGTAGGAAATGGACTTTAGGCTGTCTTGCATTTCACTAGCACAATACCCTTCAAGAAAGTCTGTGCGTCCTAACTACTTCCTCTCTCTAGCTATTGGTAAAATAGATAGGGCACACTGGGACTATTTTGAACCTGTACTAGGTTAACGCCAGTCTTACGAGATGGAAAAACTCTGCAATTCAAACACTTTGTCTAAACCCTTTCCGCTAGAAATTCGCTTCTCGTCGTCAACATACCCCTACTCTTGTGGACTAGGTCTTTTGGTTTGGTGTTTTGTTTTCGGCAATATCAACCTCAGTGGGATATTTAATGCCTGATAAAGTTTTGAAAATCTTTCTCTCCTCTCTCTAAATCATACCTCTCTTAAAACGAGATAATACATTTTTTTATAAAATAATTTTTTTCTATTTACACCATTGATGGGACCCTAACAGGTACTCCACCCACCAGGTCAAAGTGGACCAGGGAGCAATGGGTGATGAAGGGTGTCCACATTCACCCAAACCTCCAAACATGGACACCAATCACCATCAGATAGAAGTTTACAACGCCATTCCCCAAAGGACATGTAGACCCGCACCACGCCTCTAAACACCCATATGAAAAAAGGGTAATGGGCGCTGGCCAAATATAGGGCAATAGGGTTGGAAAATCATAATAAGGTGCTATGTGGGGCCAGGGAGGGGAAGGGCCTTGACGTGACCAGCCGATTGATCGGAGGGGCCTCTCAGAACCGCCCGGTCTAGCCCAAGATGGGCAAAAGTGGAAGTATTGCAAGTACAGCAACACCCTGTCTCCCACTTTCGTCCTCCTAACCCCCTCTCGCGCGTCTCTCCTTCTATCTCTCTCTCTTAAGCATCACAGGTTTCACCCACGCCAACAGGTGGCCCCATTGGGGGAGTCCTAAACCCCTCTGCAGAGTGCAGTCGGTGCATTCTAACGCCCCTGCGACAGGCGGTCTTGTGGAAGGGTTAGTAACTATATTAAAAAGAAGTAAAAATAAGAAAAGAAAATCTAATTGATGGATAAATAGACTCAGAAAGGTTTACAAATATTTTGAAATGTTTAAACTCTATAGGGAAAATTCCATGACAAAAAAGCAATAGGAACTGAAGAATTGGAAACTACACGGGAAAGTAGAAAGTCAGCCTGAAGTAAACTGTTACGATTTTTATACCATTTTTAGGCTCAAGTGAGAAGTACTTTAACAGTGAGATCTTGTGTAAGGCAGTGACTGAATCCCTTAAGTGAAATATCCTTTGGTTATGTAGAGTCTTGGCTGCATATCCGTTCACAGCAAGAAGCGAATACGCGCAAATAACGGTTTTCAAGATCGCGATTAATAATTAACTAACTCACGTATTCGTGATTGGCTGACTTTAATCCAGCGCCACGCAGAGTCTATAAGTTTCAGTGGTTGGGATTCCAACACGTCCTTATAACCACAAAACAATCAAACAAATCTACAACATCATTTTCTAGAAGAACTGACTAATCTTGATTATTCACAAAGTAACCCCCCCTCATAATCTAGATGATGTAAAAGATTTTCAAAAAACAAAGAGAATTGAAAAAGAACTAATAGAAACTGTATAAACTTCAGACAAAGACATATGAGGGATTTGGAATTGAAGAGGAAAAACGAACAACCGAAAGAATAGATTATTCCAATTAAAAAGCGTCAAAACATTCATCAGAAAAAAGAAAGCAACAAATACGTGGGGATCTTAAAGCAGATACCATCAAGAAAAACTGATGAAAGAAACAGTAAAATATGAATATTTCAGAACAATAAGCGAATAATGGAAGTCAAATTCTACAGTACCTGATATAATATAATACTAACATCTAATAGCGAGGTTCCTGGCTAGATTATCAGGACTAAAATTTGGTCATACTGTCAAATGGTATTTGTACAAACCAGAATCTGTCATAGAAAAGTAGACACATAAAATGCTATGGGACTTTGAGAAACAAACACATCAACCCAATCCCGAACAGAAGAGCTGATCTGTGTTTAATTAACAAAAAGAAAATAACTTGTCACCTAGTGGATTTGGCCGTTCCATCGGATCAAAGAGTGAAAATAAAAAAAGCTAAATTTAGAAAAGTACCTTGTCTTAGCAGAAAGCCGACAAAGTGACAAACGGTGTATACTAGGACTGTTCCTACAATTGGTATTACTTTGACCTGCATATCCTTAGCTTTTTTCAATTCTCTGACACTAAACCAGGTATTTGTCTATCTTTTTTTACCTTCATCTTCACCCTATGATCTGCTGGAACTGCAAATCTACATGATGACAGTTCTCTTTTTTTTTGTTAATCATACAAGTCTGGTCTTCTAGCTGGCATAAGTGATCCATCTTTATCTCAAAGTCCCCAGAGAATTTTATGTGTTTCATTCTCAATAGAATTCTGGTTTTGCACATACCATTTTGTGTATGGCCAAAATTTAGTTTTTTTGCACAATTCCCAGTTTGATCACTTCCAACCCAGTTGTGCCTAGTTTTGTATTTCTGTTGTGCTAGTTTTCTACATTTGCTTATACTGTAAAACATGAAAGTAACGGTGATACCCATTATAGTTGGAGTCCTTATTCATAGTTTCAGAAGTCCTGGAGAAGTATTGATGGAACTGGAGATCAGAGGAAGAATCAAGACCACCAGACTACGCACTTTTAAAAATTAGTTAGCTATATTTAGAAGAAGTCTGGAGGTTTGAAGAGTTTTGCTGTCGGGCTCTAATGAAAAAAAAAACACCGGTTTAAAAACTGGTGTGAAAAACAAACAATGATTAGAATAATAATCTGCAAAACAAGTTTGCTTACCACTACTGAATGTTGAAAACATCCAGGTTTTAATTGCAATTGTAATTATTAATCATCGCATTGCAGTCTCGAATACTATATAATTGTGTGCTTCTAGTTACAGCCCTCCTGTGACTATGAAGTCAATTGTTTAAAAAAAAAGCCTTCATGGTGTTGCGCCAAAGTGTGACTTCAGACCATGAACAGTCCGCTACGGAGAGCCTGTCGCCACCAAGGGCGGTCCGGGCGACGATCTGTCTCTTATAAACGAAAGCTCTGCAGAGAGGATAATCCTTCGGGATTGGTCCGTTATTCCATCAGCCGGACAATGCCTCAGCCATCAGAGACGACCCTGTTCTCAGTAGAGAACACAACCGCAAAACCGCAATTATCAACAAAAGAACTCCCTGAAAAAAAAAAAGTTAATATTTATACCTTCAGAAACCTGACTTCTCTCGTCAGGTTCACTGAAAAAAGAAATTAATTATTAATATAATAATTATTAATAGAATTAAAGCTATCAGTTTTTGAATACGAGTGTGGCTTTAATGTCACGTTGCTTGTTGACTTTAGAAAATTATGAAAAACAACTAGATAATTAGTGTGAAAGTACAAATGCTGATTAGAAGAAAATAATGATGAAACTTTTGCTGTTTATTGTACAAACTTAAATCAATATTGTTTGAGTAAAAAAAGATAAATTGGTTCATTCTGTATCAACATTTTCTTTAATTGCAAAATGCCGACGAGTAGTACAACAGATTCAAGTAGAAAAATTGTTCACACTAGAATAAAATAAGCTCTTTCTCTTCAATGGCCATTGTATGTAAAGGATATCAACGAGAATTTCTTTCAGGGAAAATTTCTAGAGAGCTCAGTGATCAAAGCCATAAGGATAAGAGGGTATAAGGAAGGAAATTAGAAAATGCACGTTTACACAAAGAGGTTAAACAACCACAGATATTTCGAAATCTTTCGTATGAAAAGAAAAATACAAAATTGCCATAACTGTTATTGATTAAAAGCCTAAAGAAGTTTTTTTTTTAAAAAAAAAAGCAAAGACACAAAGAAATTTAACAATATCGTTCAAATCACGAAGAAATTTTAAAAGATCTAAATCGATAAAGATTTATCATCCTAAAACGGTAATTTCTCCAACGATTTTCATCAGTTTTATAAGACAAATCAAACTTATGTTTATTTTTTTGTACCTTAGAGTAGTGGTTCTCAACCTTTTTTTTTTTTCAACCCTGGAACCCTTTGATTCCTATTTTACTATGATGGACCCCCCCCCCACCTAGCCATTTGATGTTTAAAAATTCCATTGAATTTTTATGATTAATCTCTTTGCTTGTCTGGACCAAAAAAAAATATTGTTCCGGGTGGGAAGTGGGCCCCGTTGAGAGCCCTCTGAATTATAGTATCATTCCTTAGATGTGTAACGTTATTGTCTTACGAAATAGACAACGGTGACCCGAATTCAAATCCTGAACGAGACTACTTGTGATTCCCTCTCTTCCCACTAACTATGTAATAGTAGTTCAAGTCTAGAAAAAAACTTTGAATTTAAACCCGTTTCAAAATCCTATCCATGGTGGAAGGCTTGAGTACTACATACAGTATCGCCCTTAATAAATACAGACATAGAATTATTTTTAAAAAAAGAGTTAATTTTTCTTTTTAAAGCAAAATTGCCAGGATTTTATGTAATCTGAAAAACAGAAATATGAATATATCATCATCATCATCAATCATGCCACACTGAGAGCCAGCACAGACTCACACGACTCTCTCTCTCTTGCCACTGGTAGGTATTTACCCAACGCAGTTCGCGCACAGGTTTGGGTGTAACAAGGCATCCAGTATGGAGGCATCCAGCGATCGAGCTCGCGATTCAATAATAATGGATCCTGAGACTAAATGCAAAACGGAATGAAATAAACTCCCTTGTCTCGTTACTAAGTATACCTCGACAGCTGACGAAAAACGTTTTAATTTGGATTGTGACTTAGGTTTCCTTTGTGATACTACGATTTAGTCGATAGAGCATCGCCTAGTAATCACAAGGTTCTGGATTCGATACCGGCCCTCGTCACCTCAGCGTATGAGTAACACAGGATCTGTGCGGTAAAGAGAGGAGCTGATAGTTAGATCGCACATCTACTATCAGCTCCTCACTTACCGCACAGATCCCTGTGTTACTCATACGCTGAGGTGACGAGGGCCGGTATCGAATCCAGAACCTTGTGATGCAAAACAATCTACTTTGTCTATCGCTAGTGAAAAAAGCATACTCCCTCGCTGTCTGGCTGATACCGATTTTAGGCCATCCGACGACTTTTTACTTTACATCCTTTCATTTGTCATTTTGTAACCATTTGTTTATAATTACCAACAGTCTTTGGTTAGGGTGACTTAGTTTGAATTTCTGTATTGTTATTCCTTTGTAATATTCTTTTGTTGGCAAATCGGTCCTTCAATTTGCCCTTTTAAAACCTTTTGTCTTAGTGGCCAAATGACTTATGTTAACTTGATTTGGGGTATAAAACAAAAGAGAGGGAGTGAGAACTTAGGAAGAACCATCTTTTTATAACCACTACACCTGTCTAAGTACTATCATGGCCTACTAGTATTATACGGGCCATATGATACAAGTAAAGCAGGCAAAAATACAGGCCGATTAATTTTAACTCATTCTAGGTCGCTTATAAAAACTTGACGCGAAAGGAAAGGTAATTTAAAAAATTTAACAGAAAAATAATTAAATAAAATACGCTAGAATTTATTTTAGTCATTATTTTAATTAATTTTATTCTTTCAAAAATTAAAAATACGTTAATTTAATACTTGTCTTTCAACTAATCTAGAATTATAAACGGCTGTGATTTAACCTTGTTTTTATGCTTTTCAATCACGTATAACGGTCTGTTTTGCTAGACGGCTAGTTTGGTAAAATTAACTACGCAATAACTTTTTGCATTTAAAATATTGATTTTAAAGTTTTCGCGAAATTTGTTAACAAAAATGGTTAATCTTTTCATATTACATTTCTGAAGAAAAAAAAGAAAACAGTTTGGTATTTTTGTAATACTTTTTACACATTCTCCAGCCTAAACCTACAGATTGGACTATCAGTCAATCGGCCTGTTATTTTTTGCCTCTTAATGTATCATATGGGGCCGTATAATATTAGTAGCCGTGGTAACTATTAACCAGAACAGTTAACAAGAATTGACAAAAGACAAAAGGCAGAATTACATATTCCATTTACTTACCTAAACCATTGTTGTTATTGATTTGATAATCATTCTTAAATTCAAACTTGAAAATGGTAACGTACAAGTCAATGGAATGATAATAATAGTGGTTTGCATCCTGCCGTTTCTGAAAAACTGTGGCGTATGTCCATTTTCATTAATTTTTTTTAACTACGTGCCTGTGCTGTTTTTTTTTTTGGTTTTTTTGAGGATGTTCTGTTGCCCAAGCAGCAGATCCCCCTCTCACTGCATTGTAGTCCAAAAGGAAAGGAAAAACTTATGCATTTGGCAACGGTAGAGTCGTATAGTTCTGTGTAGCACTGAAAATTCCAGCGTTAACCTCAACCGAAAAAGAACCTCCGGCTCCGATTTGTTTTCGGGGTTTTCTCCCCCCCCTTCCTTCGGAATTATGTAAAGCCGTTCAGTGGGCGATAGTTTTATAACACAGCTCTTCTGGTCCTAGAGGGTTGACGAACAGGGCCCAATTTTGGTTTAATGTTGTAGTAATACGCCAATCTACTACTGTCCAGTGTGGATAGTCATTGGCTCCGTAAGCTAATCCGCTCTTTTTCAGCTGGCGCGCGCGCGCGCGCCGAGTGTGTGTGTGTGAATGCTAGTGTTTTACAGCCGAGACGTCCCTGTTGAGACTGCATTTAGTGTTGTCTTAAGAATATTTAAGTTTTAAGAAATAATAAATATTTACTCAGATTCCTTCAAAGTCTTATGCATGGAACATTTTCTATTAATTGTCATAATCTTGCTTTGTGAGAAGCTTTTGATGAATAACATAAGAAGGAGACCTTTATCTTCAAGTAATTTTTTGTTTGTTCTTATACCAAAGGTGCTTATTTGTGTAATGGCTATCGTTGTAAAGAAATGACCAACGTGAACTGGGTTCAAGAAATACCGGACAGTCTGTTTGTCATTTCACAAGGCTATTACTCTTGGGAAAGGTATGCATTTAATATACCCCCTCCAGTTATGGGTAAATAAATAGTGTAACCAGTCTACGGAGAAGGAAACCCTTATTTCAAACTTGTTACTCCGCTTATACAATAGACCTTGTGTCCACAACCCCCTGCTTGAGCAGAGGGGTTGGGTAAATTATATAACAAAGCTTACTAATGCTTATTGATATTAAATATGTGTAAACTTATTAAACTTATAAATGAAAATGAGGGGGATGATGGGAACTTTTACTCCAATCTTACATTGATTTGCATCAGCTGGAAAGAGATTACTCTTACCTGTAAATAGTCATCCGAGAAACTAAAATCAAATGATGAAAGCCAATTTCATAATCCTATAAGCATCTAATTAAAGATTAATATAGATAAATAATTTTCCAATCTACTTGTACGATCTCTCGCTAACAAGCCGTTCAGATTACAATTTTGCACATACATACGCAGATATAGAAATGTAATATTTCGCAGAATAATATCAATTATAAGAATGTCTTCGATTATTAAAAACAATAATAGAAGAAAGTTCGGAATAAATTGTGGTAGCAAAACTGTCCATTTTTCGAATAATGTCGTGTATAGCGATGAATGCGTGCAAAAAAAAAAAAAAAAAATAAGATTGGAAAATTTATTTCATCTATAGTTAATCTTTAATTAGATGCTTATTAGGATTATGAAATTGCTTTCACATTTGATTTTAGTATTCTCCGGATTGACTATTTACAGTAAGAGTAATTACTCTTTCCAGCTGATGCAAATCAATAGTAAGATTTGGAAGAAAAGTTCCCATCATCCCCCTCACTTTCATTATAATTAATAAGTTTACACATATTTAATATCAATAGCCATTAGTAAGCCTTTTTATATATTTACCCAACCCTCTGCTCATCAGGGTGTGACACAAGGTCTATTTGTAAGCGGAGTTTAACAAGTTTGAAATAAGAAGTTTTCCTTCTCTAGACTGGTTACACTATTATTTACCCATAACTGGAGGGGTATATTTAAAATGCATACCTTCCCAAGAGTATTAGCGGCTATGTGAAATGCAAACAGACTCGTCGGTATTTGACCCAGTTCATCGTGTCCATTTTCTACAAGATAGCCATTACACAATAACACCTTTTGGTATAAGAACAAACAAAAAAAGTACTTGGATAAAGTCTCCTTCTTATGTTATTCATCTAAAAGCTTTTCACAAATTCAAGATATTGACCAATTAATAGAAAATGTTCCATGATAGACTTTGAAAGGATCTTGAGTAATATTTATTATTCTTAAAACTTAATATCTTAAGCAACTAACTGGCAGTCTCAACAGGTAACGTCTCGGCTGTAAACACTAGCATCACACACATCACACGCCCCCCCGCGCGCCGCGCCCAGCTGAAAAGAGCGGATTAGCTTACGGGAGCCATGACTATCCACACTGACAGTAGTAAGATTGGCGCTATTTACTACACACATAAACCCAAAATTGGCCCTGTTCGTCAACCCATCTAGGACCAGGAAGAGTGTGTTATAAAACTATCGCCCTGAACGGCTTACATATTCCGAGGAAGGGCGGGGGAGAAACCCCGAAAACAAATTCGAGCCGGAGTCTTTTCGTTGAGTAACGCTGAATTTCAGTGCTACACAGCAACTCATACGATCCTACCGTTGCAAACTGCCAAATAAGTTTCTTCCTTTCCTTTTGGACTACAAGCAGTGTGGAGAGGGATCTGCTGCTGGGCAACAGAACATCCTCAAAAAAAACAAAAAAAAAAACAGCAACAGGCTACGTAGTTAAAAAAAATTAATGAAAATGGACACTACGCCACAGTTTTTCAGAAAAGGAAGGATGCAACACACTATTTTATCATTCCAATTGACTTTGTTACGTACTCACTTTTTCAAGTTGAATTTAAGAATGATTATCAAATAATAACACATGGTTTTAGGTAAGAAAATGATATGTAATTCTGCCTTTTTTGTCTTTGTCAATGTTCTGTAACTGTTCTGGTTAATAGTACCACGGCCTACTAATATTATACGGCCCATATGATACATTAAGAGGCAAAAAATAACAGGCCGATTGGACTGATAGTCAATCTGTAGTTTAGGCTGGAGAATGTAAAAGTATACAAAAATACACAACTGTTTTCTTTTTTTTTTCTTCAGAATGTAATATGAAAAGATTAACCATTTTTGTAAACAAATTATCGCGAAAAACTTTAAAAATCAATATTTAAATGCAAAAGTTATGCGTTAGTAATTTTACCAAACTAGCGTCTTAAGGCAAAACAGACCGTATACGTGATTGAAAAGCATAAAAACAAGGTAAATCACAGCCGTTATAATTCGTAGATTAGTGAAAGGACAAAGTATAAATAACGTTTTTAATTTTGAAAAGAATTAAATTAAATTAAAATAATGACTAATAAATTCTAGCGGTATTATTTTTTTATTTTCTGTTAAATTTTAAAGTTACTTCCTTTCTGGCGTCAAGTTTATAAGCGACCTAGAATGAGTTAAAATATAATCGGCCTGTTAATTTTTGCCTCTTACTGTATCATATGGGCCGTATAATACTAGTAGGCCATGATAGTACTTAGACAGGTGTGGTGGTTATAAAAGAGTGGTTCTCCTAAGTTCTCACTCCCTCTCTTGTTTTTACCCCAAATCAAGTTAAACAAAGTCATTTGGCCACTATAGACAAAGGTTTTAAAGGGGCAATGAAAGGAACCGATGCAACAAAAGAATATTACAAAGGAATAACAATACAGAAATTCAAAATCTAAGTCACCCTAACCAAAAACTGTTGTAATTATAAACAAATGGTACAAATGACAAATGAAAGATGTAAAGTAAAAAGTCGTCAGGATGGCCTAAAATCGGTATCAGCCAGACAGCGAGGGAGTATGCCTTTTTTCACTAGCGATAGACAAAGTAGATTGTTTTGCATCACAAGGTTCTGGATTCGATACCGGCCCTCGTCACCTCAGCGTATGAGTAACACAGGGATCTGTGCGGTAAAGTGAGGACTGATAGTAGATGTGGCGATCTACTATCAGCTCCTCTCTTTACCGCACAGATCCCTGTGTTACTCATACGCTGAGGTGACGAGGCCGGTATCGATCCAGAACCTTGTGATTACTAGGCAATGCTCTATCGACTAAATCGTAGTATCACAAAGGAAACCTAAGTCACAATCCAAATTAAAAACGTTTTTCGTCAGCTGTCGAGGTATAACTAGTAACGAGACAAGGGAGTTTCATTCATTCCGTTTGCAAGTTAGTCTCATGGATCCATTATTATTGAAATCGCGAGCTCGATCGCTGGATGCCTCATACTGGATCCTTGTTTTACACCCAACCTGTGGCGAACTGGTTGGGTAAATACCTACCAGGTGGCAAGAGAGAGAGAGTCGTGTGAGTCTGTGCTGGCTCTCAGTGTGGCATGATGATGATGATGATGATATATATTCATATTTCTGGTTTCAGATTTACATAAATCCTGGCAATTTTGCTTTAAAAGAAATTAACTCTTTTTAAAAATAATCTATGTCGTATTTATTTAAGGGCGATACTGTATGTAGTTACTCAAGCCTTCCACCATGGATAGGATTTGAAACGGGTTTAAATTCAAAGTTTTTCTTCTAGACTGAACTACTATTTACCCATAGTTAGTGGTGAAGAGAGGGAATCACAAGTAGTCTCGTTCAGGATTTGAATTCGGGTCACCGTGTCTATTTCGTAAGACAATAACCGTTTACACATCTAAGAATGATACTATAATTCAGAGGCTCTCAACCGGGGCCCACATTCCACCCCCGGAACAATATATGATTTTTTTGGTCCAGACAAGCAAAAGAGATTTTAATCATAAATTCAATGGAATTTTAAAACATCAAATGGCTAAGGGGGGGGGGGTCCATCATAGTAAAATAGGAATCAAAGGGTTCCATGGGTTGAAAAAAAAAAGGTTGAGAACCACTACTCTAAGGACAAAAAAATAAACATAAAGTTTTGATTTGTCTTATAAAACTGATGAAAAATTCGTTGAGAAATTACCGTATATAGATGATAAATCTTTATCGATTTTAGATCTTTTTAAAATTTCTTCGTGATTTGAACGATATTGTTAAATTTCTTTGTGTCTGCTTTTTTTAAAAAAAAACTTCTTTAAGCTTTTGAATCAATAACAGTTATGGCAAATTTGTAATTTTTCTTTTCATACGAATAGATTTCGAAATATCTGTGGTTGTTAACCTCTTTGTGTAAACGTGCATTTCTAATTTCCTCCTTATACCCTCTTATCCTCTGCTTTGATCACTGAGCTCTTAAGAAATTTTCCCTGAAAGAAATCTCGTTGATATTCCTTTACATAACAATGGCCATTGAGAGAAAGAGCTTATTTTATTCTAGTGTGAACAAATTTTTCTACTTGAATCTGTTGTACTACGCGTCGGCATTTGCAATTAAAGAAAAATGTTGATACAGATATGAGACCAATTATCTTTACTCAAACAATATTTGATAATGTTTGTACCAATAAACAGCAAAAGTTTCATCATTTATTTTCTTCTAATCAGCATTTGTACTTTCACACTAATTATCTAGTTGTTTTCATAATTTTCTAAAGTCAACAAGCAACGTGACATTAAAGCCACACTCGTATCAAAACTGATAGCTTTAATTCTATTAATAATTATTATATTAATAATTAATTTCTTTCTTTCAGTGAACCTGACGAGAGAAGTCAGGTTTCTTGAAGGGTATAAATATTAACCTGTCTATTCAGGAGTTCTTTGTTGATAATTGCGTTTGCGGTTGTGTTCTCTACTGAGACAGGGTCGTCTCTGATGGCTGAGGCATTGTCCGGCCTGATGGATAACGGACCAATCCGAAGGATATCCTCTCTGCAGAGCTTTCGTTTAGTAAGAGACAGATCGGTCGCCGGACCCGCCCTTGTGGCGACAGGCTCTCCGTAGCGGACTGTTCATGTCTGAAGTCACACTGGCGCAACACCATGAAGGCTTTTTTTTTAAACATTGGACTTCATAGTCACAGGAGGGGCTGTAACTTCAGAAGCACAACAATTATATAGTATTCCGAGACTGCAATGCCGATGATTAATAATTAACAATTGCAATTAAAAACCTGGATGTTTCAACATTCAGTAGTGGTAAGCAAACTTGTTTTGCAGATTATTATTCTAATCATTTTTGTTTTTCACACCAGTTTTAAACCGGTGTTTTTTTTTTTCATTAGAGCCTGACAGCAAAACTCTTCAAACCTCCAGAGCTCTTCTAAATATGCTAACTAATTTTAAAAGTGCTGTAGTCTGGTTGGTCTTGATTCTTCCTCTGATCTCCAGTTCCATCAATATCTTCTCCAGGACTTCTGGAACTATGATAAGGACTCCAACTATAATGGGTATCACCGTTACTTTCATGTTCTACAGTTATTAAGCAAATGTAGAAAACTAAGCACAACAGAAATACAAAACTAGGCACAACTGGGTTGGAAAGGTGATCAACTGGGAATTGTGCAAAAAAAACTAAAATTTTGGCCATACAACAAAATGGTATGTGCATAAACCAGAATCTCTTATTGAGAATGAAAACACATAAAATTCTCTGGGACTTTGAGATAAAGATGGATCACCTTATGCCAGCTAGAAGACCAGACCTTGTATTGATTAACAAAAAAAAAGAGAACTTGTCATCATGTAGATTTTGCAGTTCCAGCAGATCATAGGGTGAAGATGAAGGAAAATAAAAGATAGACAAATACCTGGTTAGTGTCAGAGAATTGAAAAAGCTAAGGAATATGAGGGTCAAAGTAATACCAATTGTAGGAACAGTCCTAGTATCACCGTTGTCACTTTGTCAGCTTTCTGCTAAGATCAAGGTACTTTTCTAAATTTTAGCTTTCTTTTATTTTCACTCTTTGATCCGATGGAACGGCAAAATCCACTAGGTGACAAGTTATTTTCTTTTTGTTAATTAACACCAGATCAGCTCTTCTGTTCGGGATTTGGGTGATGTTGTTTGTTTCTCAAAGTCCCATAGCATTTTATGTGTCTACTTTTCTATGACAGATTCTGGTTTGTACAAATACCATTTGACAGTATGACCAAATTTTTAGTCCTGATAATCTAGCCAGGAACCTCGCTATTAGATGTAGTATTATATTATATTCAGGGTACTGTAGAATTTGACTTCCATTATTCGCTTATTGTTCTGAAATATTCATATTTTACTGTTTCTTTCATCCATGTTTTCTTGATGGTATCTGCTTCTAAGATCCCCACGTATTTGTTGCTTTCTTTTTCTGATGAATGTTTTGACGCTTTTTTAATTGGATAATTCTATTCTTTCTGTTGTTTCGTTTTTCCTCTCAATTCCAAATCCCATCCATATGTCTTGTCTGAAGATTATAACAGTTTCTATTAGTCTTTTCAAATTCTCTTTGTTTTTGACAAATCATTTTACATCATCTATGATCATGAGGGGGGTTACCTGTGAATAATCAAGATAGTCAGTTCTTCTAGAAAATGTATCGTTGTAGATTTTGTTTGATTGTTTTGTGTTATAAGACGTGTTGGAATCCACCACTGAAACTTATAGACTCTGCGTGGGCGCATGGATTAAAGTCAGCCAATCAACGAATACGTGGTTAGTTAATTATTTAATCGCCGATCTTGAAAACCGTTTATTTGCGCGTATTCGCTTCTGGTGAACGGATATGCAGCCAAGGACTCTACATAACCAAAGGATTATTCACTAAGGATCAGTCACTGCTTAACACAAGGGATCTCCACTGTAAAGTACTCTCACTTGAAGCCTAAAAATGGCTATAAAAATCGTAACAGTTTTACTTCAGCTAGACTTCTACTTCCCGTTGATAGTTCCAATTCTTCAGTTTCCTATTGCTTTTTGTCATGAATTTCCCTACTAGAGTTTAAACATTTCAAAATATTTGTAAACCTTTCTGTAGTCTATTTATCCTATCAATAGATTTTTCTTTCTTATTTTTACTTCTTTTTTAATATATTTACTAACCCTTCCACAAGACCGCCCTGTCGGCAGGGGCGTTAGAATGCACCGACTGCACCTCTGCAGAGGGGTAAGACTCCCCCAATGGGGCCACCTGTTGGGCGTGGGTGACAACCTGTGATGCTTAAGGATAGAACCCAGGTGGATGAGCAGTTCAGACTTGCAATACTCCACTTTGGCCCTATCTTGGGCTAGACGGGCGGTCTGAGAGGCCCCCTCCGATCAATCGGCTGGTCACGTCAAGCCCTAGCACCTATATGATTTTCCCAACCCTATTGCCCTTATGGCAAGCCCCAACCCTTTTTATCATATGGGTGTTAGAAGGCGGTGGCTGCGGGTCTACATGTCCTGGGAATGACGTTAAACTCTATCTGATGGTGAGGTTCCAGTTTTGGAGGTTTGGGGAATGTGGACCACCCTTCATCACCATTGCTCCCTGGTCCACTCTGACCTGGAGTGGTAGTACCTGTTAGGGTCCCATCAATGGGTTAAATAGAAAAATGTATTTATAAAAAAATTTATTTAAGGTAAAACCAAACCAAAAACGTGTGACACAAGGTCAATTTCTTAAGCGAAGTTTAACAAGTTTGAATTCAGTTTTTCCATCTCGTAGACTGGCTACCTAGTCAAGGTTAAATAGCCCAGTGTGCCCTACTATTTTACCAATAGCTAGAGAGAGAATAGTTAGACGCACACCTTTCTTAAGGGTATTAGTGCTATGTGAAATGCAAACAGCCTAAGTCCATTTCCTACGACGATCACCATTACACTACAAGTGTCTCCTTTTACTTCTTTTAGTATGTGTTTGTCTATTAACAATAAGTCATTCTAGTCTCCGGTTCCTTTACGTACTATTTTCTATTCTTCGAAATGACGTCATCCATGACTCTCAAGCGAGTAGTTAATTTGTTCCTTTACCTGTGCAATTAGGATTTTCTACATTATTGGTAGACATGTTATCCGTCTATAGTGTTTCCTGTTTTTGTGGGTGGTATCTTTCTGGCTTAGGGTTTTTTTTCCTTTTCGTCACTAATTCTGGAATGTGTGCCCCTTGTAAGCATGTACGCAGTTGTTGTGTTAGTCTGTCATGAATCAACATGAATCACTTGATCCAGAATCCAGGAATTTCATCGTGACATAGTGTAATTTTCTTGAGAGTTTCTTTTAAGATTTCAAGATATATTTCAGTTTCTAGTCCTCCTTCAATTCTTCATTCTTTTTATTATGTTCTTGGTCTGTTGTATCCCATTGAATATCATTGAATATTTGCTTTGTTTTGTGGCATATCAACCTCGGTGGGTCATTTAATACCAACTAAGTTTTGGATTCATAGCAGTAGTTTTGTTGAAAAAAAGTATACATGTATAGATTTTAACTATTGTTCAGTTACTCATATTTTTGAGTACAATCCCATTTCTTTTAGGAAATGTAAAATCCTGGATGGTCTCATTTTTGTGAAAAGTTTTTTTTTTTTTCAAATTACTTGCTAAGTAGTATTTTTGTTCGTACTAAATCAAAGTCTACACACTCTAGCAGTATATGTTTCACTGTAAATCTCTCTTGGCATGTTGGTCATATTAGGGATTCTGTGCTCTCGAGTAAATGATGATGGGTGATGTAGGTGTGGCATCTGCGAAGGTGGGTCAACACAACTACATATTCAATGAATATCATTGAATAGGTAATTAACAAAAATATCAATATATGAACCAGTTGGGGATGCAGGTGGGGCGTTTCAATATTTTCCTATTGTAAAAGACAAATCAGATCGATTTGTCAAGACCATTTTTAAAAAATACAATCTGAATTAGTACTAAAAGTCGCCTTTTGTTGGTATCAGCCGAACAGCAAAGGAGTCTATCCCCTTTTTCCCAGCGCTATACCAAGGAGATTATTTTTGCGCCAGAGGTGGAGCACCAACATCAACTCCCCAATTTACCGCACAGATCAAAGCCGGGCTACTCATGTGCTGAGTTGACGTGGACAGATATCGAACCTGAAACCTTGTGCTTCTTGGGTGGATGCTCTACCGACTGAGCTAAACCGGCCCGTAAATCAGTCTTAAGCGATATATATATTTATCAATCCCTCCGCACGACCTAAATATGACACAAGGTCAATTTCTGAAGCAGAGTTCAACAGGTTTTCCTTCACCTAGACCGGTTGCCTAACCAAGGATAAAGAGCCCAGTCTGCCCTACTATTTACCTATAGCTGGAGGGAGAGTAGGATTTATACCTTTCCCAAAGGTATTAGCCTAAGCGATATATGTTCCGCTTAACTTTGTGACAGAGGGTTAGGTATATACATATTTTGTTCCCTAATTTAGAGCATTTTAACATTAGAGTGCTTACAAGAATCACACTACAATGGACTATTTTTGCTGTAATAGTTTTGTTTCTTTGTTTAAGAGCACATCAGCCTTTGTGGGGTATTTAATGCCAAAGCCATTCTTGTAGAAGAAAAGTAGTGGTACAATTTAACTTATAGCTGGGTTGAGAGCGCGCATACCTTTCCCAAATGTGTGTCCGAAAGTGAACATAATAGTGCAACTGGAGTTCGAACTTACAACGATGTCGCAGTCCAACACGTTAGCCACTACACCACAGGTACTCCCCACTTTTGCTGTAATGGGGTATCATTTATAAATAACTAGATAACAATCATAAAGTCATTTTTTTTCTTCTTTATTTCTATTACTTAAAGAATACGTGAGAATATTTCTGAATCCCTCTCACCTCTTTTTCTCTATCCCTTTCTAATTTTGTCTATGACATAAACACTAGTGTTTCATCACCATGGAACGGGTAATGCATAATGATAAATTACTTTATTAATAGTAATCTACCCGTTGCCAGTCTGACAGTGTCTTCCAAGTACATAAATAGTGTTATAATCGGATGTGTGAACTGATGTTTGTGGTAAAGACTGCTGGGCGTCTTGCTAAAAATCTACGAAAGAAAAATCAAACAATAACACTTCTGAATTATTTGGATTATTCGGACTATTGTCCTCATCTCTATTGTTATTTGTACAATGTTTCGGTCGATCTGTCCTCCGGCCTTCTTCAGGTACTTCTTTTCGAACCTTCTCTTTGAACTCGGGAACCTTCTTGTAATCGTGAACTTTCACGGTACTATGAACCCAACCCTTTATTCAATCCATAGGGGTATACTGTTCTCATTCCGCTAACCATGACTGGGTACAAGAAATACCTGAAGAAGGTCGGAGGGGACATTATCCGAAATATTATACAGATAACAATAAAGATAAGGACAATAGTCCGAATAATCCAATTAATACAAATTACCAAGCCTAATCTAAAAATTTCAGAGAAATAGTAAAAACACTTTTGACCAATATTGAGGTTATGTGCAGGGTAGGAGATAGATTAATGGCTATTTAACAGGAGAAAGGGAGGGAGAGCTCTTAAAATAGTTTGTTTTTTTTTTCAATCGTGATGAGAGCCCCATAAGTTTTGAATTCAGAGTTTTTCTTCTTCTAGACCTGTTGCCTACCCAAGGTTAAAGAGTCCAGTCTGTCCGACTATTTATCTGGAGAGAGAATAGCTGGATTCGTACCTTTCCCAATGGTATTAGCACCATGTGAAATGCAAACAGCCGCATCCAAGATTTGAACTCGTCTTGCTGTGTCCATTTCTTACGACGGTAACCATTATACTTACACGCCTCCAGCATTTTGAAAAACGCCAGACTCTTAAGGAGGGGATATCAAAAGTGTTATAAATAGTAGTTGAGATATTATTCAAAGTTTTCCTGGTTCCTAGTCGCTTATAAATGTTTTCATCCTGTTATTTGTTCATTTAGTTACTCAGAAATTGTAAAATATGACAAAAGTGACAGAGGGGTTGGGTAAATTCATACTTTATTCCCTAATTTAGAGCATTTTAACGTTTAACGTGTTATATCTTGCAGCAGTATGGCTTCAGGCTAATTATAGTTTCGTATTAGAGACACTCCTCTCGACTAGAGCCTTATTTACTTCGAGA
Source organism: Doryteuthis pealeii (assembly GCA_023376005.1). NCBI lineage: Eukaryota > Metazoa > Mollusca > Cephalopoda > Myopsida > Loliginidae > Doryteuthis > Doryteuthis pealeii. Next base: position 15,318,341 of record CM042179.1, read on the forward strand.
AACTGAAATTATTTCCCCTGTGTTTAATAAATAAGCATATCAAATTTGGAAGCACTGGATTATACCATTTGTCAGTTTATTTACCAAGCGTCCGGAAGCTTTGGGATCTGGACCAGTAGATGACGTTAAAATTAATCGCGTGATCCCAGGTTTCGCACCCTCATAAAGTGCCTGCTCCCTCATCTAAAAGGAGGAGAGCTGTGTTTATTGCTCGGTGCCTTAGGCGCCCCAAAAGGGGAATGCCGAAGGGATCCCACACTTATTGCACTGGCCACTACACGAGCTTCGGTTTGGGCATGGCTCCCGACGTTAAAAAATACCATGTGTTAAACCGGCCTGGTAGGAGGTCAGGAAAATAACTACCATTGTCAGTTTATAACACACACACACACACACAGACGCCCTTTTTCTTTTCTCTTCTCGTGTTCTGTTGACGGGGCTTAGAATATGCTGGCCATATCCACTGGCAAGGGATAAGACCTACCCTAAAAGAGAGGCTTTGTATATGATATTAAACTGCATCTGATGGTGAGACTCCATTTCTGGAGATCTGGTGAGAGTGAAGTACCTCTTCATTGCCATTACTTCCAGATATTCTCTAACTCGTACCGGTTAGGGTTTGAAAATTATTTGTAAATGATAGGACTGTGTGCAAATTAAAAAAAAAGATTTTAAAGAAAACTTAAGAAACATCTACACATGAATGTACAATAAACGCGTTTACCTAACCTCTAGGTATGAAATGACACTAGAGGGGTTGACATGCTGTTAAAATTAATCAATCAGTCAAACTTTACCTTTTGTTTAAAAAAAATAAATTTGGTTGTTGTTTTTTTACGGCATGTCGACCCTTATGTTATTTTATGACGAAGATGTGTTTTTTTAATTCATTCTTGTTGAGTATTCAATTTCTTTAAAACTCGTTTTTTTTAAACACCTTTTTTAAAAACTCAATTATTTTACCCATAACAGGTACTACCTCTCCGGGACAGAGAGAACCTGGGAGTAATGGCAATGATGGGGTTACAATGGAGTAGAGTAAAAATGATAAAACTAAAGCCATCATAGGACCAACCCCTTCATTCAGATAGCATTAAGAGATCAATGAATAAAACATTAACAGAGATGCTGATAGATACGCACCCTGTGTCCCTGACGCATAAAAATCTAAAAGAGCGTAGTAAAATCGTATCCATGCGTCCCAGTGTCTTTCTTTTTTCTTCCCTCACCATTTTAGGCTTACTGTAAATACATTTCAATAGTTTATTAAAAATGAATTACAAAGGATAGGTTACAAGGTAGGGGTTAGACGTCCTTATTCATTTACCCAGATCATAGATAAAAAAAACTACAATTTATTAAAAACTTTACTTGGAACCTATAAATCTTCCCGGGGACTCACTCAAAGCAAATATGTGCATCCCAGGACGCACTAAATAAACAAGATATCAGCATCGCTGCATTAAGGTGTTAATACACATTTCATTTGAGCAGATCATTCTTTATTTAATATCATACGTATCATACAATAATTAATATGCATTTCAGCTACACGTATTCTTTCATCATTTATAAGATTAGCAAAACGCATGACTAAAGGAAAGGCATCCTAAATTTTAATGTTCCACACAAAATGCCATATTGCTGATTCGTCTTTACGAGAATCTCTATGTCATAACCGTAAATATAAGAAAAAATACTACATTAACATCTACAATAGGTTATTTTAGCTACATCTCCTGCTGCTACAATTAAAATTATGAGTGATATTACTAATATCAATATTTATCATGATACTCCTACAGATACGTACACTACTAGTACTTTTACGATTATTACAACTGCTAGTTTTAATACGTCTAGTACTGCTCTCTCAATTAATATAACAGTTAAAATAACCGCAGTTGCAACCCGTTCGGGGTGAATTATAAGCACAATGTATACAAATTAAACTAAATCAGGTTAATCTTTAAAATCATTGTTAGGTACTCCCACGTTGTCGTCTTGAGTCCAACTAAGTTAAACTTTGTAAATATCAACTGATCGTAGTTGTGAAACAATTATTTTTCTTGTTTCTAAAAAAAAAAAGTATTACTGTTAATTGTACTAAATCGTATTTACCAAAATAAAAAAAGGAATAAAACATTATTTTTATTTATCAGTTTATCTTCTTTTTTCTTTTTTTCAAATACTGTCCTTGGTATTCAACATCTTTATTCCAGTGCCTCTGAATACGTTCAAGTCACGCTGAAAGTACCGGTTCCCACTAGATCACCGAAGTTAAACAGCGATAAGCATGTTCAGTACTAATATATCTGGGTTAAGTGATATATTCTGAAGTTTGTATTTGGTATATTATCGCAGTAGTAATTGGTACATCAATAGTAATCCGTCTGTCGTGGTGTCGTCTAGCGAGTAAGTTAGCTTGTAAGCATAAGGTGCCTGTACCAACACAGTGTCGACTATTTATACATGACACTGTCCAATCAGATTATAGTGAGGGGCACCAAGGTATTTACATATTTATTATATCAAGTACTTTATTAGGTGATCACTTAAGCATCAGGGGGTACTGTAAGTAACCTGAGTCCTTTATTCATCAAAATTACTTGATTCAACATTAAATGACTTGAAAGAGTTATCACGCTCAAATCACACTGAAAGCACTGGTTCCCGCTAGATCACCGAAGTTAAGCAGCGATGAGTCTGTTCAATACTTACTTGGGTACCAGCGGGTACTAAGTAACCTGAGTCCTTTGTTTATCAAAATGACTTGATTCGGCATTAAATGACCCGAAAAGGGTTGATATGCCGTAAACCAAAACAACCAATGAAGCAGCGCCTCTGAAATTCCTCTTTTGAAATGGGTTAAAGTTATACATAGGTACTTTCTTTAATTTCCGCCGCATCCACAAATCTTATCCTTCATATGAATTTTCAACTTAGGAAGCAAGAAAATATCGCACCCAGAACTTATGGTGTTGCACTTGTACAATCCCGTGTTTCATCAAAAACTGCTGTCAAGATTGGTTTCATATATTTTTCAAACTGGCACTGACTCGTCTAAACGTGTAGATATCATTCATGTTACCATATATATATTTACCCAACCCCTCCACACGAGCAGGATTTGACACCAGGTCCATTTCTTAAGCGGAGTTTAACAGGTTTGAATTCTGAGTTTTCCTTCTCCTAGACCGGTTACCTAGACATGGTCAAAGAGCCCAGTCTTTCCTACTATTCACCCATAGTAGGAGGGAGAGTAATTGGATGGATACCTTTCTCAAGGGTATTAGCGCCATGTGAAATGCAAACAGCTTCGTCCAGGATTTGAACTCGGGTCAACGCGTCAATTACCTACGACTATAACATTACACCACGCACCTCCAACCAAATGTTACAATATGAGCTGTGCACATATCTTCCTTTAAATTTTAGATTTTAAATGTAAATCTTTTTATTACATCTCGTAGATACCTTACCTAGATGTACGACTTTCGGGTCCAATGTCCTGTGTCCAGTGGCTTCGGTCCTCGACCGGTTAAGTAATATTAACAGCGTTGATCAGGGGCCCATCACCTCAGGCAATACATGCCCCTTGATTTAAAGGGACAGGGCTGGGTTTATTGCCCCGTTGAGGGGGAGTCCCAACGAGATCAATGAATATTTTGCACCCGCTACACATGAGCTTCGGCTCGTGGGTGATCCCACATTGATAAGGCCTTGTGCCTACCCCGTACGCGTGGAGTACGCGGTAAATAAACATCTCATAGATACCCTATGCTGTTACAGCTTAAATAAATACTGCTCTTATTTTAGTAATGTCGAATTGAACTGAACATCACAAATAACTGAGTTTAGTTCCGAAGATCTGTGATATAGTGGCTAACGTGGTGGACTGCGACATCATAGTAAGCGAATCCGAACTCCACTCGCGCTATTACAGATAATTTTGGACAAATACCCTCAAGAAAGATATGAACCCCCTCATAGCCCAACTATCTTTTAATAGTACCACTACTGTCTACAAGGATGGCTTTGGTATTAAATAACCCACAAATAACAGACAAAAATCCTTAAAATATGAACCCCCTTATACTCCCAACTATCGTTTAAATAGTACCACTACTGTTCTTCTACAAGGATGACTTTGCTATTAAATAACTTACAAAAATTG
>CM042179.1:15325017-15335017 GCA_023376005.1 Doryteuthis pealeii
CTCTTTTCCTTCTCTTTACTTTCTTCCTTTTGGTATCGATTTCACTTTCATTTTCGGATCTTCGTCGCCACTGCCCTTACTGTTTCCCCACCACCACCACCACCACACACGTGCACCTACCCAGCTATCCCTATCCTCTTACTCCCAAAAGCCTTTTCCTTCCTTTTAGGCTCAGCTTACACTAACCTCACAGGCTTCGATTGTGCACATTTCCCGCCAAATCCCCCCCAACCCCCGCCCCCATTCTCATTCTTAGTACAACCTTTACTTTCACCAAGCAAACGCCCGTCTCCACCTTTCTTTTGCAGAATCCGTAGGCCTGACACTGAAGTTGTCATTCTCTTTTTCTGTTAATTTTCTTCTAGTTTCTCTAATTCTTTCTCTTTTCTTCTTTCTCTTGTCTAGTAATTCTAGTTTCACTTTCTCTCTTGCCTATAATCATATAAACTTTCTCTTTTTTCTACATCCTTTTTTTTTATAAATCTTTTCTTGTTTTGGCTTCACTCTTTCGTTCATTTTCTTTCGTTCTTCTTAATTTCTCACACTATTCTCTCTCTCTCTCTCTCTCTCTCTCTCTCTCTCTCTCTCTCAACTTCTTGATCTATAATCTTATTTCTTATTTTCTCTGAAGTCTCTCTGCCCAGATCTATATTTACAATATCCTGCCCTCTATCACCACCACCTCTCTTTTCTATTCTTCAATACCACCCCTAACTAAACCCCCGCCGTCACAGGGTGTTAGCTCCACTGCTTCACCTCACTCCCAACGCACCACGCCCTGACAACTCCCTTCGCCACGTAAGCGCTTACTATGAAAGACAGACAGACACCCACGCCAAAATACTCTCCCTTTTCTCACTCTCGCTTTTTTGTACACCTTCCTTTTCTCTTTTCCACCTTAAAAACCCATTCTTTTCACATTCTTTCTAAATTTACCTTGACAACACCCTATTCTTTCTTGCTTACCTCCTCCTTCTCCACCTCCGATTTCTACCGAAAAAGCTATAATACTCACACTTTCGCCCCAACCAACACTTACACACTCAATCCTAGCATTATTATTCATCACCGCCGCCACTCTCAGCGCCGCCAACGTTCCCGCCCTTCCGAAACCCCCAATTTCCTAAACCAACTCAATCCCCGACATCCACACACACCACCACCATTGCTACCACTATCATTATCATAACCATCATCATCATCATCATCATCATCATCATCGTCATCATCAGCATCATCATCGTCGTCGTCGTCGTCGTCGTCATCATTCCTGCCATTACTTCATCCTCATCTCAATAACGATGATGATACTCTCAGTCTGCTCCCTGTTTATTTCTACCCCATCACCACACAAACACAAACACTCCTCCACCCTGTCTCCCCCACCACCCATTACTACTCCCTTTCACGTAAGCTCATGAGCCTGACACTCATGCTGACGAACGCACCCCACCTCCCACTACTTCTATTTACACTACAACCTCGACCCCCTACCACCATCGTCATCATCACTTTCGTCTTGTTCTTGTTCTTTTCTTTTTCTTTTCTTCTTCTTCTTCTTCTTCTTCTCCTCCCCCTCACCCTTCTCCTCCGGAAACCGTCAGCTTTGACACTCCGGAGTAGGTTATAATAGAACGTTTGACGGTAAGTGTCTTTGGCAGACGCATTTTTGTTCTTTTTCCTGCTTGTTGAGGCGAAGAGGTTTTCTCAGCTGAAGCGAGAAAACAATACGGAGGGTTTTGGGGGTAGGGGAAAATGGGGTTGGTTAGGAGGATAGAAAGAAAGAAAAGAAAAAGGTAGGCGTTAAAGAAATAGAAAGTAGAGAAGACAAGCCAGAAGAATGGATAAGAGCAAGGGAATAAATGAACAAAAAAAACTTAAAGATCAGTTTGGTAAAAAAAAAAAATGGTAGAATAGAATGATGGAAGAAAAAGAGAAGAAAGTGTAAGAAAACAGCTGAATTAAAGGATAGATAGCAAAATGTGACTAAGGAAAACGAGGTGAAGAGATGAAGATAAGAAAGAGAGAGAAAAAGAATACAGAGAAATGGGATATAAAATAGTACTTGGGAAAACAGATGAGGAAAATGTGATGGAAAGGAAGACGATGATGAAGAGTCAAGTGAAAGAGAGTTAAGGTAAGTAAGAGAGAGAGAGACAGACAGACAGACAGACAGACAGAGATAGAGAGAGAGACAGAGACAGAGACAGAGACAGACAGACAGACAGACGAGGAAGAAGGAGAAAATAAAAATATCAGAAAGATGTAATGAGAACATGAAGAGTTAAATGAAAGAGAGTGAAGGAAAGAACGAAAGATAGATAGATAGATAGATAGATAGATAGGCAGGCAGAGACAGAGATAGAGACAAAGATAGACAGAGAGTGAGAGACGGACAGAAAGTGAGATACAGACAGAGAGTGAGAGAGTGGGAGGAACGAAGAAGAAAGGAGAATTGATAAAATATCAGAAAGATTTAATGAGAATATGAAGAGTCAAATGAAAGAAAATGAAAGTAAGAACGAAAGACAGACAGACAGACAGACAGAGAGTGAGAGAGTGAGAGAAATGAGGAAGAAAGGAGAATGTATAAAATATCAAAGATTTAATGAGAATATTGAAAACAAAATGAAAGAAGTAAGAGTTGAAAAATGAGAACATATTGAGCACTAGAGAATATCACTATGATGAACAGGGATGCGAAAATAGAAAATAACAAGAAAGTTTATAATTGAAAAACAGAGAATGTGGAGGGTATGACAAAGAGAGGGAGTATAAAGAAAAGTGAAGAAAAAGAGAAAGAAGACACGAGAGAAATTTTTCACAAAGAGAAAGGAGATTGGGGGTTGTGAATGGGAGAGTACCACCAAGAACTAAAAACTGGAAACAGATTTAAGTCTTAATGAAAAGATTAAAGAGACGAACAAAATCAAACAATTAAATAGATCAAGAAAACAGACACCAGCAGCAGACAGATTGGGAGATCGATTGATCAATGAAGAGATTGATTGACTGACAGAGAATCTGTGAATGTCTGTGATTGACTGGCAGTAAGACAGATGGAAATGGACTGATTGACTGAATGAAAGATTGACTCACGGAATGACTGATAGATAAATAGATAGATAGGAATATGCTGATATATATATATATATATATATATATATATATATATATATAGAGAGAGAGAGAGAGAGAGAGAGAACTAGGACTCATGTTCCTGGTTTGATACCGGCCCTCGCCAACTCAGCGTATGGGTAACGCAGGGATCTGTGCGGTAATATAAGGAGTTGATGGTATGTGTGGCGCTCCACTTCGGAGTCTAAAATAATCTCCTTGGTCTAGCGCTAGGGAAAAGGGGGTAGACACCCTCGCTCAATAGATAGATAGATTGATAGACAGAGAAGGGGGTGGAAAGAATAAAAAAGATATATACTTATCACAACAAAATATGACAATATAAACATTCAAACACACACATAACTCACACATTGAGTGCTTTCTGTGGGCTATGGTTAACAAGCTGCATGCAGTCTCTTTGCCCATTGTTAGTACTGTAATTTTGGATATTTATCGAGCATGTTGTGCCTTTGTAACTACCAAGTCGAAATTAGTAGTTACCAAGGTCAACTTGCTGGTAGAAATAGATATTTTCTACCAACAGCAGTGAGCATTGTTCAAACCTAGCAAAAATCTGTGATTTTGAAATATGATGATTGATGCAAACAAACCCTGTCCTCTTGAAAGATTAGAAGGAGATAATTTCCTACTCCATTCTATTTGTCCTTGTATCAGACTATGTTAAGTTTGATAAATTTATCTTTTTTCCTCTCCAACCCCCACCCCACACATATATATATAAGTAATGGATTCGTTTTTGTTTTTTGTTTTTTTCTTGGTTCATTTTACTATCAGAGATTTAAAATAATCTTTGGTTTAGTCATCTGTTTCCCTTCAACTGTTTTTGTTTTCATGCTTATTTCAGATATATCCTTGAACATATAAGATCATTCTCTATAATGCCACAGATACAAACAGCCAATGCATAGACGTGTGTGCTCGCTTATTGATGTTTCTTTTAACGCCTTCATTAGACGATGACCATAAAAAGGTGATATATTATATATATATATATATATATATATATATATATATATATATATATATATAAGAGAGAGAGAGAGAGAGAGAGAGAGAGAGAGATAGAGAGATAAATGTGATACACACATACATATTCGTTGTGCATGCAACCGTAGACACAGATGTAGACACAACCTATGCATAGACGTATGTGCTCGCTTATTGATATTTTCCTTTAACGGATCCATTAGACGATGACCATAAAAAATATATATATATATATATATATATATAATATATATATATATATATATAGAGAGAGAGAGAGAGAGAGAGAGATAAATATGCATAGACACACATACATACTCGTTGCGCATGCAACCGTAGACACAGATGTAGACACAAACATATATAAGAATTATCGTATATGAGTAATACCAATCAGTTAAATTCGATTATACTATAATTTGATTTCTTATCTGTTGGGTAATATAATGTCTTTATGAAGAGATACGTATACTTTCAAAGACTCTTAGATATAATGTATATATATATATACCTAACTCCCGCCACGTACAGGGTGTAACACAAGATTATTTTTAAGCGGAGTTTAGATTTTACAGTTTTCCCTTTCCTAGACATGTTGCCATATCAACGTTAAAGAACCCAGTCTGCCCTACTATTTACCCATAACTGGAGGGAGAATAGTTGGGTACATTCATTTCCGAAGTGCTACGTGACAAGCAAACAACCTCGTCCAGGATTTGAATTCAGGTCGCCGTGTCAATTTCCTACGATGATAGCCATTATAAAAACGAACGCCTCCTTTTAAATATAATGTACGTGCAAATGCTAAGTCAGCAATGTATTTTGTACACATACTCCTAAGACCTTGAAACTAGAAATGATTCGATGAAATGTAGCAATAATCGTCTGTAATAATCTAGTCTATTGAAGTATGAAAAGTTTAATAGAGTATTGAATGTAAATTGCATAGCAAAGAGATAGAACTGAAACTGATAGAAATTTGCAATACATTAAGTACATTTTTCCACTATAATCTTACACGTGAGAAAACTTTTAGGGCAATACGCTTATGGCTAGAACTTGAGATTTATTAGTGATGAGGAATAATCTTCTCTTTGCATCGAGCAACTATAATATGCTTTTTTTTTTCTTTCTTTCTTTCTTTCTGCACAGCGATTCCAAAGTGAAAATCTTTTGGTGTGAATAGCTAAAGCTTATTTTTCTAAGTTTTAACAAGTATTTATAGACACCATTTTCAAGAAACCTATGCGTATGTGGATGGTTTGTGATTTTATATATATTATATATATTATATATATATATATATATATATATATATATATATATATATATATATATAATAATATATAAAGATGAAGAAGTAGCACGTCTAGTGGAAATCGATTAGTTATAAACTGATAGCGTAAATTATTCGATCCTTAGTAGATATCTTACTATTTTGGTTCTAGGCTAAACTAAACTAAGCTATGTAGTTATCTAGCGAGAAATGAAGCTGGAATAAAAACACAAGAGAAGAACTTATATATTCGGTTCGGTCAAATCCTTTTACCATATTGTCAAGAGACAGTTATATGAAGAACGTTGTGTTATTAGCAAGGACAGTGATTAATAAAACATGGATTTAGAAGATTGCTTATTTGGTTTGTGGCTTGGAAATTTTAAGCTAGATGTATACGTTAAACAAAAAGACAAATATTTGGTTTAGCTAACCTGATGAAGTAAGGATCTAGTTTAGAATTATATTTACATGGGAAACTGAACCCCCAATTATATACTTTATACAGTTAAACTAAAAGATAAAGATTTAGTTTAGTTAACTTGACGGATACAAAATAAGGGTCCAGTTATGTATTATACTTACATTGGTTTGGTTTGGTTTGTTTTGTTTTACGGCATATCAACCTCAGTGGGTCATTTAATGCCGATAAAGTTTTGAAATAAATCAATTCTTAATGGATAATACAATTTTTTTTATTAACACATTTTTCTATTTAACCAATAGATGGGACCCTAACAGATAGTACTACCACTCCGGGTCAGAGTGGACCAGGGAGCAATGGTGATGAAGGGGTGCTCCACATTCCCCAAACCTCCAAAACTGGAACTTCACCATCAGATAGAGTTTAACGTCATTCCCAGGACATGTAGACCCTCAGCCACCGCCTTCTAGCACCATATGATACAAAGGGGTTGGGGCTTGCCATAAGGGCAATAGGGTTGGGGCAATCATATAGGTGCTAGGGCTTGACGTGACCACCCGATTGATCGGAGGGGGCCTCTCCAACCGCCCGTCTAGCCCAAGATAAGGCCAAAGTGGAGTATTGCATGTCATGAACTGCCCATCCACCTGGGCTCTATCCTTAAGGATCACGGGTCGCCACCCATGGCCAACAGGTGGCCCCATTGGGGGAGTCTTACCCCTCTGCAGAGGTGCAGTCGGTGCATTCTAACGCCCCAGCCGACAGGGCGGTATACTTACATTGGAAACTGAACCCAAATATACACAGTTAAGCTAAAAGATAAAGATTTAGTTTAGCGAACGTGATTGATACAAAATAAGGGTCCAGTTTATTATAATACTTACATTGGAAACTGAAACCACAACTTTATACTTTATACTGTAAAACAAAAAGATAAAAATTTAGCTTATCTAAACTAATGGACACAAAGTAAGGGTCAAGTTTAGTATTATACTTACATTGGAAACTGAACCATAACTATATACTTTATACAGTTAAGCAAAAAAAATAAAGATTTAGTTTAGTTAACATGATGGATACAACATGAGGATCTAGGTTAGTGTTATATTTACATGGGAAACTGAACACTCAATTATATAATTTATACAGTTAAAAAAAAAAAAATAAAGATTTGATTTAGCTAACTTGACGGATACAATATATATATACCAACCCCTCCGCACGAGCAGGATGCGACACAAGGTCAATTTCTTAAGCGGAGTTTAACAGGTTTGAATTCAGAGTTTTCCTTCTCCTAGACCGGTTGCCTAACCAAGGTTAAAGAGCCCGGTCTGCCTTACTATTTACCCATAGCTGGAGGGAGAGTAGGATTCATACTTTTCCCAAGGGTATTAGCGCTAAGTGAAATGCAATTACCACTTCCAGGATTTGAACTCGAAGCGACGGGTCCATTTCCCATGACTTTAACCATTACACCACGCGCTTCCTAAATTGACGGATACAATATAAGGGTCTCATTTTAGTATTATACTTACATTGGAAACTGAACCATAACTATATACTTTATACAATTAAGCAAAAAGATAAAGATTTAGTTTAGCAAACGTGAGTGATACAAAATAAGGAACCAGCTTAGTATTATACTTACATTGTAAATCAAAATCCTTGGTTACAATTTATGGAATGTTCAAAAACTTTTATGCTAAAACATGGTCTAGTGTCTCATTAATAAACAGATACAATTTGGTGGTGCTACCTCTAGATATCTTTGAGTTATGTGATGACAGAAGGAAAAGACATTTAGTGAATAATGTAATATTATTTTCAGCCTATGCGAGTTTTTCACATAAGTTTAACTAGTAGTTTTCACTGAAGTCTGTGTGAGTAAATCTCATCAGATCTCTGGGACACTAACTATAGTCTGGATTGTCTCTATTCCAATTCCCCCAAGTCTCCTTGCCAGGTCTTTGGAAACCGTTCGAAAAGCATCAATTACAATTGGTATAAACACAACTTGTAAAGTTAGATTGGTGGTGGTAGGAATATCAACCTTCGAGGGTTATTTAATGCAAAAGGCACCCTTGTAGAAGAACAGTAGTAGTACTATTTAACCTATAGCTGGTGGGATGAGGAGGTTCATCCCTTCCTCAATGGTATTAGTCCAGAAGTGAATGTAATAGCGCGACTAGGTTTGGAACTCACTTACGACGATGTTGCAGTCCAGCACGCTAGCTACTATGCCACGGTGACACCAGCCTTGTAGAAGAACAGTAGTGGTGCTATTTAAACTATAGGTGTGGAAATGGGGAGGTTTATCTCTTCGACAATGGTATTAGTCCAGAAGTGAATATAATAGCGCGACTAGGTTTGGCACTCGCTTACGACGATTTTACAGTCCAGCACGCTAGCTACTATACGACGGTGACACCAGCCTTGTAGAAGAACAGTAGTGGTGCTATTTAACCTATAGGTGGGGAAATGAGGAGGTTCATCTCTTCCGCAATGGTATTAGTCCAGAAGTGAATGTAATAGCGCGACTAGGTTTGGAACTCGCTTACGACGATGTTGCAGTCCAGCATGCTAGCTACTATGCACGGTGACACCAGCCTTGTAGAAGAACAGTAGTGGTGCTATTTAAACTATAGGTGTTGAGGAGGTTCATCTCTTCCGCAATGGTATTAGTCCAGAAGTGAATGTAATAGCGCGACTAGGTTTGGAACTCGCTTACGACGATGTTGCAGTCCAGCATGCTAGCTACTATACCACGGTGACACCAGCCTTGTAGAAGAACAGTAGTGGTGCTATTTAAACCTATAGGTGTGGAAATGAGGAGGTTCATCTCTTCCGCAATGGTATTAGTCCAGAAGTGAATGTAGTAGCGCGACTAGGTTTGGAACTCACTTACGACGATGTTGCAGTCCAGCATGCTAGCTACTATGCCACGGTGACACCAGCCTTGTAGAAGAACAATAGTGGTGCTATTTAACCTATAGGTGGGGAAATGAGGAGGTTCATCTCTTCCGCAATGGTATTAGTCCAGAAGTGAATGTAGTAGCGCGACTAGGTTTGGAACTCGCTTACGACGATATTGCAGTCCAGCATGCTAGCTACTATGCCACGGTGACACCAGCCTTGTAGAAGAACAGTAGTGGTGCTATTTAACCTATAGGTGGGGAAATGAGGAGGTTCATCTCTTCCGCAATGGTATTAGTCCAGAAGTGAATGTAGTAGCGCGACTAGGTTTGGAACTCGCTTACGACGATATTGCAGTCCAGCACGCTAGCTACTATGCCACGGTGACATAGCCTTGTAGAAGAACAGTAGTGGTGCTATTTAACCTATAGGTGGGGAATGAGGCGGTTCATCTCTTCCGCAATGGTATTAGTCCAGAAGTTAATGTAGTAGCGCGACTAGGTTTGGAACTCACTTATTACGACGTTGTAGTCCAGCAGTAGGTTAATCATTACTCCACGTGGGCTTTCCCTGTAAAATTAGAACTTTTATTAGATACTTTCAATGCTGTGAATAAATAAACGGTAAGAAGGGTGTATTAAAAAGCAACATGTTGAGGATCATAGAAAGGATTGTTTGGTACAGATTTTGGAATCTCTTGACTATTGAAGATTCTTGTTCGCTTCCACCTTGTCGGCTGGGGCTGTAGAATACGCCTACTGCACCTCTGTAGAACTCAAATAATGTTCAATATATGTGAAATAATAATAGGAAAAAAATATCATTGATAACTTAAAATTGGTTAACTTAAGTCTTTTTTAGATTCCTCAGGCAAAAATACTCTTATAAACCAAATTTTAGGTGTAGGGAAGCACTAGAACTCATTTTACAGACAAAAATAAATTAAAGTCGCCATTTTTCGTGAACCCCACCAAATTTTGAGAGCTAAAAATCGACATAACTCTGCTAATTTGGGGAATTGGAAGCTCAAATTTTGGGGAATGTCTAACTTTAATACTGTCTATACCTGTACAAAATTTCAGAAAAATTGAAGGGGGTGGGTGACAATTTTACTTTTTTCTGGATGAATTGCCCATAATAATTACTAATAAGTAAAGTAAAATCGTCGGTATCAGCTAATCAGCGAGGGAGTCTATCCCCTTTTCTAGCGCTAGACGAAGGAGATTGTTTTTGCGTCTGAGGTGGAGCGCCACACCTAC
>CM042179.1:15340017-15370017 GCA_023376005.1 Doryteuthis pealeii
CAAGGCTTCTGTGAGAATATGACCTTGTTAACTATGTGGATTCTGGATTCAGAGTGAAAGACCTAGCAGGATTGAAGAATGATAGGGACGGATGGTGATTGAAAGAGTCATAAATAAAAAAAAAAATTAAAAAATGTCGAAAGCTAACAAGAATTCAGAACTGTTATTATATATATATATATATATATATATATATATATATATATATATTTACCCCCCCGCACGAGAATGGTGTGACACAAGGTCAATTTCTTAAGCGGAGTTCAACAGGTTTGAATTCAGAGTTTTCCTTCTCCTAGACTGGTTGCCTAACCAAGGTTAAAGAGCCCAGTCTGCCCTACTATTTATCCATAGCTGGAGGGAGAGTAGGATTCATACCTTTCCCAAGGGTATTAGCGCAAAGTGAAATGCAATTATTTCATCCAGGATTTGACTCGGGGCAACGAGTCCATTTCCCATGACTTTAACCATCGCACCACGCGCTTCCTACACACACACACACACACACACACACACACACATATATATATATATATATATATATATATATGTGTATATGTGCGTGCGTGCGTGCGTAATTAAATATATATAGATACAAACTAATATATATATATATATTAGTTTGTATATATATATATTAGTTTGTGTATATATATATTTAATTACCCCCACACACACATGTATGTAATTAAATATATATATATACAACTAATATATATATATATATATATATATATGTGTGTGTGTGTAATTAAAATATATATATATATATACATACAGTAAACACTACAGCGTTTCGATTTTAATAAAACCATCAACGGGACTTGACATAGTAATTGTGAATCATACGAAATTTGTGTAAAACAAGCAAAAGCTTGTGAGCTTTAGTCTGTGATGTTAGAAGGTTCAACTCGGCAACGAACACACACACACACACACACACACACACACACACACACACACACACACACACACATATATATATATATATATATATATATGTGTGTGTGTGTGTGTGTGTGTGTGTGTGTGTGTGTGTGTGTGTGTGTGTGTGTCTGTTCAATGTAATTAAATATGATTCCATTTTTACTCTTCAAATGTTATGATATGCTGTTGATCATTTCGTTAAAACCCGCCCAGCATGATTCAAGCATTTCACAGTTTTGAGCCAATTCTGTTGCTTTCTTTTCTTTCTTCTCCTCGTCTTTATTTTGTTTATTTGTTTGTTTATTCATCCATTTCCTGATAAGAAAAGAGAAAACACAGACAAGCAAATCGAGATATAGGCGTGAGTCTGACATATTATACAAGACGTATAAAAACCTTTATAAATTAAAGAGGAGATAAGGTGATGACAGACAGACAAATAAAAACGGAGTCTCAACAACCAATGTACCACAAGAAAGAGACTAAAGGTTAAAAATTTTAAGAGATTACATTCTTTTTCTTTTCAACACCAACCCCAACATCATCATTATCATACTCTTGATTTACCAACATTGGTGCTGTTTACCACCGCATGAGCATACACAAACGCACGTTGGGCCCAAGATTTTATTATTCATCTACTGTTTATTTATTTATTTATTATTATTATTATTATTATTATTATTATTATTATTATTATTATTATTATTATTATTATTCATTTGCATTGCAGTCTCGGAAGACTATATGGTTCTTGTGCCGCTGAAGTTACTGTACCTCCTGTGACTGTGAAGTCCAATGTTCGAAAAACATTCTCGACCACAGATGTCGCTTTTGAATTATTATTATTATTATTATTATTATTATTATTATTATATACTTTATACATTCTATACATATATATATATATACATCATTATATATGCATATATATATACATTATATATACATATATATACATTATATATACATTTATACATATATACACATTATTATAAATACATATATATTCATTATATATACATTCTACATTTCTATTATTATTATATATACTTACTACATTAGTTCTTTATTTAGATAATATATATCCAATGACAATAAATACAACAACAAAAGTGTGAATAAAGCTATTATTAATATCCCTATCATCATGTCATTATTTTCCCGTTTATCACCAGCACGACCCCATGACATTACACCTCCACAACCCCGATTCCAATTGATGGGCAAGGGAAATGTAGTTACCAGTCCACCTTCTTAATTTTCCGCAGCTGATATGTGCTACGTTTGATATAGTCTTTCTATCTACGGACGGCTTTGATAAATGTGTCTTAGATTCTGGCAGCGTGACAGGGGTTATGACTGAGGGGTAGGCATGGGTTCTGACTCGTCGGGAGGTGTCTACATCTTAAGAGATAAAGCGTGTTTAGAGTCGACCTGTTGTAGGGCTTAACCATGTCGACTCTCCTTATTTCCCTTCAAACAACGATAACAACCCTCATTCCTGTTGAACCTCGCCCCCCCCCCACCCCTAGTCACGATAGCCACGCTTAAAACAGGCGAGGGAAAAAGAAAGCCTACCGTAACAATATTAAGGTCGAAGATTATATTGTACTTGATTCTTTCTACTGTTCATCACCACTTGTAGCAAAGAAAAAAAGAGCAAAATTCTGTGGTTAGGAGAAGGTGTGAATAGCCAAGAGGAAGCTTTAGGGTAAGAGGGTGGGAAACAAGTGTATAGGGGGGAAGAGGAAGGTGGTAAGGGGGACGGACTGCGAGGCGATGATGTGTAGTGTGGGGTTGCATTTTATACTCGATTTCCATCCAATTCATATCTGACACTTTTTAGAAGGAAAAGAGGAATTGTGTCTATTTGACAATTTACTTGTTTTCCTTCTTTTACTTTCAGTATTACAAATACATAGGAATGAATTTATTGCCTCTGACTGAAAAGGCTTTTCACAATGAAGATTACACACGAACGTTATAAAAGCAACCATTGTAGTATTTTAAGTAAATTAAGTGAGTGGATCAACATAGACTTCCTTAATCACGAATGACACGTGTACTATTCTTGTCGCCTTAACAGAAATCCGAATTTGTAATCTTAAGTCCTGTAATTCAGCAAATATTTCAACAAGCAAAACTCGACAACATTTAAAATAATGTCTACTTCTACTTTGTAAATTCCCGGCTTTTGATTTTTATTTCTTCAGCCAGCGCATAGTTACGTTACAGATTTTTCTTTCTTGGTATTTTCCACGTATCCCACTTATGTCGGTCAGACACAAAGGTTCATTTAATGTGGGGCCACCCACGAACCGAAGCTCGTGGGATGGCAGGCACAAAAAAATGCGTGGATCCCGCCGGCATTGATTTCTTGTCAACACTCTGTAATGCGTAACGGGTGTAGTCTTAGGGACTAAACTCGGCGATTCGAGATCAAATCCTGGACAAAGCCGTTTGCGTTTTGCTTTGTGCTAATGCCCTTGGGAAATACATGAATCCATTTTTCTTCCCCTCCCCACTCCGGCTATGGACAAACTGGGCTCCTTAATCTTGGTACGGCAACCAGTCTACGAGAAGGAAAATTCAGAATACAAACCAGTTACACCCCGGTTAAAAATAACCTTGGGTTGCATCCTACCTATGATGAAAAAAAAAAAAAAGAAAAAAGAGTCGCTCGTTTCGTAACGGTTATCGTCCTATGAATTGGATTCGACAGTCAGCATTTAATGTAGCGCTAATACCCTCGAGAGAGATATGAATCCAACTATTCTACGCCTACACACACCAGCTATGAGTAAGGCAGCATGCGTTCTATAACCTTGGTTTAGCAACCGGTCTAGGAGAAGAAACACTTTGAATTCGAACCAGTTGTACCCCTCTTAAAAATTGACATCGTGTCACACCCTATTTGTAGCGGAAGGGTTGGGTATATACATATTATTTATTGGCGGAAGGGTTGGGTATATACATGATTTATTGGCGTGTGTCAGAAAAGTAAACTTTGTTGGAATATAAATATCTAACCATTCTTTTCATTATAGATGCAGATTTAAACATTATTTTGTATCTTGTTATAAAGTTATCAATAAGTATAAATTCTTAGCAACAATAAAGCTATGATTCATATATCTTATTAAAGTGATGGAAAATCCATTATACAATTTAATTAGGATAATTATTTTAATAACATCTTACCGGAAATTGTTTCTATTACTGATACCATGAAACCCAGTTATGACCAAATACAAGGTCGAATAAGTTTGCTAGTTATAAATTAAAAATTAGACACTATATGGAACAAAACGAAGCGGCATTCAAAACTTTTAGTATAGATCCAAATATTAAATATCTCTAATATCAAATATGTCTAAATGCTGCTTCCACAAAACTATTGTCTTGGGTTCCTCAACAATTGTGGATCAGAAAATTGGGATAAGTATATGCGATTATGAATTTTGTTCAAGCTCCCTTGCAATCTTTTTTTCAAGTTCGATAGCAATTAGCAGAGCATTTTTTTTTTGCCAATGACACTAGTTAAGGTGTATATGGTGTGAGGGTTAGTTACAGTGCCCTTCCCCAAAGGCAAATGAATTGTACATTTTCAGGGGAAAAGCTGTCCGCCCTACTATTTGTCCATAGTTGGAGGGAGAGTAATTGAATGCATACGTTTCACAAGGATATTAGTGCCATGTGAAATGCAAACAGTCTCGTCAGGGATTTGAACTGGGGTCGACGAATCCATCTCCTACGACTAACCATTACACCACGTGCCTCCATTTATACGCCTGAATCAAAGGGGTATATAATAGTTGTCATCAAACTTGTTCTAGTAGCTTTTGTAACGATACTACTGCAAAGCTATATCGACCCTTACCTTTCTATTGTCAAAATTGGTAGTGTTGAGAAAGGATACTACCTGTATTACCTGTCAGATCTATCAACAGATCCATAGTCTTTCTAAACTAATGGACACTAGAAAGAAGTTTAAGAGACATTGTTGAAAAACAATGATGTCAGATCAGGAAGAAAATTTCTTTGCAACACAGTAACCCAGTAAAATGTGCCGTATTTTACTTAGAGATGTAATAGACACTGTGCTCATTGCTTTAAGAGAGGACATGAAAAGGAAGGCGAAGAAAGATATCCCAAAGACTTAAAAGATTATAGTGAAGATTTACCTATCCAGTGCCGGGAAAAAAATCAACGTGTATATATATATATATATATATATACGAGTGTGTGTGTGTGTGTGTGTGTGTGTGTGTGGAGACCCCTAGTGTACGTAAAAGACGAGTTCAAATCCTATGTGGTGCTGTTTGCAATTCACACAGCGCTAATACCCTTGAGAAAGGTATGAATCCAACTATTCTCCCTCCAGCTATGGGTAAATCGTACGGCAGGTGAACTTAGACAGCTTTGTTAGGCAACTAGTCTAGCAGAAGGCAAACTGTAAATTCAAACCTGTTAAACTCTGCTTAAGAAATTGACCTTTTTGTAGCCATTTGAATATAAATCAACTGCCATTTGTTAGACGTTGATAATCCACACTAAACCGATGCTATAAGTATGTTTTTGTATGTATTTATTTGACTCCTCACGAGGCAAAATATAACACAAGGTCGGTTTAGTGTAGCGGACACTCCGAAGGAATCGAAAATCCCACAGAGCAGGGACAAGAATAGATTAGTTCCGTCGGCATTCATCTTAAAGGACGCCGGGCAATAAACCTCCTTAGACGAGGGGGGGGGCTTGGAACGAAGCAGATAATCTTAATACACAGTATTCTAAGCACTTTTCATTTACTAAAGTCAAATAACTATCATGATAGATTATTTTGATTTTTTTGGACTGTTGTCCTCATTTTTACCAAGACCTTTAAAAACGCAACGTTTCGAGCGTTGTAGCCACCGGTATTCTTCAGGTGTACTTTGTCCGTCCAAGAATATTAATGATTCAACCTGGAAAATCATTTTGAATAGTTTGCCTGTTAAGCAAACAAGGCGTTGAAGAACTTGTAAAGATCTCATTCAAGTAATGACGTTATTGTTTTTGCACACCCATCAACCCGAGAAGCTTTCTAACTTTGGTTAGGCAACTAGACTAGCAGAAGGCAAACTGTAAATTCAAATCTGTTAATAAAAAAAAACTTGTTTGTTGGCGTTCGGACAAGGTACACGTGAAGAAGGATGGAGGTTACAACGACCGAAACGTTGTGTGTGTTTTTATATCACGGTAAAGATGAGAAAAACAGTTCGAAAAATCAAAATAATACATATCAAACCTCATCCCCAAAATTCAGACAAACTATCATTATGATAAAAAAAAAGAAAACTAAACAAAAGAGGGTCTTTATTTTTTTCACTACTAAACAACCAAAACTGAAACAATGCAATCTATTCTGTTCTTTTATTAATGTGTTACACACCCAATTATTTTATTTATTTATTTATTTATTTAAGATCAACAAAGGTTTTCAGCATTGAAACTTAATGCTTTGGATGAACTTCACACTTCTCAATTTCTTCTCAACTTCCAGCTTGAAAGTCGAAACTCTTGTGTGTTGTGCGTTTAGGTGTCGAAAGTTCACAGGTGGGCCAGAAACTTTGAAATGTGGGCATTGCTTAAATTTACTACACTGAGATTCGAGATTGTGCTAAATTCAACCTGAGTAGCAATAATATATGATAGCAAGTTAAGGATTTAAAGACAGCAAGAAAATAAATGTCGGTAGTTGTAGGTGGTAATGAACATGTAATAGACAAGAGAAGTAAGGGAAGAGAAATTTGGGTTATTTCTATTGAGGGTTCAGGGCCCTGAACCCTCAATAGAAATAGGGTTCACCAAAACTTTACAAATGATTATTTACCTACTGCAGTTTTGCAGTAAAAATCTCATTAAATGTTGTAGGAAGCTCCAATTGCCATGATTCGCACATACTTTGTGAACTTATTTAATAAAATCAAATTAATTTATTGATGTTTATAGTAAAGTCAGCAGAGTGGCCTATTGTCGGTATCATCCTGGCAGTGTTGGCGTATATCGCATTTTCACTAGCGTTAGACCAAGGAGATTGTTTTGTGTCTGAGGTGGAGTACCACATCTACCATTAGCTCCACATTTTGTCGAGGGCCGGTATCGAACCCGGAATCTTGTGGTTCTGAGGCGGATGCTCTACAGACTGAATGTTATAGGTGAACTAATAGATCTGAAATTTTAGAGCCACACTCCACTGGGAAGTTGGGACAATTTGAAATTTCCCCTCTCTTCATTACGCTCGCAAGAAGAATGAAAAAAGAATATTAAAAAAAAAAAGTTTTGACCTCTTAAAAACAAAACGGTTTACGTTTTTTTTATTTTTTAAAATTTTCTTTAAAATATGCTTTTTTCATCCTTCTTGAAGAGAGGGGAAATTTCAAATTGTCCCAACTTCCCAGTGGAGTGTGGCTCTAAAATTTCAGATCTGTTAGTTCACCTACAACATTTCTACTTGCATTATATAAACACAAAATCTCACTATATATTAAAGAGAAGTCCTTAAAGAATCGAGACCCATCTGCCCAATCCCATCAATATACATATTTACCAACCCTCCTCACGAGCAGGATGTGACACAAGGTCAATTACTTAAGCGAAGTTTAACAGGTTTTGATTCGAAGTTTTCCTTCTCCTAGACTGGTTGCCTAACCGAAGTTAAAGAATCCAGTATGTCCTACTATTTATCCATAGATGAAGGAAGAATAATTTGATTTATACCTTTCCCAAGTGTATTAGAGTTATGTGAAATGCAAACAGCCTCGTTCAGGATTTGAACTCGTTTTGCCGTGTCTATTTCCTACGACGATAACCATTACAAAACACGCCACTAATATAGAATATAAGGTAGAATTGATATGATATACATTTTTAACAGAAATTCACGGGACTCGAAATGAATGTTTATTATTATGCAATCACAATTAATCAAAATATGTAGTCATTTACTTATCTCAGCTTAGGTTGTTACAAGGCCAGAAGTATGGAGCAACCAGTAAGAATTGTACTCACCTACAATGATATGTTCAGCTCGCTAACCATTAAATCACACGTCAGTCAAAATATGTATTTGTAAATAATTTGAATTTTTTAAAAATAATATGAAAATAAAAACTTACGGTCAAACATTCATTAAACAACTTTGCTTTAGATGAGTTTTCATTATAAAAATCCTAACATAACTATCTTGCAAATTGTTAGAAATAGGTTTAACGTAAAACACAAAAAGAAAGAAAAAAGAAAAAAGAAGAAAAATCAATATTGGGAAAATAAATCGATACTATTGTGAAGAATTTTGTGCATGCGTTCGTGCATGCATGCGTGAGTGCGTGTGAGAGTATATACGTGTATGCGCGTGCGTGCGCGCGCGCGCGCGTGTGTGTTCATCCGGGGATGACGGTCAAATAGAAAGTCACAAGGACCTGAATTTTTTGTTGTTGTTGTTGCATGAATATTGATTTTAACATGGGATCCAATACATATTATGCGAGGAAAAAAAAAAAAAAAAAAAAAAAGAAGGATTTTTAGGTTTACGTTAAACCAACTTCGATCTTGAAGTAAAAAAAATTCTGTTGATGTCAGTTATAATTTTTTCTGATGAAATAGTTCAAGAGTTTTCTTGGTTTTTTTCCCCGGAAGGCATCTAGTTATAAACTATGAAATGTCTAAACTGAAAAAAAAAATGTATAAATACATATATTTATCAACTCCTCTGCACGAGCAGGATGTGACTCAAGGTCAATTTCTTACGCGTAGTTTAATAGGTTTGAATTCACAGTCCTAGACCGATTGCCACACCAAAGTTAAAGAGCCTAGTCTGTCCTACTATTTATCCATAACCAGAGGAAGAATAGTTGGTTTCATTCCTTTCCCAAGGGTATAAGCGGTATGTGAACTGCAAACAGCCTTGTCCAGGATTAGGACTCTGGTCGACACGTCCATTGCCCACGATGATGACCATTACACCACGCGCCTCCACATAATATAATTTTAATAGTTAATTTTATCAAAAATCTGCCCAGATGGAAGTAAGCAACATTATTATTATTATTATTATTATTATTATTACTATTTGCGCAGCAATAGTCAATATCTACACTGCTGGTTAAATAAGAACGAACACATGTGACTTTCTCTTGTGGAGACGTATACATTGATCCACCAGAAAGGGCCGACTAGCAAAGACTTACATTGATGGGCTCTGAGCGAATACTGGGTGTCGTGAGAAGGACATTCCAGGAGCAATGATCAATAGAAATGGGTGGTGAAATAGAGTCATGAGAATCCGTGCTATCAGCATCACATGATGATGAAGAGGATGATGACATTTAAAACGGTGATTAAGATTATAGCAAACAAGTTACTCGAATTAGAAACCGTCTTTTTTTCGTCGGACTTTTAATTATATTCGCTGTCCTTATATTCCACATTTTCGGAGGCGCATGGCATAATGGTTCGAGTCGAAAGAAATGGACTCATGGACCAGAGTTCAAATCCTAGGCGAGACCTTTTACATTTCACATAGCGCTAATACCCTTGGGAAAGGTATGAATCCAGCTATACTCCCTCCAGCTATGCATAAATGATATGACTGACTAGGCTCTTCAACCTTGGTTGAAGAAGGAATACTCTGAATTCAAACCTGTTAAACTCCACTTAAGAAATTGACCTTCTGTCACATCCTGCTCGTGCGGAGGGGTTGGTAAATATATATATTCCACATTTTTTAAGGGAATTCTTTCCTTATAAACTTGAAATTTGTGTTTCTATTTATTTCGTTCATTCATGTAGGTAATTAACACGTGTAGGATATGACGTAAGGATCGAACGCGCTATGCAGTAGTAATTAATCTGCGAGACTAGCTTGCTAGTCATTACACCATGATGGGACGTTCATGCAGTGTTTTCCGTATTAGTATTACTTTCAAAACTTTTAGGTTATCCACAGCTTTCACGGATATCTTTATTTTTTATTTTTCTAAATATTGTTTAATAATAAATAAAAACAGCAAACATATCACTATGAAAGCATTCATCAGATGATGATGATGCAGTCAGATATCACAAAATGAAACAAGG
Source organism: Doryteuthis pealeii (assembly GCA_023376005.1). Classification (NCBI taxonomy): domain Eukaryota; kingdom Metazoa; phylum Mollusca; class Cephalopoda; order Myopsida; family Loliginidae; genus Doryteuthis; species Doryteuthis pealeii. The sequence goes on from CM042179.1 coordinate 15,350,065, forward strand.
TGCGTGGTGTAATGGTTACTGTCGTAGGAAATGGACATGGTAACACAAGTTCAAATCCTGGTCAAGGCTGTTTGCATTTCACACAGCGCTAATATTCTTCGGAAAGTTATTAATCGAACTATTTTCTCTCCAGCTATGGGTAAATAGTTGGGCAGACTGGGCTCTTTAGCCTTGATTAGGCAAGCAGTCTAGGAGAAGGGATACTGTGAATTCAAACCTGTTAAACCTTGCTTAAGAAATTGACCTTGTGTCACATCTTGCTCGTGTGGAGGGGTTCGTAAGTATATATAAAAAGTATAAGTCTGGGCTAGCAACCCGGCTTATGTTTAATCAACGCTACATGAACCACAACAGATTCATACCCCCAGGGGATCCTGAGAGTCGGGGAGCATGAGATCCCTAAATTGATTGACATTATGGAAACGAACATAGCTTTGAACACATGGACAGCGAGATTGGCATGCCCATGCGGGAAAATATGCAAAAACGAACGCGGACAAAAGACCCATCAAGCCAGAACAAAATGTCAAGTCAAAATACCCGATCAGCAGCGCACAGGGGTTACTCCTGGTGAGACGAAGGAGATGCAGGACCGGGAAGCATACCACAGTGCCCAGTCACTCCGAGCAGAAGGAATTTTGACCAAAACATTTAGAAAGAGCCACTGACAGAGACGCTTGGCTGGAGTTCGACACTAACATTGGCGAATTAACAAAGATTGCATTAAGGGGCGCAGTTGAATCGCGCCTTTTGATGTTGTCTAAGATTATTATAAACTTTACACCAAGAGTATCATCGCATCTATGCCAATGTATTATTTTAAAATAACTGTCTGAGCCACGTGATCCTGATTATAAAAACTACTCTAAACGATGATTGGCTGTAGAATTAGCCAACCAGATGTAAAGAGGCCGAGGACTGTGTTTCTGTGTTTGCATACTCTATTTAAAGCCATTTTTCTGTTGGCGTTGAACAAAAAGGCAGCGAGTTAGAGTTTGATCAACTCTAACGGGGTCTGACTGGCGGAGGGGGTATTATGTTGGAAGACCTGAAACCCCCCTATGAAACCAGTTAATAACATAACTGACGACGCTGCCCTGCACTGATTAGTCAGTCGTATCTCGAACAACAAAATGAAATACTTATTCAGAGCATTATACATAGGTATATCTATAACTACTGAATAGCAAGTTCGATCTTCGCTGGATGCCCCATACTTGCGACCCAGTGTCACATCCTACCCGGGGAGAATGAGTTGGTTACCTACATAGGTACATCTCTCCAGTTGAATGGGTATTCAGTAGTTGTTGAGGTGGGGCTTGATTCCTTCAGTGCCCCTCTCTAACATTTAGAGAGATTTGGTATCGATATAATGTAAGTTGAAATGCTGCTGGTGAACTAATATTTTGGAATTTGTTTAGCCTCTTTCCACTGTGGGAGTGGGGTCATTTTGAAATAGCTTCTCCCCTAATTACATCTGCGAGAAGGATAACGAGAATTTAAGAAAACAGTCTTGGTCTCTTAAAATCCACATATTACATTTCATCAAGCATGTTCATAATGTATATGTCAATCATGGTAACTGGGGCGTAGACGGAGATTAAGGATCCTTGACTCTTTGACAATATTTAACGAGATTTTTTATTGTTGAAATAATATGTACATATGATAAAAATGAACGATTAGTAATTATTAACAAAAAATTAGAACGTGTATTATTATCATTCCTAATCATCCCTTCAGTTGAAAATAAAACAATTAGCTATACTACAAGATCTTTCTTACTATTTACAAGATTGTATTATCCATATTGTCTACACACCTAATTTGTACGTTGGCTATACAACTACCATCTTATCCTGGGAACTAATATCGTTTACCCAGTCAAAGTATGTTTAATACTCATATTAAAAAACATAGCTAGTACTGGTGTTTTTACAATGAGAAAAGGTTATGGAGGTGCTTGTCGTGTAACGGTTATCGTCGTAGGAAATGCACACGGTAAATCGAAATCAAATCCTGAACGAAGCTGTTTACATTTTTGATAGCGCTAAGTTTCTTGGGTCTTTTTGTTTTCAATTTTACCCCACCCCCTCCATCTCCAAACAAAGCATCAAACGAATATTGGAAATTTTTAAGTAGGATAGATGCATAGAGCGAATGGGGTATTTTGGTGAAAGTGGGCTGCGCAAGGAGAGAATGCAAGATTTTATTTTATTTTTTGAATGAATCGGTCGGCGAGTGAACCCAGCTAGCTAGATCTGTGTAGTGTTATGACCAGTTTTATCACCTCTCCCCCCAACTCCAAACTTCCGGCTATATGCCGAGTTGTGTGCATACTTATTGTATCTCACTTCAGAATCAATAAATTTTTTGGAGTGAGTGCACAAATGTGCTCACTTCAAATAAAAAAAATAATTTAAAAAATAGCCATGGGAAATGAATGATCTCAACTTTTCTCCCTCCAGTTATGGGTAAATAGTAAAGCAGACTGGAATTTTTAACGTTGACATGGCAACCGGTCTAAGAGAAGGAAAACGTGCAGTAGAGCTCCGCCAGGTTATTCGTGCCCAAGACACACTACACGAGTTGCATCCGTGTACGACCAAACCAGGTTACGGGACCAGTGATCCGTAAACTACTGGCTGATAATAAACGTACACTACATAACAAGTAGGTAAAGTTGGCGGAGTGGGCTATTGTCAATAATCATCCGGACAGTGAGGGAGTCTATCCCCTTTTCGCTCGCGCTCGACCAGAAAGATTGTTTTGCTGAGGTGGAGTGCTGTCAGCTCCCCCACTTTACTGCACAAATCGGATTATTCAATCTGTGCTACTCATGCGCTGAGTTGGCGGGGACCGGTATCGAATTAGGAACCTTGCGATTCCAAGGTGGGTGCTAGTATAAAATATATTCCTTAAAGTTTTCAAGTTCTTCTAATAAAAGTAAAGAACTCAAAGTTGAATAAGATATTTATTCAAGTCACTAATTTCAAATGTCGTTGATAACTGATTGATACATTCTTTTCATAGAACAATTTTGTTTGAGTGTTGCCTCGTGTTTGATGTCATCATTACGCACAGATCACATAATAAAAAGTAAAAGTTAAGTAAAGTGGCCTATTGTCGGTATCAGCCAGACAGCGAGGAAGCCTATTCCCTTTTCCCTATAGCTATACCAGGGAGATTGCAGCTCCCCACTTTACCGTACATATCCCTGTGCTGCACATACGCTGAGTTGGCGAGGGCCAGTATTTAACCCAAGAACTTGTGGTTCCGAGCCGGATGTGCTACCGACTGAACTAAAGGACAATATCTAATATTAAGATCTTTTAATTTTATTATGACGAAATAAATGGCCGAGAGTGTTTGAAAATACTTTTGGTCAGTTCTTACGTTCACATTACATACAGTACCGACTTTAGTCAACAAAACTGTATTCTCTGGTTGGCGGCTGATGAAGCATACACACACACACACACACACTCTCTCTCTCTCTCTCTTCTCTCTCTCTCTCTCTCCCTCTCTCTCTATCCCTCTCTCTCTATCTATCTATCTATCTATCTTTCACTCTGTCTCTGTCTCTGTCTCTCTGTCTCTCTCTTTCCACACTCTCTTTCTCCCTGTCTTTTTCCCTTTTCTTCTCTGTTTCTATCTCTCTATATATGTTTATTCAATTTCCTTCTTCTGCTTCTTCTTTTCAAAATTTCACTGGGTTGCCGTTGATTCATAAATTCATTGATTTAAAAAAACAATCTTTTTCCATCTACATAACTAGTACACACTTTCTTTATTCTGAAACATGGAATAGTTTACTTAATGAGAACATTTTCTTTTCCTGTACACTTAGTTATTATCATTCAGGTAGTTGAAAACACACAGGAGCTTGAAAGGAGCGGATGAGCTCTATGGGGGCCTATCACCATCCACAAAGACAGTAGAATTGGCGTCCGTACTACACACAGAAAATCCAAAATTGGTTAGATGCGGCTCCATGGCCCTGGGAGTCAATCTATCTTGGACAAAGAAGAGTTTGTTGCAAAACCATTGCTGCCGAGCGGCTTTATATGATCCTGATGAAAGCTAGGGGAATAAACCTCGAAAACAAATCCGGAGCCGGAGTCCCTAAGATGCAGTAACCTGAACTTCATCGTTACACAACACCTACCGTGACACTGCCGTTGCCAAACTGCACTGGTTTCTTACCTTTCCTTTGGACCACAGCGGCAGTGGGGAGAAGGTGGATCTGCTGCTTGGGAAACAGCACACCCTCCGTATCAACCCGCCCAGGCTATGTCGTTAAAAAAACTTTTGGACACTACGCCATCGTCTTTCGCATACTGAAGGATGCCAACAACAACAACAACAACACAAAAGTTGAATGATATACATATATATATATATATATATATATATATATATATATAGTGTGTGTGTGGGGGGGGGGGTGATGAATATATTGAGTTATTCCAAAATCGGGTTTTAATATATATAGCATCATATGCCATAGATTGAATCAGTAACTTTTGCTGATATGTTAGAAGCCTCTTTCATCTTTGTGTTATTTTTATTTCCCCCCTTTCTCAATTATAAAAATTTAAATTACTAGCAATGCAAAGGAAGTCATATAATCTATTGATACTTGTCGAAGAAATTTCGTTACGTTCGATTAGAGTCAACTTATAAGTTGATAATGGGAATGTTTGTTGGCAAATGAAATATTTGATGGGAAGAGTTATCAGATGGAAATCAAGGAATTTGAATTTCATTTTTCATCTATGATTACTTAGCGTAAACATGCTTACGAATATTTTTATATATATATATATATATATATATATATATATATATATATATATATATATATATATATATATATATATATAAATGATAAAGAGCACTGTTTGCTTATAAATATAGCAAACCATATTATCAATATTAATATATAGGTGTGTGTGTGTGTTTCTGTATGTAAGCGTATGTGTATCTATCTATATATATGTGTGTCTGTGTGTTTACTTATGTATATATATATATATATATATATATATATATTATCATCATTATCATTATCCTTATTAATATTAGTGATAATATAGTATGCTTATATTCATAAGTAAAGAGTGTTCATCATCATTGATAGAGCTTGCATAACTAAGTTGGGGGTGCGGGGACATGAAGTAAACAGCGCTTGGTTGCTGACAGTTTCTCACCTATACGATTTTCAAATCAAACCATTTGGTTTGAAAATCTGACAGGCGAAAATGTCAGTAACCAAGAGCCGTTGAGTTCAAGTCCACGCTACCCTAACACACACACACACACACACACACACACACATATATATATTTATATATATATATATATGTGTGTGTGTGTGTGTACGTATACATAAGGAAAATTTCACCAAAGAATAAACGCTGAACAAGTTATATATATTTACCAACCCCTCCGCACGAGCAGGATGCAACACAAGGTCAATTTCTTAAGCGGAGTTTAACAGGTTTGAATTCAGAGTTTTCCTTCTCCTAGACCGGTTGCCTAACCAAGGTTAAAGAGCCCAGTCTGCCCTACTATTTACCCATAGCTGGAAGGAGAGTAGGATTCATACCTTTCCCAAGGGTATTAGCGCTAAGTGAAATGTAATTACCACGTCCAGGATTTGAACTCGGGGCGACGAGTCCATTTCCCATGACTTTTAACCATTACACCACCTACCTACGCTGAACAAGTTATATGTGATCTATGTTGAAAAAGGTCTCAAAAGTTATGATATATATAGTAAATTAAAACTTCAAATTATACATCAACTCTATGAGATTATCAACTATAGATTCGCATCATTTAAACTCTTTGTCTCAGATATTTCATTAGATATTTCAAAGCATTTTCAATACCAGAACTGTTGCTGTCTTCGAACCAGACAAGTGCCATAAAGTAAAATAAACAAACAGTATATTTTTTTGGTCATTCCTCACTTAAATAAATGGACCCAGCCAAATAATGTAAGTGCGATATAATAATCAAAAATATATGAGGTAGTGTTGTTTTTGTTAAAGTATAGCTGTTCTGTTGCAGTTATGCTATGTTGTTAGAAATCAACACCGTTTGCCCGCGGAATGATTGTTGCGATTCGAACATGAGGCATTCTATCACCAAGGTGGCAAATGCTCTAGATTTTTCTTGGGCACCAGTATCAAGGGTATGTGAGGAATATGTTGATTCTGGACAAACATAAGTGGCAAGTAAAAACTAACGATACTCATAGATAATGCTATAATGGAATTGTTGACGATTGGCAAGGATGGTAATTGTGAGTGAATGCCAGGAAACCTGTTCCATGAACACTCACCCAATTTCCAGATACTTCTTTGGCGTTTCTGCTTGACAGATTAAAATCTATTGTGTATGTCTGGAATGTTTTCGACCACTGGACCGGTAATGAAATTAAGGGCGTAATCCTAGGGGCCCTCCCTGTCCCTTTTGATTTAAAGGGGCGGGGCTGGGTTTATTACCCAGTGCCCGAGGCACCCCCTTGAGGGAAGATGCGCAGGGGATCCACGCATTTTTTAGCCTGCCATCCCATGAGCTTCGGTTCGTGGGTGGTCCCACACTTATAGGACATTATGTCTGACCCGCACAAATTGGATGAGTAGTAAATAACTATCTAATTAAATTGGTTGTTGTCTAAGAGTCAAAAGTACAACGTAAAACATTGCAGCCAACAATCTCCACTTAGATAGGAACTATTGATTAATTGCTTGATTTTAAGGGCATGTCAACCTGTCTGGGGTTAATTTATGTATATAGGTTGCGGAGTCCAGTTAATTGTACGTTCATATTTACATTTGTTGTTATTTAAAAAAAATGTTTCTTTTTTTAGATACGGTTATATCTAATACGAATAACTTTTAAACAAATCTATTTTACGCAGAGATGTGACACAGATTGAATCTAGGAGTAATGGCAATAAAGGGATGTGAAATGAGTTTCACCATCAAATGAAGCATAGTGCCATGCTAAGGAGTTTTATCCCTCTACAGGGGGAAAAGTCAGCATATTCTAAGCCCTGCCGACATGGTGGTTGGATCTCTAGATCGTGGCTGAATAAATATGTCCATTGCCATTCTACAATATCGTATAACAAAGTGAAGAACTATACTACACGTTTCTAAGTAGATATATTTAGTTGTTTTTTGTTGTTTTTTTTTTTTTGTTTCTTGGGGTTTTTTTGTATTTGTAAAATAAAACCGAACATAATAAATAATCTTTAAAATTTGTCATCTTTATTAAAATTAAAATAAATTTTGCAAAATGTATAAATCAAATAAAAATTTTACAAAATGTTTTATTTTGTAAAATTTTTATTTGATTTATACATTTTGCAAAATTTATTTTAATTTTAATAAAGATTACAAATTTTAAAGATTATTTATTATGTTCGGTTTTGAATGTATATTCTTAAATAACAAAAAAAAATACTGGGATCATATTTATAAAAGATAATAACGGGTTGCTTGCATCATTTTTATAATGTTTAGTTGTTTCTTAGTTTTAAAATATTTTACGTTGTACTTTTGACTCTTAAACAACATCCATTTTTTTGCATCAATTCTTACTCTTAGAGAAAAAGAACAAATTATCTGTATTACTTTTAAAATGTTTTACATTGTACAACATTGTACATTGTTAGACGACAACCAATTACTAGCATTCATTTTAATTCTTAGGTAAAAAAAAATGCTTGTATCACTTTTCTAATATTCTAAGTTGTTCATTTGACTCTTAGATAAGAAAAGATTGTTTAAAGTCACTTTTCTGATGCCTTATCGTTCTATTGACACTTAACAACTAATTTCTTACAACACTTTCAACAACAAACAATTTCTTGCATCAATTGTGACTCTTAAATCACAACTTTTAAAATGTTTTACGTTGGACTTTAGAATGTAAGGCAACAAACAATTTCTCGCATTGATTTTGAATCTTAAATAAAAGCAGATTGATTGTATCACATTCTTAATATTTTTCTTTACACTTTTGACTCTTAGATAAAAAAAAAGATTGATTGCATAACTTTTCTAATATTTTAGTTGTTCTATTGACTTATGTGTATTGACCAATTTTTACATTAGTTTTGACTCTTAGATTAGAACAGATTATTTGCATAACTTTTCTAATATTTTAGTTGTTCTATTGACTTATGTGTAATGACCAATTTCTTACATTAGTTTTGACTCTTAGATTAGAACAGATTATTTGCATAACTTTTCTAATATTTTAGTTGTTCTATTGACTTATGTGTAATGACCAATTTCTTACATTAGTTTTGACTCTTAGATTAGAACAGATTATTTGCATAAATTTTCTAATATTTTAGTTGTTCTATTGACTTATGTGTATTGACCAATTTCTTACGTTAGTTTTGACTCTTAGATTAGAACAGATTATTTGCATAACTTTTCTAATATTTTAGTTGTTCTATTGACTTATGTGTAATGACCAATTTCTTACATTAGTTTTGACTCTTAGATTAGAACAGATTATTTGCATAACTTTTCTAATATTTTAGTTGTTCTATTGACTTATGTGTAATGACCAATTTCTTACATTAGTTTTGACTCTTAGATTAGAATAGATTATTTGCATAACTTTTCTAATATTTTAGTTGTTCTATTGACTTATGTGTAATGACCAATTTCTTACATTAGTTTTGACTCTTAAATTAGAACAGATTATTTGCATAACTTTTCTAATATTTTAGTTGTTCTATTGACTTATGTGTATTGACCAATTTCTTACATTAGTTTTGACTCTTAAATTAGAACAGATTATTTGCATAACTTTTCTAATATTTTAGTTGTTCTATTGACTTATGTGTATTGACCAATTTCTTACGTTAGTTTTGACTCTTAGATTAGAACAGATTATTTGCATAACTTTTCTAATGGTTTAATTTTTACTTTTGATTCAGCAAACAATTTATTGCATTAATTGTGACTCTTAGTTAACAACAGATTGTTTGCATTATTTATATTTACGCTATATTTTTAACTCTTACACAACAAACAATTTATTGCGTTGATTTTAACTTTGAGATAAGAACAGATAAATTGCATAATCTATTTATTAATAATGGAGATTCGTTTCCGGTTTTTGTCTGTAACAAAAACTACGTCACTGCTTGCGTCACACTGCCTAAAATCGTCATAAATAGAATACACTCAAAATTTGAGCATGCAATGTTAGACAGTCCTCATATGGTTTTTTTAAAACAAGTTTTAATAAATACATGCCTGGTATTATCTATCTATATGTAGTTTTTTTAAATTTTAATATATATTTAAAGTTGTCAGAACTAAGTTTCCATTTCAATTTTTTTAATCTTTTACTCCTTTAATAAATTCATTTTATTTTTTACTCCTTTAATAAATTTGATGATTTTACTTTACTTATGATACAAACTCTCTGATATTAAATTTTCAACTTCTATCTCCTCAGGCAATATTTATTTTACGTCGCCCAGAGGGCGTTTTTTATTTTGCTAGTTTTTCTAATGTTTTAAGCTGTTCTTTCAACTCAAATAAGAACAGATTTTGAACGTTTAGTTATTCTTTTGATTCTTATGTCACAAACAATTTCTTATATTACTTTTGACTTTTAGATAATTCACTTTTCTAATGTTTTAAGTTAAACTTTTGACCCATAGATAACAACTAATTCCTTGTATCACTTTTCTAATGTTTTATATTGTTCTTTTAACTCTTAGATAAGAACAGACTGCTGCTTCACTTGTCTTATAGTTTGAGTGTTGCTTTTGACTCTTATATAACTAATTCATAGCATCAATTTTAGCTCTTAGATAACAACATATTCTTTGTATCACTTTTTACATGTTTTACATAATACTTATGATTATTAGAAAACAGATAATTTCTTACATAAATTTTAATTCTTAGATAAGGAGAAATTTCTTGCATTACTTTTGTAATGTTTTAAGTTTTTTTTTTTTACTCTTAAATAAGAACAGTTTATTTCCATCACTTCGCTAATAGTTTAAATTGTACTTTTGAATATTAGACAACAACCGATTTTGATTATTATATGATTGCAGATTGTTTGCCTCACTTTTAACTTATTCTACATCATACTTTTGATTATTAAATAGCAATCAATTTATTGCATCAATTTTTACTATTAGATAGGAACAGATTGTTTCCATCACTTTTAAAATGTTTAACGTTATACTTTTGACTCTTAGATACATGGAAATAGTTTGTATCATATTTTTAGTTTTTAGATATATTTTAAAGGTTTTAAGTTTTCCTTTAATTCTTAGATACATGGAAATTGTATCATATTTTAAAGGTTTTAAGTTGTTCTTTTAATTCTTAAATGAAATCAGATTGTTTGCATAACTTTTGATACTTAGAAAATAAAAGATTGCTTGCTTGCACGACTTAAACAATGTCCTAAGTTATTCGTTCTGATTTTAGATTCTCTGCTATTAGAAAACATTAGATAAATTCTGTATCATCAATTCCGTTGGATACATATCTGGTTTTGCAAAAATCTCTTTAATTCTATTTTGTTGATATTTTTTTCTGAATCGTTGTTCATACTCTCTTGTTTTGTTTTATTATACTTTAACTTACAATAGCAAACTGCCTACATTAATCAAATCTCTATTTTTTCTTTCATGACCTCAATACTAGACAGATTTACAACATCCCTTCTGATTATATCCCCGTTTTTTTTTTACTACCATAACTGCACAGTTCTTTATCCGCATATCGCAATCACATATGCTGAGTGAAAACCTCCACCTTTAGTGCAAGTATATTACAATGTTTTGTTGTTTTGTTTTTATTTTCGTATTTTTTCTTCTTATTTTTATAGAACCTTATATCATCGATTTGTATTTGGAGATCCAACCTCGTTCCATAGTTCGAAATGGGTGGTTCGCAGTCAACACGTGTCAGAAGTATGAGATCTTCAACAACGACAAGAGTGACAGCAGATCTCACCGGAATATCCTAGGCCTTATTCGCTTTCCTCTGCTACCGTTAGTTCTCTGCTCCAGAATTCCACAGAGTCCCGATGTTACTCTTTGACTTGTTTATTTATTCTAAGGAATTCCAAGCACTCCATTAGCGATGACCGTGGAATCATACAGTAGGCTTTTCCATAATCTATCCAAGCAAAGTGAGATTTTTTCTTTTGTTCGGTTGTTTGCTTCGTACCATTCTTATACTGTTTGTTGCTTGATAATTCTTCAGATAATCCCAAAGGCAATATTTTCCAATACAATGTCTCAATTATCAGCAACAATATATATTAGCAGTTTCTGAATTAGCGGCAGAATTGTTATAACCTTCACTTTCTAGAAACAAAATTTTCACTTTTCCAATCAAGTCTAAAAAAATTTAATTGTCAAAATAATACGGAAGCATTTTACCCAATTGTAAACGTCAATAAAGTCATCGGGGTGGAGTCTATCTCCTTTTCGGTAGCGCTAGACCAAGGAGATTGTTTTTTTAGCGTCTGAGGTGGAGCTCCACACCTACCATCAGCTCCTCACTTTACCCCACAGATCCCCGTGCAACTCATACGCTGAGTTGGCGAGGACCGATATCGAACCATGAACCTTGTGATTCCCAGGTGAACGCACTACCGACTGAGCTAAACCGGCCCAATTAATCATAGGTAATGATTATTTTATAAGAGGCGAGTTTAGCGTAATGTTTATCATTGTAGAAAATGATATCGGTAACCCGAGTTCAAATCACAGACGAGGCTGTTCGCATTTCATTTTGTGCTAATGCTTTGAAGTAAGGCAGGAATCCATCTTATTCTCTCAAGCTATGGCTAAATAGTATAACATACCGGGTACTTTAGCCTTAATAAGGCAATCAAAAAGCAGGAAAACTGAATTCAAACAAGTTTTACTCCGCTTAAAAATTGACCTTATGTCAAATCATTTCGTTAGTTAAGGGGGTGGGTTCGTTCACGTACCCAGGCCATTACAACAACTACAACAACAACAACAACAGAAGCAATAATAATAATAATAATAATAATAATATCAAAGCAAAAATTGATAAGACCCAACAAAACAGTAAATGTAGACTATGCGGTGTCAGAGATGAGACTGTAAACCATGTATTAAGCGAATGTAGCAAACTAGCACAATGGGAATATAAACTAGGCACGACTGGGTTGGGAAGTTGATCCACTGGAAATTATGCAGAAAATTTAATTTTGACCATACAACAAAATGGTATATCCATAAACCAGAATCTGTTCTTGAGAATGAAACACATAAAATTCTCTGGACTTCGCAATAAAGACGGCTCACCCTATCCCATTAGTGTTAATTAACAAAAAAGGAAGAACTTGTCAACTGGTTGATTTTTGTAGTTCCAGCAGATAACATAATGAAAATGAAGGAAAACGAAAAGATGGACAAATAACTGGACCTTGCCAGAGAACTGAAAAATACCATCTAACGCTGATATGAAAAACTAATAAAATAATAATAATAATATAATAATAATAATAATAATAATTTCCAAATGTTAACTATGTTATCATTCATTTAAGATTATTTTCTATTTTAAACATGACTAAAAAATGATAGATCTTCTTTATAAGAAATCTTACTTTATGTTCAAATCTCCTTCTCTCCATGTGCTTATTACTTGTTAAAAGCTCTTATTGATTTATGTGAACTGTGATAAAAAATATTGAAACTGAAATTTCACATTTTTCGTAAAGATTTACACAACTGATCAACTTATCTAACAGAATAATGATGTTCACAATTGAAATTAAGCCGTGTGCACAACTGAGCAATTAATCTTACAACAATAATCATATCTATCTGCTATTTAGACGAGTCAATTTTGATTTTCAAAAGATTACAATGCTAGTTCCGTTAGTTTTGAATTCATTCTTTTTTGCGAAACACGGGTTTGTGCAAGTGCAATACACCCCATGTTTACCAGACCTAAGTCGGTTCAACCATTTGATATTTTCTAAACTGAATCATCTCAGGGGATAGATCTGAAAACGTCGACAGCATTAAAAGAAATATATCGGCGCAGTTTCAGAGGTGCTTCGACCAATAGAAAACTTGCAGGAATAAGTCGGTTAAATGCCAAAGGAACTATATTTTTGAATTAATGTTTCTTTTATTGATCATTTCTGTCTCGGTAAATACAGCTTCAGTCTCGATACTATTTGAACATACTTCGTAGATATTTATATACCCAACAAATTGACCTCCTATTACCCAAACGATCCAAGTGAGTCAAACAAGACATGCTGGATACTGATTGAGAAATGAAGACGAACTTATAAGTGATGTTCTCCTGTAGATACCTACACATGAAATACTAGTTTTAGCTGAACAGCAAAAACTTACACACAAAAGCTATGTATGGACACTGGATGACGTGCCGAGGATTTGCTAGGAGCGATGATCCGGGCGCCGAAATATGGGAATCCATGGTGTCAGCACGACTTACAGATGTATTATATATATATATATATATATATATATATATATATATATATATATATATATATATATATGTGTGTATGTGTGTGTGTCTGTATGGGTGGATATATGTATGTATTACAAACAAATAGATCAGTGTAAAGGTCAGTTCCAAGAATATATATGAGATACAAAGAGATCAATATAGATCAAAGTATAGATCAAGGTAAGAGATATCACAAAGACGACTAAACAAAAAAAATGAAAGTGGACAAATACCTAGTAACAGATTTTCCAAAAATCAAATAGAATGGTGACAAAGAATAACAAGCACAATAGAATAAAATTTGCTGTTTGTTGGTAAGACATGATAGATGTGTGTGTGTGTGTGTGTGTGTGTGTGTGTGTGTGTGTGTTCGTGCATATATATATGTATTACAAACTCAGTGATCAGTGTAGAGATCTAACGAAATGATGGGACACAAGGTCAATTTTTAAGCGGAGTAAAATGGGGATAATCAAAGTTCGCCAAAGAAGAAATTGGTAAACGAAGTCCAACAGTTGATTCAAGATGGATGCGGATGATGATGGTGATGTTTATGATGATGATGGTGTTACAAATGATGTAACTTAAGATGATGATGATGATGATGATTATATACATGGTTGATTTTTAGGGTGTTCCATTAAGGTGTAATGGTTAGCAAGCTAGTCTCGCTGATCCATGACTACTGAATAGCGAGTTCGATCCTCGCCGAATGCCCCATACTTGCGACCTTGTGTCACATCCTACTTGTAGCAAGCAGATTGGTTAAATACCTATTTCTTGAAGAGGGTGTCCCATTAAGGTGTAATGGTTAGCAAGCTAGTCTCGCTGATCCATTACTACTGAATAGCGAGTTCGAACCTCGCCGAATGCCCCATACTTGCGACCTTGTGTCACATCTGCTTGTAGCAAGCAGATTGGGTAAATACCTATTTCTTTAGAGGGTGTCCCATTAAGGTGTAATGGTTAGCAAGCTAGTCTCGCTGATCCATTACTACTGAATAGCGAGTTCGAACCTCACCGAATGCCCCATACTTGCGACCTTGTGTCACATCCTGCTTGTAGCAAGCAGATTGGTAAATACCTATTTCTTGTAGAGGGTGTCCATTAAGGTGTAATGGTTAGCAAGCTAGTCTCGCTGATCCATGACTACTGAATAGCGAGTTCGATCCTCGCTGAATGCCCCATACTTGCGACCTTGTAACACATCCTACTTGTAGCAAGCAGATTGGGTAAATACCTATTTCTTGTAGAGGGTGTCCATTAAGGTGTAATGGTTAGCAAGCTAGTCTCGCTGATCCATTACTACTGAATAGCGAGTCGATCCTCGCGAATGCCCCATACTTGCGACCTTGTAACACATCCTACTTGTAGCAAGCAGATTGGGTAAATACCTATTTCTTGTAGAGGGTGTCCCATTAAGGTGTAATGGTTAGCAAGCTAGTCTCGCTGATCCATTACTACTGAATAGCGAGTTCGAACCTCACCGAATGCCCCATACTTGCGACCTTGTGTCACATCATGCTTGTAGCAAGCAGATTGGGTAAATACCTATTTCTTGTAGAGGGTGTCCCATTAAGGTGTAATGGTTAGCAAGCTAGTCTCGCTGATCCATTACTACTGAATAGCGAGTTCGAACCTCACCGAATGCCCCATACTTGCGACCTTGTGTCACATCCTGCTTGTAGCAAGCAGATTGGTTAAATACCTATTTCTTGTAGAGGGTGTCCCATTAAGGTGTAATGGTTAGCAAGCTAGTCTCGCTGATCCATGACTACTGAATAGCGAGTTCGATCCTCGCTGAATGCCCCATACTTGCGACCTTGTAACACATCCTACTTGTAGCAAGCAGATTGGGTAAATACCTATTTCTTGTAGAGGGTGTCCCATTAAGGTGTAATGGTTAGCAAGCTAGTCTCGCTGATCCATTACTACTGAATAGCGAGTCCGATCCTCGCTGAATGCCCCATACTTGCGACCTTGTAACACATCCTACTTGTAGCAAGCAGATTGGGTAAATACCTATTTCTTGAGGGTGTCCCATTAAGGTGTAATGGTTAGCAAGCTAGTCTCGCTGATCCATTACTACTGAATAGCGAGTCCGATCCTCGCTGAATGCCCCATACTTGCGACCTTGTAACACATCCTACTTGTAGCAAGCAGATTGGGTAAATACCTATTTCTTGTAGAGGGTGTCCCATTAAGGTGTAATGGTTAGCAAGCTAGTCTCGCTGATCCATTACTACTGAATAGCGAGTTCGAACCTCACCGAATGCCCCATACTTGCGACCTTGTGTCACATCATGCTTGTAGCAAGCAGATTGGGTAAATACCTATTTCTTGTAGAGGGTGTCCCATTAAGGTGTAATGGTTAGCAAGCTAGTCTCGCTGATCCATGACTACTGAATAGCGAGTTCGATCCTCGCTGAATGCCCCATACTTGCGACCTTGTAACACATCCTACTTGTAGCAAGCAGATTGGGTAAATACCTATTTCTTGTAGAGGGTGTCCCATTAAGGTGTAATGGTTAGCAAGCTAGTCTCGCTGATCCATTACTACTGAATAGCGAGTCCGATCCTCGCTGAATGCCCCATACTTGCGACCTTGTAACACATCCTACTTGTAGCAAGCAGATTGGGTAAATACCTATTTCTTGTAGAGGGTGTCCCATTAAGGTGTAATGGTTAGCAAGCTAGTCTCGCTGATCCATTACTACTGAATAGCGAGTTCGAACCTCACCGAATGCCCCATACTTGCGACCTTGTGTCACATCATGCTTGTAGCAAGCAGATTGGTTAAATACCTATTTCTTGTAGAGGGTGTCCCATTAAGGTGTAATGGTTAGCAAGCTAGTCTCGCTGATCCATGACTACTGAATAGCGAGTTCGATCCTCGCTGAATGCCCCATACTTGCGACCTTGTAACACATCCTACTTGTAGCAAGCAGATTGGGTAAATACCTATTTCTTGTAGAGGGTGTCCCATTAAGGTGTAATGGTTAGCAAGCTAGTCTCGCTGATCCATTACTACTGAATAGCGAGTTCGAACCTCACCGAATGCCCCATACTTGCGACCTTGTGTCACATCATGCTTGTAGCAAGCAGATTGGTTAAATACCTATTTCTTGTAGAGGGTGTTCCATTAAGGTGTAATGGTTAGCAAGCTAGTCTCGCTGATCCATGACTACTGAATAGCGAGTTCGATCCTCGCTGAATGCCCCATACTTGCGACCTTGTAACACATCCTACTTGTAGCAAGCAGATTGGGTAAATACCTATTTCTTGTAGAGGGTGTTCCATTAAGGTGTAATGGTTAGCAAGCTAGTCACGCTGATCCATGACTACTGAATAGCGAGTTCGATCCTCACCGAATGCCCCATACTTGCGACCTTGTAACACATCCTACTTGTAGCAAGCAGATTGGGTAAATACCTATTTCTTGTAGAGGGTGTCCCATTAAGGTGTAATGGTTAGCAAGCTAGTCTCGCTGATCCATTACTACTGAATAGCGAGTTCGATCCTCACCGAATGCCCCATACTTGCGACCTTGTAACACATCCTACTTGTAGCAAGCAGATTGGGTAAATACCTATTTCTTGTAGAGGGTGTCCCATTAAGGTGTAATGGTTAGCAAGCTAGTCTCGCTGATCCATTACTACTGAATAGCGAGTTCGATCCTCACCGAATGCCCCATACTTGCGACCTTGTAACACATCCTACTTGTAGCAAGCAGATTGGGTAAATACCTATTTCTTGAAGAGGGTGTCCCATTAAGGTGTAATGGTTAGCAAGCTAGTCTCGCTGATCCATTACTACTGAATAGCGAGTTCGATCCTCACCGAATGCCCCATACTTGCGACCTTGTAACACATCCTACTTGTAGCAAGCAGATTGGGTAAATACCTATTTCTTGTAGAGGGTGTCCCATTAAGGTGTAATGGTTAGCAAGCTAGTCTCGCTGATCCATTACTACTGAATAGCGAGTTCGAACCTCACCGAATGCCCCATACTTGCGACCTTGTGTCACATCCTACTTGTAGCAAGCAGATTGGGTAAATACCTATTTCTTGAAGAGGGTGTCCCATTAAGGTGTAATGGTTAGCAAGCTAGTCTCGCTGATCCATTACTACTGAATAGCGAGTTCGATCCTCGCTGAATGCCCCATACTTGCGACCTTGTGTCACATCCTACTTGTAGCAAGCAGATTGGTTAAATACCTATTTCTTGTAGAGGGTGTCCCATTAAGGTGTAATGGTTAGCAATCTAGTCTCGCTGATCCATTACTACTGAATAGCGAGTTCGATCCTCGCTGAATGCCCCATACTTGCGACCTTGTGTCACATCCTACTTGTAGCAAGCAGATTGGTTAAATACCTATTTCTTGTAGAGGGTGTCCCATTAAGGTGTAATGGTTAGCAAGCTAGTCTCGTTGATCCATTACTACTGAATAGCGAGTTCGATCCTCGCTGAATGCCCATACTTGCGACCTTGTGTCACATCCTACTTGTAGCAAGCAGATTGGTAAATACCTATTTCTTGTAGAGGGTGTCCCATTAAGGTGTAATGGTTAGCAAGCTAGTCTCGCTGATCCATTACTACTGAATAGCGAGTTCGATCCTCGCTGAATGCCCCATACTTGCGACCTTGTGTCACATCCTACTTGTAGCAAGCAGATTGGTTAAATACCTATTTCTTGTAGAGGGTGTCTCAATAAGGTGTAATGGTTAGCAAGCTAGTCTCGCTGATCCATTACTACTGAATAGCGAGTTCGATCCTCGCTGAATGCCCCATACTTGCGACCTTGTAACACATCCTACTTGTAGCAAGCAGATTGGTTAAATACCTATTTCTTGTAGAGGGTGTCCCATTAAGGTGTAATGGTTAGCAAGCTAGTCTCGCTGATCCATGACTACTGAATAGCGTGTTCGATCCTCGCCGAATGCCCCATACTTGCGACCTTGTGTCACATCATGCTTGTAGCAAGCAGATTGGTTAAATACCTATTTCTTGTAGAGGGTGTTCCATTAAGGTGTAATGGTTAGCAAGCTAGTCTCGCTGATCCATTACTACTGAATAGCGAGTTCGATCCTCGCCGAATGCCCCATACTTGCGACCTTGTGTCATATCCTACTTGTAGCAAGCAGATTGGGTAAATACCTATTTCTTGTAGAGGGTGTCCCATTAAGGTGTAATGGTTAGCAAGCTAGTCTCGCTGATACATTACTACTGAATAGTGAGTTCGATCCTCGCCGAATGCCCCATACTTGCGACCTTGTGTCATATCCTACTTGTAGCAAGCAGATTGGGTAAATACCTATTTCTTGAAGAGGGTGTCCTATTAAGATGTAATGGTTAGCAAGCTAGTCTCGCTGATCCATTACTACTATCTAGCGAGTTCGATCCTCGCCGAATTCCCCATACTTGCGACCTTGTGTCACATCCTACTTGTAGCAAGCAGATTGGGTAAATACCTATTTCTTGAAGAGGGTGTCCCATTAAGGTGTAATGGTTGGCAAGCTAATCTCGCTGATCCATTACTACTATCTAGCGAGTTCGATCCTCACTGGATGGCCCATACTTGCAACCGTGTGTCACATCCTACTTGTAGCAAGCAGGTTGAGTAAATACCTATTTCTTGTAGAGGGTGTCCCATTAAGGTGTAATGGTTAGCAAGCTAGTCTCGCTGATCCATTACTACTGAATAGCGAGTTCGATCCTCGCTGAATGCCCCATACTTGCGACCTTGTGTCACATCCTACTTGTAGCAAGCAGATTGGTTAAATACCTATTTCTTGTAGAGGGTGTCTCAATAAGGTGTAATGGTTAGCAAGCTAGTCTCGCTGATCCATTACTACTATCTAGCGAATTCGATCCTCACTGGATGGCCCATACTTGCGACTTTGTTTCATACCCTACCTCTGCAATGGAAGGGATAAGAAATTCTGAAATAAGTTGGATTTGAAATAATTAACCGTTAATCGTTTCAAGGAAAACAAGGAAATTCACCCGCCATGTGGCTCCAAATCAATTTCGTAAAAACTGGAAGATTTAGTTATAAAATGTTTGTTAATGTGCATTTATAATGTTTTAAGCAATTTATCATTTCATAAAATATGTTTATTATTTTGATTTTCAACTGTTTTAACTTCTTCTTCTTCTTCTTCTTCTTCTTCTTCTTCTTCTTCTTCTTCTTCTTCTTCTTCTTCTTCTTCTTCTTCTTCGCTTTATTACCATTACATCACCTCAGGAAATTTGTAAGTGATTGTCGTTGGACACAAGAAAATAAGATTAAAATCCCAACATATTTTCAATGCCTTTTTTATCAATTAACTTAATGAATATTTAAAAAAGGGACCCACGTTAATTTATTGGTATATTATATAATTATTCATTTATTTTGATGTTG
>CM042179.1:15377517-15405017 GCA_023376005.1 Doryteuthis pealeii
TGTGATATTTAAATTCAAATAAAAAGTGACGTTCGCAATAGAGCTCTAGAGAGCAAGCACACCCACTTCTTGGAAAAAGACTTGGTTCAACACAACATTCCTAAAAATAGCTTTTGAGTCGGACAACTATTCATAGAATATTAGGACTCTACGACTAGTTTCTCTTCACCATCTTCTTTTTCTTCTGCAGAGTTGCAAGGATTTTTCAAAAAAAAAAAAAAAGGAAAGATAACTGTAACAGAAAAAGCAAATTGTTAATATGCTCAGTAATCAAACATCAACTCATGTGTTAATGGAGCGCCAAGTCATCAAAGTGAAAATGCGCGGTTCACTTGTACTTTTATGCAGGGATTTTAATAAGCAGTTCTCTTTGACCTTGAAGAAACCTACAGATGGAATTTGAATGCAAGGTGGAGTCACCAGAGTGCAAAGTGATTGCTATTTCAGGAATAATGAGTTTTGACTCGAAGGAATGGCGACTGAAAGGAGGAGAATCTATTAAAAATCCACCCTGGTTCTTCATAAATTTAGTCTTTGTCAGTTTTCAACTAACATCATTGTTTTTACTTCTCTTTGTTTCCGATGATTCTACTGTTTTCATTTCGGTCTGTTTTTATGTTTCATATTTTAGTTGTATATTATATATTTTCCTTTTCTGAGACTTTATTTGCTGACGTTTTCTTTTTCATGTTTTCAAATCTATATATTAATACTCATGTTCCTAAATCTTCCATTCGTTATCATCCTGCAATATCTTCTGGTTAAAAATGAGACCGCCCAAATCCTCCAAGGTCCAATGCAAAAAATGTGAATCTAGATTATCGGGTGTCGCTTAATCACAGATTTCTTAATTACACCGTTTTATTTCACCCAATTTTAAAATGAAACATTCCAAATAGACTTGCGTCGCTTAAATGCCTAATGTACAATTACAATCAATTGAAAAAGAAAAAAAGAAGTTACATGTTTGTTTTATTTATAATCTTGAAATTGGGAATTATGGAAGATATTTTTTCTTGATTTTTGTTTCGTTTCGCGGAATTTCCACGGGTCCCGCTAGTATTATATACATATACAAAAAGTTCTTCTCTATTTTATACCTGATAATTTACTACGTTTTGCTTAGTCTAGCACATATATATTTACCCTTAAGAAAGTAATGAATACGACTATTCTCCCTCTTGCCCTGGATAAATAGTAGGACAGACTGGATTCTTTAACTTTGGTTTGGCAACAAGTCTAGGAGAAGGGAAACTTTAAATTCACACCTCTTAAACTCCGCTTAAGAAATTGACCATGTGTCACATCCTATTTGTGCGGAGGAGTCGGTATATATATATATATATATATATTATATATACTCAACCACTCCCCATAAGCAGGATGTGACACAAGGTCACTTTTTAAGCGGAGTTTGAATTCAGAGATTTTATTCTCTTGTATCGATTGCCATATCAAGGATAAAGGATGTAGTCTGCACTACGATTTACCCATAGCTGGAGGAAGAATAGTTGGATTCATACTTTCCCCAAGGATATTAGCGCTATGTGAAATGCAAACACCCCCGTCCAAGATTTGAGCTCAGGTCACTATATCCATTTCCTACAACGATAATCATTACACCATGAACACCATACGTTGTATTACAATACCTGCTATTATAAAGTAGTCACCTAACTAAGTACTGAGCAGGTTCTTCGCTGCTTAACGTCGGTGATCCGGCAGTGACCGGTGTTTTCAGCATGACTTGATCGTAAGCCATTATTTTTTTTTATATATCTTTGTATATTACTGTAAAATGTCTTTATGCTTTATTTTTACTCGTTTAAATGCCTACTCTTGACGGCCTTAGAGCCACGCTACCTCATAATTATACAATTTATGATATGTATATTTACCAACCTCACCACACGAGCTTGATGTGACACAAGGTCAATTTCTTAAACAGGTTTGAATTCAGGATTTTTCTCCTCCTTGATTGATTGCCTAACCAAGGTTAAAAAGCCCAGTCTGTCGAACTATTTACTCATAGCTGGAGTTTGAATTCAGAGACTATTCTCTTGTATCGATTGTCATATCAAGGATAAAGGGTGCAGTCTGCCCTTCTATTTACCCATAGCTGGAGGGAGAATTGTTGGATGCATACATTTCCCAAGGGTATTAGCACTATGTGAAATACAAACAACTGTGTACAGGGTTTGAATTCGAGCCGACAAGTTCGTTGTCCTACGACGGTAACGATTGACCCACGCTCGTCCATAATTTATAATAGATAATTAATAATTACCGATGAATAAACACGAAAAAGAAATCTAAGATTAACTCTTGATATTATCTCACTTGAAAAATTAAAATCATCTTATGAACGAAGATCCCACTGTCGACCTTATACAGATTGGTGTAGCGTATCACAAACAAATAACTAAAATAAAGTTAGTTAAATTGTTATGTAATAAATTTTCTACTTTGGATAAATTTAATAGTTTAGGATCATCCTCAGAATCAACAGGTGCTGCAATTTTGAGTCAACTACTAAACAAGAGACATTTGACAATTCCTTCCATGTCTTCCTAGATTATGCCAGTCTCTTCCATTTGTTACTCTACCTTCCCATTTTCTTTCAGATCTTTTCTTATAACGCTTGTTATTTCTTGATCACCATTCTATGAAAGTTTGGCACCATCCGTTATCTTTCTTTATAGTTATGTATACTGTCCTTTTCTGGGATTTTTTTTGTTGCTTTTTAAAAATAATTTCTGTGATATATCTTCTCTCTTGATTCCTATTGATCTATTTTTATATCTGTTGTTACTCAAGTATCAGAGTTAATAGAAAAATAATAGGAAGAAACACAACGAGTATTATGGATAGAGGGAAGGGTTTACTAAGCAAAGATACAAGGTGAACGGGGTAATTAGCAATTGCTAGGTTGAACTGAATGAAGGGAGAAACTGTTGTAACTCGAGTCTCAGTTAACAGAAAAATAATAGAAAAGAACATGAATATTAAGGACAGGAGAAAGGTTTACTGTGCAAAGATACAAGGTGAACAAAATAATTAGCAAATGTTAGGTTGAATTAACAAGTCCCGTAAGATCTCGCTGTTTCTAATACTTTATTTATAGGAAAAAGAGACTATCCTGTTTTCATTATCCAGGTACAGTATGATAATATCCTAGATTTACATCTAGCTATACCCTTTCCATAGAAATCTCTCTGACCCTGAGATTCTTTTCTAGTTATTTAGTTTTCTACGATACCAGTACACAAGAAATAACTTTTGTAATACTAATGTCACTTACATTTAAGTCTCGCTACTTATTATACTTAAATACAAATCGAGCCAACTTTAACCGCCTATTAAGGTATTTAATGCTAATGCCATATTTTATGAATATTACTCAAAATGAATGACACTTTAAAAACACCGCTTTTGTGTATATCATAAAATCGTATTTCAAAGAGCATTTTAAAGGAAAGTATATATTGTATTATAATACATATCTATTGGTGCTTCTACATAAAAGTCCACCAATAAAGGGAAGTAAATAATATATTCATCAAAACGACGTTTAAAGAGGTAGTGTCTTTCAACTGCCAACAACTATGCCAGAAAAGAATTATGGTATGAATTACCACATATTTTCACTCTTTTAAAAAGTCTTACATCAAAGACGAATTATTTTTTAAGTACTATTTTGGTTTAGTATTAATATTTTTTGAAATAGTATTTTGTATATCAAAATTTTCACCGTGGGCCAAATATACAAGAGTTTCATTATGGACCTGGGACATAACTAGAGATTTGAGGGCTTCTGGGTAGGGGTTAACTCCTTGGTGGGTCCCTGTCTAACATCTTGTAAGTTTTCTATAATGTCAGTAGAAATGTGATGAGTAAACTATTATAAGTAAAGGTTTTGAGCAGCATCTTCCACGTGGATTTTGTGAGGGGTAGGAACTTTACATATAGCCTCCTTCCACACAACTGGGACAGATTATTATACTGAACTCTTTTTTATTTTTCAAGAAAATACCTTTTAGCTAATTTTTGGAAAGAACAGAGTTTGAATCCAATTCGCACTGTTAGCTGGAGCTGTAGAATACGCTGACTGAACCTCTGCGATGGAACTACTTGTTGAACGTTAGTAGCGACCCGTAATGCTTAAAGATTGAATCCAGGTAGCTGAGCAGTCGATTACATGCAACACGTTGGCCCTTACTTAGGCTAGACGGGCGATCGGACAGCCCCCTCCATCAATAGGCTGGTTACGCCACGCCTTGTCACCTATGTGATTGTCCCGACCGTATTGATCTCATGGCACACCCGACCCTTTTTTATTATAGATGTACTAGAAGACGTACTTGTTATCCTGTGTATGACGTTAAATTTCATTTAGTGGTGAGGTTACAATTCTGGAGCTCTAAGGAGAGTTGAGTACCCCATCATCGCTATTAGTTCCAAGGTCCACACTGACCCAGAGTGGTAATACCTGTTAGGGTTTCATCTATTTGTCAAATAGTCTTAGGATATGTTTTTAAAAAGATATACATTCTTGAGTACCCCCCAAAGAATGAATAAAACAGTTTTCGGCATAAAATAACCAAAGAGTTGACATGCCATAAAATTCAATCAACTAATCAATTCTTGGTTAGCGATCAAACTAATAGATATAAAATCTCACATATTTTCCCGTGTAAACTTTGATATAAGTTTTTGGAATTGATTTTATAATGGAAAATAACAAATAAGTTAAGACACCATATGAATATCAATATCATATAATATCAATATCATATAATATCGAAAATGATTTGCGACAAAGCAACTGTCATTTAATTCTATCATAAAATTCATTTTTATGGGATTTCCAATGACGGATTAACTTCATCTATTACCAGTTGAAATGACTCAATATATCAAAATAATACATCAATGCCGATTATGAAATCAATAATTACTAAGTTTTATTATTCAAAATAAAGTTTCATCGATAAACCAAGAACTGGGAATTACACGAACAAATGTATATCTGCTCAGATGCGTTTGAAAATTGAAATATCTAATTATTGAGCCAGATCTCAAAGTTAAATAAAAAATGTTCAAAGTTTTATTTACGATCTTCCACCGCTATTTTATTAGTGTTAGAGATTATAACATTATTTATTCATACGTAAAGCTTTAAGTGTAGGATATTTTTGTATTTCAAAACGCAAACAATAACTGTTGATTCACAAAAGTTGAGTTATCTTAACAGATACAAAAATGCATGAATAGGAAATTTTTATTGTAAATTAATGAAAATTGCGCAAAGTAAAAGAAAAATCAAATTAATGAGTTGAAAATATTTCGGGAAAAATGGACGCGAATTTGATTCAATAGAATTAAAAACATTAAAGCATTAAATTCTTTCACAACAAAGAGCATATAAAAATAAATAAACGAATAAATAAAATAAAAGTTTTTTTTTAAATAAGGAAAACCATAAAAGAAAACGAGAGTTCATTTCAATGAAGAGGACAAATTAGAATCGTATAAAAGCAATAAAAAGTTTTACTTTTAAGAAAAAAAAGTTTAATGAATGATTGCGAAACAAACACATGAAATAATTGAATTGATAAAATTATGGATAAAACAAAATATCAATATGACAATTAGCATCATGATTTTAACTGCAATGAAAATAACAGTCTTTAAAATTCATATCTGCCATGATAATATTTAAGGTTTAGTTGTATTGGTTTTGTTTTACAGCATATCAACCCTTTTCAGTTCACTTAATACCGAATCAAGTCATTTTTATAAACAAAGGACTTAGGTTGCTTACAGTAACTGCTGCTGCTGCTGCTGCTTAATAAATCACCCAATCAAGTATTGAACAAGCTTGTCATTGCTTAAATTCGGTGATATTGCAGAGATCGGTGCTTTCAATGTGATCCTAATCGTAATCTTTATTTATAATCATGCGATTTTTCTTGGATTTACACTTACAAATATTTATTTGATCTACTTCTAATACTTACACTTAATTTATATTTACACTTATGATACATTTTCATATAAAATGAATGATTACTTAAGAAATATACATTTCCAAATGTTTCACAAATATACAAAGGTTCCCAATAGGTGAAATGCCACTCTATTATATATTTAGAAAAGTACAGGGGGCTACAAATTCACTAACTCACAAGAAAAAATAAACCACCATACATAGATGATATAAACAATTTTTTTGCAAAAAAATGAAAAAGAACTAGAAATCCTGGTACAAACCATTAGAACATACTGCCAGAATATAGGAATAGAATTCGAAATTGAATAATGGGCCATGCTAGTGATGAAAAAGAGAAAAAGAAAATAATGGACTGAATGCAACTGACAAATTAGGACAATATAAGAACACTTGGAGAAAAAGAAATTTACAAATACTTTTAGAATCAGACACCATCAAGCAAATATGGTGTCCGTTTCTAAAAGTATTTGTAACTTTCTCTCGTGACAGAGATGAGACCATAAACCATATATTAAGCGAATATAGCTAACTAGCACAACGGGAATACAAAGCTAGGCACGACTGCGTTGGAAAGGTGATCCACTGGGAATTATACAAAACACTAAATTTTGACTGTACAACAAAATGGTATATGCATAAACCAGAATCTGTTCTGGAGAATGAAATGCATAAAATTCTCTGGACTTTGAGATAGACGGATCACCTTATCCCAGCCAGAAGACCAGACCTAGCATTGATTAACAAAAAAAGGAGAACTTGTCAACTGGTAGATTTTGCACTCCCAGCAGATTACAGGGCGAAAATGAAAGAAAGCGAAAAGTTAGACAAATACCTGGACCTTAACAGACAATAGAGAAAAATGCTGCTTACTTAATCGATCATAGAAAGTAAAAATGACTTGAGTATTTCGATAAAAAGCAACAAATACAAATGTCAAGTGAAACTATTATCTGCGTTATCTTCATTGTTATATGTACTACGTTTCGGCCGATATGCCCCCCGGCCTTCTTGGACACATGGCCTAGTGGATAAATGAGTTAGGTTAAGACAGTTCTAAGTGACAGTTATCTCTAGATTGCAGGTTCAATCCTGATCAAGGGCAGCAGTAACATAGAATAATAATTAACACAGCTTAACGCCATTACCCTAGCTATGGTTAGCGGAACGAGAACAAGATACCCCTGTGGACTGAATAAAGGGTTAGGTTCAAAGTTCCGTAATGGCTCCTGATTACGACAAGAAGGTTCCCGAGTTCGAAAAGAAGTTTCCCAAGTCTGAAAAGAAGGTTCTCGAATCCGAGAAGGTTCCTGAGTCCGACAAGAAATACCAGAAGAAGGCCGGAGAGCATATCGGCCGAAACGTACTACAGATAACAATGAAGATGGGGACAATAGTCCGAATAACGCAGATAATAGTAATCATCAAGCCTCATCTCAAACATTCAGAGAGATCAAGTTAAAAATTTCAACATTAATGACAATTCTTCATCGAAGATATTTGGGACGACATATGAATTCTGTGTTTAGTATTATTAGGTGTAAGTAACCAAGCGGTATAATCTAGAAGGAAAAATCAAATTTTGAATGACGTCTGATTATAATCGTTTAAAGCTTTATCGCGTAAGACGTTGTCACAGTCAGATTTGGTTTGGTTTGATTTGTTTTATTTTACGGCATATCAACCTCGGTGGGTCATTTAATGCCGACAAAGTTGTGAAATAAATTCATTCTTAATGCATAATACAATTTTGTTTATAAACTGATGTTTTTCTATTTAGCCCATAGATGGGACCCTAACAGGTACTACCACTCCGGGCCAGAGTGAACCAGGGAGCAATAGTGATGAAGGGGTACCACATTCTCCAAACCTCCAAAACTGGAGCCTCACCATCAGATAGAGTTTAACGTCATTCCCAGGACATGTAGACCCTCAGCCACCGCCTTCTAGCACCCATATAATAAGAAATATTGGCAGTAAAGTAAGGAGCTGATGGTAGGTGTTGTGCTCCACGCAAACACAATTTTCTTGGTCAAGCGCTAGTGAAAAGGGGATAGACTCCCTCGCAGCCAGGCTGATACCGACTTTAAGCCACCCCGACGACTTTACTTTTTACTTCTTCAATAACATTGTAATATAAAAAAACACTCACACATAATAGAGGAACGGGCGAATTCCTACGTCCTCTACTTCCCGAAGAAAGGAGACATCGGATCTATGTAGCTACCAAAGATTTTTATGTTCTGCTTCTGACCGGAAGTTCAACGGTTTTCGGAAAAATCGACCTAAAAATTCTCAGATTCTGACTATTCGTCGAATTATCGAAAAAATACGTGCAAAAGATCTCGAGCCAACAATTTTGTTTTATATTTCTGTACGGCATTTGATTCCATACATAGTGGAAATATTGAGCAAATACTTCTAGATCAGATAAAAAGGGGCAGGGATGGGTTTATTACCCGGTGCTTGAGGCGCCACAAAAGAGAAATGCCGACGGGGTTCATGCAATTTTTACACTGTCCACCCCATGAGCTTCGGTTAGTGCGTGGCTCCCCATCATGAGCTTGGTGCCCCATACTTCTGACTTTGTGCCAAACATAGCTAAACTTATCAAATAACGGATGGGGAATTACAATACCTCGGAACCCTCAGCACCAAGAGTAAACTTTACTTATAACTGATGATAACTTTTGTGATTTAACAGTATACCTATAATCAATTTTAATCACTATCGACATGACTTAATTTGATGCGAATGGTTATAATGACAGAAAGAAAAAATATGTGGGTTCAATAATAAAGGTTTATTTATTAACCGCTTTAGTCAGTAGAACACCTACCTCGGAATCGCAAGGTCCCAAGTTCGATACCGGTCTCAGCACATGAAAAGCACATAATTGGGTAATTTGATATGTGCAATAAAGTGGGGAGCTGACGGTAATTGTGGCACTCCATCTGCGCAAAAACAATATCTCTGGTTTTGCGGTTGTTAAAATGAAATAGACTCCCTCGCTGTCCAGCTGATACTGATAATAGGCCACTCCAATAAATTTACTTACTTATTTATTAAAATGGTGTTAACGATGATTGTGTATCTTTTTATGTATTTCGATGAAACTGTAATAAAATATATTGAACAAAAGATATTAGTCAAGTTTGGCACAAAACCTTATAAATGGTAATAATTAAAAAAAGCTTACTTTGAGAAAGAAAAATTATTGCAAAATAATTTCCAAAATTGTAAGCATTAGAAAAAAAGTAGAAAAAATGGCTGTTATTTTATATTTAGGATTTATCACAATTGATAATATAATCATTTTGTAAAAAAAAAAAAACTACACGTGTATTCATAAGTTTATTGTTTGTCTGTTATAACTATTAGATGTTGAATATAGAGTAGTCTTTATATTTTTCTTTCTTTCACGTCAACCACTTATAATGCGATTATATGGTTTATTATAATGTTCAGATAATACACCCGTATTCTTGAAGAGAAAGTAAAGTTTACAGCACACCAAGAATCAATATCTATAAAGGGTTTCTGGGTAGGTAGGTTCTTAACTGAAGAAATTGTAGATGCCTTTCTAATGATAAGAGAAATTTTACTGATAATTGTGTCACCTGTACTGCTTTTTTCTTTCTTTCTTTTTTTTCTTTGTGAAGTGGGGTTTAACACATTAATGTTTCTGTTTGCCACCGACTATGAGAGGAGCAAAAATATGTTTTTAACTATTGAATAAAAATAAACAGATATAAAAATATTAAATAAATTGAATAGCTCAAAATAAAGGAAGTTATTTCAGTAATCATTTCAAATATGTTTAATTTATTGTATTTGTTGCAGTCTTACAAGGATTCATTGATTGATTATATTTTATTATAAATATCGATTTTTGTAAAGTTCTCTCAATACAATATTGATAGTAAAAATTCAATCGATCAAGAAGTGTGTTTAACTTTATGGCTTTAAAAAAATAATTGAAGCTCAATATATATATATATATATATATATATATATATATATATATATATATATATATATATATATATATATATCAATCTTTAATTGACTAACAGTAAAGTTTCAACGAGAAAAGCATAGAAATAGTTCACAGTAACTCGTGTCTGTTTTATTCAAGTTTTCTTATTTCCTTTTATCCCTGCCTCATTTGCATAAGTTCAACGTTTCTAGTGATTCATTCAAATTGTACAATTATTAAGGATAATTTAAACTCTCTTAGGAATTATTCAACCGGGTCAGCTTATTCACTTTATAACTTAAATCATTAAATTCCTTTATAACTTAGTTTAGCTAAAAAAAAAAGTCGGATTACAAAACAATACGATTATGTTCTTTTAAATGCTAAAAGCTTTACAAAACAACATAACAAAATATACTATAAATCTAATGCACCGAATCTGACTGTCTACATGAGTTCAAAAGAACTAAATCTTGTTGTTCTCTTTAGAGTGGTATTAATTCTTTAATTAACTATTTTGGTTTATATTAGCAAGTATAATAAATTATTAACACCAGAATAACCACCACGATTGAAGGTATAGACCAAGGATTGTTTTATGGTCACGAAATCATTTATGTAATTAAATATTTTAAGTCAAGTTGTTCCTAGTCCTTTCCATTGTCGCCCTGTCGACTATAGTGCAGTAGAATACACCGTCTGTACCTCTGAATAGGGGTAAAATACCTCCAATGAGATACCTGTGGGCCTTGGTGGTAACACATGATGCTTAAGGACGGAGTCTTGGTGGCTGAGCAGTTCATGACATACGTAAATTTAGTAATTTTTTTACTCATGTACAGAAATTAAAATGAGAAATAAATCTGGATTCATTAGAATGCACTAAAAGAGTACATTAACTTTACATATCAAGCCTGTTTTAATTCATATGTAATTTTCACATAAAAGTTTACACTGGCTAAAAATCTTCTATTGTCACACACTTTGTATATATATATATATATATATATATATATATATATATATATATATATATATATATATAAAGATAGAAAAACACATGTTGTTAAATTTAATTTATTTTGTATCTTTTTCATTGCTAATATTGTCAATATTTCGATTTTATCAAAAGAATCTTCATCAGAGCATATTGATAACTGGGTCCGTTTTTTAGATGTAAATGTTTTAATCGGGATTCTTCAAGAGTGAAACAGAGAATATTTTGAATTTAAACGGGAATTTTTTTCTTCAAAAAGCGTGTATCATGTACGTTCGTTGCGTCCCGTTCGTTCACTGGGTCACGCTCTTCCGCTGCGTCCCGTTTTTTCGCTACGTCACATTCCTTTGGTGTAACAGTTTTCATAAGAAAAAGAAATACTTCAAATTCAAAAACAGAAAAATTCTCTTTTTCAAAAAAGAGAGTTGTATGACGTTCATGGGCGATTAGTAGCGGATCTTTTCAGGAAATAAATGTTTATATATATATATATATATATATATATATATATATATATATATATATATATCAATAAAGGAAGGAAGAACTCAACTCCGTAATCCCATATATATATAATTCTAGCTTTGTTTATATGATTTTAATGTAATAGATTTTGTTAATAAATAACACCAAATAATATCCGATTTCATTGTATAATTTTCTACTAGATTTAATAAAATTATGTTACTTTTTATTCATACGAAATTTAACTTATTAAAAAAGTTCTTAGATGTGAGGTTATTTATCATTGAATCTCTACGTATGTGTATATAAACAAGTGTGTGTAAAAAAAATTGAAACATTCAGAAACTAGAAAAATTCAAAATTTGCAAACTAAAGAATCAAACAATAAAGAAAATTGAAAAAAAAAAAAAAAAAAAAAAAAAAACGTTAAAAGGAAAATAAAAATAAAAATAAAATCAGAATCACTCTTGTGTGCGTGTGTGCACACACAGACCAGCATCACAATTAAATCTAAAACTAGAAGAAAAAAACTCAATTAAGTTAATAATTGCATTACTTAAGAAAACATAGTTGAGAAAAATTAGGAATAACAACCGCAAAACGATGTTTATAACTAGCTGAGTAATTAGGACTTTAAAGCGAGGACAAGTGATAATTTTCTTAAGAAAAAAGAAAGAACGATTAAAATTCATTTTTCATATCGTTTTTGTTTGTTTGTAATCAATTTTCCTCCATTAAAAGTAGCATTTCCTTTGGGGAAATGGAAGAATAAATAAAAATAGAATAAAAAATTTAAAAAAATCATTAGATTCTTTAAAAGATGAAAGGAAAATACGATCAAGTGTGGAGAGTGGGGGTTGCACAAAGAAAAGAAAAAAAAGAAACAGAAAGAGATAACTGATAGAAGAAAGCATTTAGAAGACACTATGAGGTTAAAAGTTAAAGTAAAGCATCAGTCGTCTCAAAGTCTCTAGTGGTCCTATTACTGTTTTTGTCGATTTAAATCCAGGAGGCCATTCCAAGAATAATAGCAACCCTTTTACTCCTTAAAATATCCGCTTCTATTGAATGTAAAAGAATAGCTTTTAATTTGCTAAATATTTCTTCATTTACAATATCTATACATTATATTGAATTATTCACTCACATGTACACACTCACACAAATACACAAATATAATAATAATAATAATAATAATAATAATAATAATAATAATAATAATAATAATAATAATGATAATAACGACAACACCAATAATAATGATGATAAAAAAATGATAAGGATAATAACAACAACAACAACAACAACAAAACAATAAAAACAACTACAACAATAATAATTGCAATAATAATAACAACAACAATGATAATAATAATAATAATAATAATAATAATAATGAAATAATAATAATAATAATAATAATAATAATAATAATAATAATAATAATAACAACAACGACAACACCAATAATGATAATAATTTTAAAAAATAATAATGATAATAACAACAACAACATCAACAACAATTACAACAACAACAACAATAATTACAATAACAACAACAATAATAATTACAACAACAATAACAACAACAATAATAATGATAATAATAATATGATACTACTACTACTACTACTACTACTACTACTAATAATACAATAATAATAATAATAATAATAATAATAATAATATCTTTGTAGTTAATAGCATTTTTGTCTAATTTATGCGTCATATTCTTTCTTCCATTTTATTCTGCTTGTATTTACACATGGACATATTGCATTATTTACTTACACTGATAAAACTAATCACGCAAATTCACACACATCAAATGACTCATTACTATGTATGTGTGCGTGTTTGTCTTTATCTGTACGTCTGCATGCGGGGTGTTGAGTGTGTATGTGCGGTGTATATGGTGTGTATGCACAAGAAAGTTACTTTTTTAGATTAATCAAATAATATGCACACATACATTCCAGATGAAAGTTCATTCATAATTCAACCACAAACTCACACATCCATGCAAATACAACACGCACACACACACACACACACACATAATATATATATATATATATATATATATATATATATATATATATATATATAAGTAAGTAAACAAACAATGTGTTTTTATTTTTTATATGGCTTTTAGCCGACAATTTTTGGAGGATATGTGCTTAATTGAAGTCATACCTAATTTTGAAAATTAATTAGTTAATAAATAATGAATTTAGGCGGGCATATATGTTCAAATGTAAGGCTAAACAAATTGAGAAAATGTCAATCCTTGTATGTACATTTCGACCTATTAGGTCTCATCAGCAAGGTTATAGACATGGGAGACTGCTCCATGTGTGACTCAAAACTCGACGGCCAAGCTGACAGGCGGGATGAGCAGAAGTTTCAAACTTTACCTGTGAGAGAGATTAAAAGCGGCATAATGGTCGTATGAAAACAAACTAACATGACTTTTCTCAAACGTAATTTTTATTAGATCTGTGTAAGAATGGTGATAGTTTATTATAATTTAAAAAAAAGGGGATATACAAATTCTTTCATTGTTTTCTTTTATTTCAGACAATTCATTGACGTAAACAGTAGGTATTTTGACGTAAAAAAATTACGTAAAGTCGTCGGGGTGACCTAAAGTATCAGCCAATCAGCGAGGGAGTCTATTCCCTTTTCACTAGCGCTAGACCAAGCGTCTGAGGTAGAGCGCCATACCTACCAACAGCCCCTTACTTTACTGCACAGATCCTTGTGCTACTCATACGCTGAGTTGGCGAGGGTCGGTATCGAGCTAGGAACCTTATGGTTTCTAGCCGAACGGTCTACCGACTGAAGGCTTGGAATTAATTTCGATGGTACTGTAATTCTTTTCTCGGTGTACAGTCTTCCTTCTCTCATACACACACACACATACAATACACAGAGAGAGAGAGAGAGAGAGAGAGAGAGAGAGAGGGGGGGGGGTGAACCACGTTGACTGAAGGCATGTTTGTGAACAGAAAACGGCTATAGCTGAAGGTCTGAGCTTCGATGACATTTTGTTGTGGTTCTTCCCCCTGTTGCCCTGCAGAGGAGATTGTATGTTTTGGGGTGAGACGCCAGGCTTTACGGTTCTCAGATACGGTGGACCATTTGTTATACATCATATATAAGTTAAGGTAGTGTGACATGGTGGCAACGGCGTCTGGTTACTGACAGTTTCTTGTCTATGCGATCTATAGAACAATTTTGTCAGATTTGGACTGAAGATCAAATAGGCGAAAAAACTGTCAGTAACCAGGCACCGTTGTCTCCATGCCCACGCTACTTTAACTTGAATATAAATGCTATATCAATGATATTGAACACTATTTACTTATAAATATAGCACCCATATTATTTACAAGGTGTGTAAAAAAAAGTATCGGGATTTTTTTTTTGTATTTTTTGACACGTGTATTCTGATAAAAAAAATTAACGTTCCATTCTTTGTTCATTTCTATCTTGGTAAATACAGCTTCAAACTCGGCACACCTTGTATTCTGAAACACTTTGTATATAATTATATCTATATATGTATATATTGCTATAATATATTCATTATTAAATTGATTGTAATCTCTCTTTGTGTGTGTGTGTGTGTGTTCAAAATTTAAGTATTTCATTGTCTTGCTGAATGTTTTATAAACATATGTTTATGTAATTTCATATATATTGTTATATCCATATTGCATAATCTATTTTTAAAGATATATTTGAGATATATTAAGATATATTTGAGATATATTAAGATATATTTGGGATATTTTAAGATATATTTGGGATATTTAAAGATATATTTGAGAGTGATCGACTGATTGATCAACTGAATACCTATGTCCTTGTAACAACTAATATATATATTGGTACAACGATTTTAAAAGTCTTTTATCTACTTTCGATGAGTTCTTTTAATGATTGGAAATCGCCAGTCGCGCTGGACAAAGGCGTTGTTCACTACCACAAAAAACAGAATCCCTGTATGAGAAACATTTGGTTGGTTAGCGACTTAAAGTATTGTACTGGAAGGGTTTAGAACTGAGTTATCATTATACTGTGGCCTATGATGTAATCGATTACAGTAATAAACATGCTTAATATTAAATCGATCAATTTAGAAACATATAACAATTTTCAGTTAATTTAAATGCATATAAATAGATGAAATTAGGTGCACCTAGTCACGCACTTAGAGGAGGGAGATAAAAATGAAAAAGAGATAGATAAACGAAGAGAGAGAGAGGGGGGTGAAAGAAATAGAGATGGGGATAGATAAGTGAAGTCAATGAGAGTAAGAAAGAGGAAGAGAGACAGACAGACAGACAGAGGCTGATAATAAAACAAATAGATATAGAGACTGATAAATGAAGAAAAAATGAGTGAGAAAGAAAAAGAGAGAAAAGAATAAAACAAATTGAGACAGAAATAGAAAATGAAGAAAGACAAACAGACAGACATACAGAGAGACAAAGAGAGAGAGAGAGAGAGGGGGTGAGAGAGGGGTAACAAATAGATAGATATATGAAGAGACTGAGATAGACAGAGAAAGAATGGCGGGCATGAAGTAAATGAGAAGAAAAGGAGAGAAAGAATGAGAGATAGAATAAAACAAATAGATAGAGAGATAGATAAATGAAAAGAGAGAAGAAGGGAGCAAATAAGAGAGAAAGAGAAGGGAAAGAGGGAGAGATAGAGAGATAGTGAGAGATCCGTGTAAGAAAATATACCAAATTTAAAAAATAAAATTCAAATTAGATTATTTAGCTCAGTCTCTTTGTCTCAGTGTGTGTGTGTGTGTGTGTGTGTGTGTGTGTGTGTGTGTGTGTGTGTGTGTGTGTGTGTGTGTGTGTGTGTGTGAAATGTGAAAGAAAATTTATGTGAATCCTTCATCTATATTATAAGCGATCTCATATTTTTTCTGTCCATAAAATCAGACAAATCCTGGACATGGCTAAGAAAGGGAAATCTCAAGTGAGAGATTGAATCTTTAATAATAGTAGCACAAACCAATGCCATAAGGACCAATTATATCAAAGCGAAATAAGTGGATACAGCAAACTAGCTCAAAGGGAGTACAAGACTAGACAAGAATGGGTGGGAAAATTTATCCACTGGGAATTGTGCAAGAAACTAAACATTGACCGTACTACCAAATGGTATATGCACAAACCACAATCCGCCCCAGAGAATGACACTTATAAAATTCTCTATAATTTTGTGATACAAACGGATCGCCTAATCAAGACCAGAAGACCGGGCCTAGTGCTAATTAACAAGAAAACAAGGACTTATCTATTAGTAGATTTTGTCGTTCCAGTAGTCCACGGAGTAAAAATGAAAGAAAACGAAAAGATAGACAAATAGTTGGATATTACCTGAGAATTGAAAAGAAAAGAAACGAAAAATCAACTGTGGAACATAAGGGTAAAGGTGATACTAATTGTAATTAGTGCCCTTGGAACGGCCTCCAATCATTTGAAAAGGAGACTGGAGCAATTAGACATTAAATAAAGTATAGAGATTATCCAAACGACAGCATTGTTGAGATCAGCTAGAATACCAGAAGAATCCTGGAGACCTGAGGAGACTTGTTGTCACTTAACCTCCAGTGAACCACCAGCTTGGGTGTATGTTCAAAAACTCTTATAGAGTGGAATATTAACTTACACAATTACCTATCGACAGAACATAAAATAAGTCGACTGTATCCTCTGCAGAGGAGTAAGACTCTACTAAAAAGTAATATTACCTGCTAGGTAAAATAGATGCGTTAAAAAAAAATCTAAAAAAAAAAAAATTCGTATTCGATAGGACCGTGTGCCCAAAAAATTCTTAAGAAACAACCACACAAAACATATAAATATTGATTCAATTCCATAACCTGTAGGCATAAAATAACCCTAGACTGGTTGACATGCCGTTAAAACCAATCAATCAGTCTGCTTACACGAACACGATTCATTCACAATCGAAGCAGATATAAAACATGTAGATTTAAAACTAATGCCAAAAAATGAAGATAATTTTGAAGAATAGACAGAAATAAGATGCAAAAGGCATAAATGTCTATTCAAATAAAAACTATTTCTCAAATCCAATGCAAAAAGTATGCATGTACAAATGTGTACTAGAATATATTTGAATGTCCAAATTTCAGACATATATATTCTAGTATATATATATATATATATATATATATATATATATATTATATATATATATATATATACACACGCACACACACACACATACTCTCCTTCCAGCTATGGGTAAATAGAAGGACAGACTGTGCTCTTTAACCTTGGCTAGGTAATCAGTATTGGAGATATATGTTCGAGTTTATGCATACATGTGAATGTGGTGTGTTCAAAAAGTATTAAGACTGAAGCTGTATTTCTTAACACTGAAAGGAGATATCTGTGGCATAGTGGCTAACGTGGTGGACTACGAGATCGTAGTAAGCGAGTTCGATCTCCACTATTACGTTCACTTTTGGACTGATACTCTTCGGGAAAGGTATGAATCACCTGATCCCCAAGCTGAACAAATTTTACCACTACTGTTCTTCTACAAGGATTACTTTGGTATTGAATAAAACAAAGATTGATAGGACTGAAGTGAACAATGAATGAAACATTAATTTTCATCAAAATAGTCTCCTTGTCATGCATTTGTCGAAGCTCTTTTTTTTGGTATATGATGAAGCTGTGCAGCTGTATATATTTTAATGTCCTCCATGTTGTCAAATTTTGCCATTGGGAATAATTTTCAACTTGGGAAACAAGGAAAAGTCACACAGAGCCAGTTCTAATGTGCATGGAGTACGTTGCGCTTGTATAATTTTGTATTTTGATGAAAAAAGTATCGAGAATTGGAACTGTCAACTTTCGACGTCTAGACAAGTCATATTCACGAGTCAATGCAAAAACACGTATTGATACGGGTACATAAAGGGAAAAGAGAAAAAGATATGAGATTTGTTTGGGAAATAAATTTTTAATTTCTAGTGTGAGGGAGAATGATTTTGAAAAGTTGTGAAAATAGAAATAGATACATGTAAAAGTTAATTTATACAGGCATAGACAGACAGATAGATAGATAGATAGATAGATAGATAGATCTATAGATAGATATGAACTGAAATAGATATATAGATAGATATGATCAGACAGACATAAAGAGATAGATAAACAGATAGATAGATAGATAGATAGATAGATAGATAGATATGAACCGAAATATATCGATAGATATGAACAGATTGGGATGGATAGATGTCAACAGAATTATATATATATTATATATATATATATATATATATATATATATATTAAGAAATGTTTTTTTAAAGTTGGGCGTTATTACGAACCATTAAAAATATATAAATGAATGAACTCGATATTATGGAGTATTGGATTCACTTATTTTATTATTATTTTTTGTCACAAATTTTCAGGTTCGTTAGATACCCTTTATCAAATGAATGTTATTACTGTTTAACGGTTTCCTTGTCTCTGTTGTTATCGACAGTGGCGTCTGTGATATATATATATATATATATATATATATATATATATATATATATATATATATATAGAGAGAGAGAGAGAGAGAGAGAGAGAGAGAGAGAGAGATGCAAATACTTTAAATATGCATTATAAGAATGTGTGCTTTTTCCATTGGTCTTGACAATAGGGACAAAACATTTCCGATCTTAGCGTCTTGTCATTAGTATTATTTCACATCAATGGCTTTGCAAAAACAAAATCATCTTTCAAGGCAGCCAGTTCTGTTGACAGTTATCATACTGAATTCCTTTCTGGTTATCCGCACAACAATATGGGATGTGTAAAAAGTGGGTGACTGTGACACCCTGTATGTCACCCTTTTACTCCTATGTATGAATTATTTTCATTTACAGAAAAGAGTGACAGCTGTCAGTATGCAAGAATGCATATTCTATGTAGCATATTTTGTACATGAATAGACCACGTCTTTCAATCTCTATATTTCTATTTAGTATCCATATTTAAGTTGTGAATGCAGTGGTTAGAAACTTACAGAAGCTAACAAGTTGAATTCTCAGTGAGCATTTCTCAAGTGTGGCCTCTTGTCAGAATTGGCTAAGATTGTCTAAGGACATTAAGGAAAAAAATAGGTTAAAAATGGTCACAGTAACTTCTCTACTTTATCAAGACGTTGTGTCAACTTTAGAGTACTGTTGAGAGATGTCATTTTAATCCCATCATCATCATCATCATCCTCATCATAGACTGTAGAAGTTAACAATGTTGATCACAGGGAGCCATACCCACAGGCAACACCCGCCTCCTTGATTTAAAGGGGCAAGGCTGGGTTTATTGTCCAGTGCCTGAGGCACCCTCTTGACGGGGAATGCCGACGTGATCAACGTATTTTTGTACCCGCCACCCATGAGTCACGTCCCACATTAATAGGGCCTTGTACCTGATCCGTACACGTGGGGTACGCGGTAAATACCTACATCATCATCACCAACGCGTATCGACAGCACGGATTTCCTTGACTCTCTTTCGTTATCCGTCCCTATCGGTCATACCTTTTGGAAAGTTCTCTAGACGGTATCCATTGTACCTGCTGAGATGATAAATGTAAGTTTTTACTTCTCGGTCAAAACTGAGTTCGTCCTTACTTCTCCGGCAACACTCAGTATGTCTTGCCTGTTTTACTTGGACTGTTTGGGAGATAAGAGATATGTTTTATAAGATGCTGCTTCCAGGATTTGTTGAAAAAAGCATACAGAATCCTTGTGAAGTTCCCATTAAGATTTTTCTCCAAAACATTTGTTACAGTTTAAGTGGTGCAACCATACAGTAGTAGGAATACAGCTATAGATTGGAAGAATTCCCGTTTTTCGATTTCGCGTCTTTATGATATGAAGATGTTCACTATAAGGGCACATAATTGTATCTATATAGAATAAAATAGGATACAATATCATATTACAAAAGGATGCTGAAAGGTTCTGGGTCAAACCAAAAAGGGAACGAACTTTCTTTAAAGTTTTTCTTGAAATTTTTAGAAGGGCTGAATCAGTTTTGGAAGCAATGCGTTAAATGTTTTGAACTACAAGAAAAATATATATTTGGCCAACCCCTTCACATGATCAAAATATGACACAAGGTCAATTTTTTACGCGGAGTTTAATTCAGTTTTCCTTTTCTTAGACCGGTTGCATAATCAAGGTTCAAGAGCCTAGTCTACTCTGCTAGTTACCCATAACTGGAGGAATAATAATTTGATTCATACCTTTACCAAGGGTATTAGCGCTAAGTGATATATATATATATATATATATATATATATATATATATATATATATATATCAGTCATCCACAGACACGTGTTTTGAAGTTTACTTCTTATCAGTGCAGCTCGACTTTTAACAGTTATCTCTAGCCGGGATCGAAACCCGACAGAATTTTCGTCTGCTAAGATCATTACCATTACGGCCATCAGCAGCTGTCAGTCTGGGGTAAACAATTAATTGCTACATACTTTTTACGGGGGAGGGGTGTTTTTACAATCACCAGAGAACTCAAATCTGTAAACAGCTAGCAACGGCTAATGCCAAACGGTGAAATTTCAATTAAAGCCCCCCCACAGTGCTCAACCATGGGAGTGGGAAGCGTAAATATCAGTCATTCACAGACACGTGTTTCGAAGTTTACTTCTCATCAGTGTGGCTCGTCTATATATATATATATATATATATATATATATATATATATAATATAATATAATAATATATATAATTTAATAAGATAAATATATAAAGGTTTTACATATCTATTTATTAGCTGACAAAGGAACATTCACAACCATATTGGTTTCATGCGATGCAATCATCAGGTTGATGATTGCATCGCATGAAACCGCATGGTTGTGAATGTTCCTTTGTCATCAATAAATAGATATGTAAAACCTTTATATATTTATATTATTATATTATATAACAGCTCTATTTTATATTGGGCACTCTACCAATAATATGCCTTTGGTACACCATTCCAGCAAAAGCTGAAACAGTGACCATCTTACACTATAGTATATATATATATATATATATATATATTATATATATATATATATATTCCCATCTCTCTTATTTATAAGTCGTGATTCTCTTGAACAATGCATAGGAACATTTAAACATTGATCGAACAGCAACAACCGCATCTCCATTTTGGTTAATCTACAAATATTTTATGAAATTGTATTAATCAAAATTTGTATAAAAGAATTTATTTACTTGCTTATTATGTTATCATGTCACAGAAGTCTTCAGTTCTTCGTGTGGTTATCATCCTTAAATAATTACAAATTGGATAAAAATTTATGTTTAAAGATAAAGCCAGAATTCTTTGAAACTGGTATTCGGCATAATTTTGTTATTATAAATGCATATTCAGGAAAGATTATAGAACTTTATTGTTCATTTGTGATTTTACGAGCCTGACAAATAATCTTTTCGCTTTTGAATTGTGAGTCGTATGTTCTCTGTATTCCTAATTATATGCATTTATTGAAGACAATTAGAAGATGGTATCTTTATTTATGTTCTTGTTTATGTATTAATTAATTGAACATATTTTCTTTTAAGGAAATAATAAGGAAGGGAAGAAAATATTTCAGAGAAAAATCAATCCAATAATCTAAGAAGTTTAAATATTAACATAACTTAAAACCCACAGAACATAAACTTTACTAATATATCATAATTTCTTTTTAAAAATTTTGTTGTGCATTTTTTTTCAATTGATTTTTATGTTATTTATTATTTCGTTTTGTTCTTTGCATCCATTAAGATGATGTCTGACTTTTCTTTTACAAATCTTAACGTAATTATTAAATTAATAGACTTTGAATTTTAATAAGCTTTACTTCCATTTTAATGGTATTTTAATGATACTTAATTTGTATCTTAAAACTGTCTATTATTGTTTGGGCTTTTCAATACGTTTTCAATTATAGTTTAAAAGTTAACTTAGCATATTCCATATTAAAACTATTTATTATTAATGATTTAAACATCACTTCTGTTATCAGTTAGGTTTTGGTTTTGTTGTGTTTTGTTTGATTTATTTAATTAATATTTTATTTAACAGTATATCAATCCCCTATGAATTATTTAATGATAAAATCGTATACGGCTTGTTTAGCTCAGTTGGTAGAGCGTTCGACTAGGAACCACAAGGTTCCTGGTTCGTATACCAGTCATCAACGTATGATGAGCACAGAGATCTGTACAGTAAAGCGAGGAGCTGATGATAGGTGTGGCGCTCTACCGCAGACCCCAAAACAAACCCTTTGGTCTAGCACTAGTAAAAAGGGGTTAGATACCCTGGCTAATACCGACTTCAGGCCACCCCGACGACTTATTTGCTCATGATTTCAAGTTTTCGTATCTAATACAAATAATTTATGTACAGTTATATGGTTTCAGTTTACTATTCCCATTTAATTATAATCATCATTTGTTTGCACGCAATTTTCCTATCTAATACTAATACTTTTAAA
The DNA here is from genome assembly GCA_023376005.1 of Doryteuthis pealeii. NCBI lineage: Eukaryota > Metazoa > Mollusca > Cephalopoda > Myopsida > Loliginidae > Doryteuthis > Doryteuthis pealeii. The sequence continues at coordinate 15,400,561 of CM042179.1, forward strand.
ACATATCTATTTGACTAATAAGTGGTACATTATCAGGTACTGTCACTCCAAGTGAAAGTAGACCTGGGAGTAATGAAAACAAATGGGTGATTCCTGGAGCTTCAGAACTGGAGCCTCATCATTTGATACTGTTTAGGGTCATACCCAGGACACCACTACATTTAGAGTGGGAACTAGGACACCCCTATATTTAGAGTGGGGGTTACCCTTTGGAAAGTGATACAGTCGGCGTATTCTAAGCCGTGCTGGGAAGGTTTGATTAAGTCTGTGAAAAAAAAAAATACATGCAAATGTTTAGACGTCTTCGAATAGAAAAGAACGTGTGGTACAGCTTTCATTCTGCTGTTGCTGCTATTATTATTATTTTCACTCCTTTTGAGTTTTTCATATCAGCGTTAGCTGATGATATTTCACTGGAGTCTGAGTGACAACAAGTCTCCTCAGGTCTCCAGGACTCTTCTGAGTATTCTAGCTGATTGCAGCAGTGCAGTAGTCTGGATGGTCTCAATTCTTCCTCTGATTTCTAGATCCTCCAGTCTTTTTTCCAAGTTTATTGGTACCGTTCCAAGTGCACCAACTACAATTGGTATCACTTTCACTCTCATGTTCCACAGCTTTTTCAATTATCTGGCAAGGTCCAGGTATTTATCCATCTTTTCATTTTTCTTTCAGCATTATCACCATCATCATCACACTTTGTGGGTTTTTCACACCAGTACAAGCTGGAGGTCATTTACTTGAGACTCAGTGACAGCAATTTACAGGTCTGCATTGCTCTTCTGGGTATTCTAACCGATTGTAACAATGCTTTTATCTGGATAGTCTATGATTTCCCATTTCCCCAGTCTTTTTTCCAAGGGCACCAACCAAAATTTATACTACCTTCACCCTTATCAACCGCTCTTTTTCTTTCTTTTTTTTTTTTTTAGTTTTCTGGCAAGGTCCAAGTATTTGTTTACATTCTCATATCCACTTTGTGGTTCGCATGGACGGCAACATCCAGTAGTTGAGAAGTTCTATTCTTATTAACTAACACAAGGTTTGGTCTTCTGGTCGGGATTAGGTGATCCGTTTGTATCTCAAAGTTCCAAAGAATTGTATGCGTCTCATTCTTTTGAACGGATTCCGGTTTATGAATATACAATTTGATAACTTGGTCAAAATTCAACTTCTTGCACAACTCCCAGTGAATCACCTTTCCCACCCAGTTGTGCATAGTCTTGTTTTTCCCTTGCTACACTCACTTATTATATGATTAATAGTTTCATCTCTGTCTCCACACATCCTACATTTGCTATTCTGATGCGTCTGATCTATTTTCGCTTTGATATAATTTGTTCTTATGGTATTGTTTTGGGTTGCAATTATAAGATATTCAGTTTCTCTCTTGAGGTTTATTATTATTATTATTATTATTATTATTATTATTATTATTATTATTATTATTATTATTGTTGTTGTTGTTTTGTTATTTTTTCTGTTTATGAGGAGGAGGAGGAGGAGGAGGAGGAGGAGGAGGAGGAAGCGGGGGGAACATTTCTAGGAGTTTCTTAAACCTTTCATCTTAACTTAAATATTATGAATGGTATAATGTTCTGTTGCTGACTTCGCTTAAGTCAAAGCATTTATTAAAAGCATTATAAAAATAGAAGAGCACTGATACTTTAGAAGAGGCAATAGTATGTATTTATTCAACCTCTCCGCATGAGCAGGATGTCACACAAGGTCAGTTTTTAAGCGGAGTTTAAAGGTTTTGAATTAAGAGTTTTCGTTCTCCTAGACCGGTTGCCGTTCCAAGGTTAAAGAGCCCAATCTGTTCTACTATTTATCCATAGCTGAAGGGAGAATAATTGGATTCAATATATTTTACAATGGTATAGGAGTCCCATTGTGGTGTAATGGTTAAGCTAGACTCACAGATCCGTTACTACTGAATTGCGAGTTTGATCCTCGCTGGATGCCCCATACTTACGACATTTTGTCGCATTCTACTTATGACGAATGATTTGAGTAAATACCTGCTATTCCCAAGGGTATCAGCACTGTGAGCAATGCAAACAACCTCGTCCTGGATTTGAACTCGGGCGGATCACTATATCCATTTCCAACGATTTTACCCATTACACAACGGACCACACTTTCTTACGAGTTAACAGTAAGTAAAGTCGACGGCGTGGACTAATGCTGGTATTAGCCGGACAGCAAAGGAGTCTATCCCGTTTTCACTAGCGCTAAATGGTTTTTGCGTCTGAAGTGGAGCGCTACTCCCACTATCAGCTCTTCACTTTACCGCACAGATCCAAGCCGTGCTACTCAGGCGCTGTGATGAAAAGAGTCAGTATTGAACCCGGAACCTTGTGGTTCCGAGTTAGATGCTCTTTTTGTTACATAAACATTCATTTCAATGTTTGTGTGTATAAAACTTCTTTAAACTCGAGAGATATTTTTGAATGACAAAAGCAAGTACGTGTCTTCAAAGTTGACGCGTGTATCTTCTACGCATGAGATATGAATAAATTGCCAAATAATTTACACGCATAGTCATACAGGGTGCGATGGGTAAATGTCACCATTTTAAATGATTAATTTCGTGCATGCACTTTGTTTCAGGTTTTGTATACTCTGCATTAAACTAGACTCAGTTGGGCAATGTCTCTGAGGAAAGCAGCACCATGACACAATTCAATAAAAAGGCAAATTGAAACATAATTCATTGTTTCACTTTCTAAGGTTGCTTATCGCAAAGAAACCAAGACTTTCACCTATAACATGGGCATATTCATGCATTATTAAACAGTGATAATAGTATTATATATATATATATATATATATATATATATATACCACTCTCCGCGCGAACTGGATGTGACACAAGGTCAATTTCTTAAGCGGAGTTCAACAGGCTTGAATTCAGAGTTTTCCTTCTCCTAGACCGGTTGCCTAACCAAAGTTAAAGAGCCCAGTCTGTCCTACTATTTACCCATAGCTGGAGGGAGAGTAGGATTCATACCTTTCCCAAGGGTATTCCCATGACTTTAACCATTACAGCACGCGCTTCCTGATAATAGTATATGATTACAAAATGGGGGTCGGTTTAGCAGAGTTGGTAAAGTGTTCGGCTAGAAACCACAAGGTTCCTAGTTCGATATCGGCCCCCACTAACTCAGCGTATGAGTAGCACAGGGTTCTGTGTGGTCAAGTCAGGAGCTGATGGTAGGTGTGGCGCTCCATCTCAGATGCTAAAATAATCTCCTTGGTCTATCGCTAGTGAAAAGGGGATAGACTCCCTTGTTGTCAGGCTGATACCGACATTAGACCGCCCCGAAGACTTTACTTTAAAAGAAACGAATAAATAGATAAATACACGTACTGAAGAGAATCCTCAGCATAGATAAACCAGATACGAATAAAATATTTTGAAAAAAAGAATTTATATAATAAATAGTAATAGATACTGTTAAGCTTATCTATATGACAATATTCATTGTGATACTTTTATTCTTGGTTAAAAAATATCTATTAGGGTCGATCTCAGTCGGTAGGAACCACAAGGTTCCGGATTCGATACCGGCCCTCGCCAACTTCAGCGTATGCGTAGCAAGGGGATCTGTGTGGTAAAGTCAGGAGCTGATGGTAGGTGTGGCACTCCACCTCAAACGTCAAAAACAATCTCCTTGGTCTAGCGTTAGTGAAAAGGGGATATACTCTCTCTCTCTCTCTCTCTCTCTCTCTCTCTCTCTCTCTCTCTCTCTCTCTCTCTCTCTCTCTCTCGCTGTCTGGCTTATATCGACATTAGACCACCACCACGACTTATTTACTCGTTGCACAAGATGATAAAGAAAAACAAACTGAAACACTTGAAATTTTAGGATACAGTTAATTGTTTTTTATTGTATTCATGCAAGAATCGCTGTTAATCTCACCTTTACCGTTGGTTCAAAATTCAAAGTAGTTACCACATCACAGCCATTCAGAAATCAGCGTGATATTGATAAATAGATAAGATTAAACTTGATAAAGACCACAATAATCTCTCGTCTTTTGTAACTCTTTTAGAAGAAATAACTTTAATAACAGGTTTTAATAATACCCAAACAGTATGATGCTATAATAATGCCTGGCGTCTACTATTCCCAACTATTGCTTTATGTCACAATAAACAACAACAACAAAACATGTTTTCTTCGATTTTTCTCTTCGTTAATACAGCACAGCTGCTCTGAGCGGTTTCTATTAACTTTTTTCCAGGTAGATTAAGTGTGTGATTCAGAATCGTTCTACACTTTAAATACTGATCTAAGAATTAAGAAAAAAAACTCACAATGAAAAATATCAATGATCGAAGATAGAAGGTATTGGGTAAATGTAATTAAGCAATAATAATAATAATAATAATAATAATAATAATAATAATAATAATAATAATGATAAGTTAGAATATTCAGAAGAGTCATGGA
>CM042179.1:15425017-15467517 GCA_023376005.1 Doryteuthis pealeii
TTTGTGTGTGGTGTGTAGTGTGTGTGTGTGTGTGTGTATGCTTATATTTATATTCACACACACATATTATATATATATATACACACGCACGTGCGCTGTGACCGGGACATTATGCATCACCATCATTATTATCATTATTAACATCATCATTAAACTGCCTCCTCCTCCTTCTCCTTCTTCTCCTCCTCCTCCTCCTCCTTTCAGGGCCCAACCCTTCCCTCACCCCAGCCCAGGTGTCATCAGCAAAAATGTCCGCCCCTTTTAAAACCGACATCAAAACGCCTCCTTTCTTTCACATGCCAAAAAGGGTTTTGCACCGCTTCGGCAATTTCCGGCCGTTTCCGCCGCCGCCGCAGCTGGGGCCGACGGGGGAAATTATAGGGGGCTCGACCGTTTCCGGTTTTTGTCGGCCGTTTCCGTCGGCGCCGCAGCTGCCATCGACATTCCCTGGCGGTTGGTCGGCGGGTTTTTGCAGAGTAAAGCTCGGGGTGTTCCGGTACTTGTCGGTTCTTTCCGTTTGTTTGTTGGTTGGTTTGTTTGTTTGGTGACGGGTAGGGAGTTGAAGAATATGGGGATGGAATGGAATATATAAGCTCTGATGGAAAGGAGAGAAGAATCGATGGTATTTTTTGGTTGATGGTTTTCAGTTCATGGACACAGAAGAAAATTGTTGAGATGGTTGGTTTGGGGGTTGGGATTTTCATTTCTCTTTTGCTTGATCTTTTCCAGCTTCATGTTGGATGTCTTCAGAATGCCTCATTCACTGGAAAAGTCGTAATATATAGTGTGCCTATAACAATGGAGACGACAATAGGAGAAACCAAGATATAATTAATAGAATTATAACGAACAAAAAATATTGAATACCCGAACGGCAATGATGACAAGAACATAATACTAGATACTGGATATTATTATTATTATTATTATTATTATTATTATTATTATTATTATTATTATTATTATCACCATGGGTATTACAATTGTTATGACACTAACAACATTATGGTTGTGAGGATACTTACGTAAACTTATTATAGAATGGGCGGGAAATGGCTTGAAAAGTACATAGTAAAAAGTTATGAGAATGCAATAAAGAAGAAGGAAGAAGAAGAAAGAAAGAAGAAGAAGAAGAAGAAGAAGAAGAAGAAGAAAGAAAGAAAGAAAGAAAGAAAGAAAGAAGAAGAAAAGAAGAAAGAAGAAGAAGAAGAAGAAGAAGAAGAAGAAGAAGAAGAAGAAAGAAGAAGAAGAAGAAGAAGAAGAATTAACATAAAAATATCATAACAAAATATAAATAATGTGCTAAAGATATCAATAACGTATTATTAATATTGTTAAATATGACTGTCTGTTGAAAATTTTATATGAATAGTGATTAAAGCGAAAAATGACGTTGACAGTAATGATGAAGATGGGGTCAGTGTACATAGCAATGATAACGCCCATAATAGTTGTGTTAATGAGAAGAACAGTAATGGCGGTCGTGAGAACAAAAGGTCATCATGAAACGGAAATAATGATACTGATGCTGTTCTGGCAATAATGATGATTTTTTTTCCATTGAAAAGACTGGAAAATTTTAATAACGATAATAAAGAAAATGGTGTTCACTGTTTTGTGCTGATTTGAATAATGAATAAGAATTAATACGTCCATCAACATGAATGATAATGATGATGATGATTTACTGTATTCTGACGCTATAGTAGTTTTGAACTGCCTACAGCAGCATTCAGTCCTTCTATATTTGAAGTCACTCTGACCTTTCCTTTTCGAGGGTCAGTAGCTCCCTCAGCCGTTTGCCAGGTCTTAGGACTAGTAGTCCTGCATTTTAAGGGTCCATCCGCTGCTTAAGAAGGAAATTTGTGCAGTGCCGGCCCCTTTGTTTCCGGTAGTTGTTTGACCCTATTACAGAAAATTCCAGAGATTTTTGTGCAGATGCTTCTTCGTATATCTGTAGCAAATCACTAAACATGGACTACTATAGTTGCGATGCCCTGGTTCATAATAAAAATGCGTTGCACATCTTGTACAGTGATTAGGCTGTTTGTCCACTGATAGTTCTCAGTAAATACAGGGCAATACTGGAGAAGCAAAGAACGAACTCATAAGTGACGTTCTCCAGTTGAAACATACACATGGACACACCAGTGTAGGCTGACCTACAAAAACCTGCATCAATCAATTCTGATTACAGCAAGGAGGACCTCCAAGGGGGATGAACGATGTGGATGTTTAGAGAGAGAGAGAGAGAGAGAGAGAGAGAGAGAGAGAGAGAGAGAGAGAGAGAGAGAGAGAGAGAGAGCCTTGCTGTCAGCGGGATTGTGCCTCGTAACAATGCCATATTATAGTGATTCCTAACACAATGCATTTGAGCCAACAAAATAATCTTGAAATATTTCGAAAATATAACATGTCTTTTAAAAAGGACACAGCAGATCAAAGCCAACGAATGATTTTGCTTCCAGCGAAAATATTTCGGAAATTTCAAAATATTAAATAAGACTAAAATATAGATTTTTTTTACATGAATATCAAATTCTAAAGATGCGCTGCTTCTAGCAAAAACCATTCCAAAATTCACAGGTTTTCAGTTTGGTCTCGGAAATTGAATTTTTTTTCCAGAGAATATAAAAACAAACTTCAGTTGCGACAAGTTTCTAGCGGAAATTTTACTGAAATTTTTTGTTCTTTATGTGAGACACACAAAGTGATACCAATTGTAGTTGGTGCACTTGGAACGGTCCCCAAAAAGGTTGGAAAAAGACTGGAGGAACTAGAAATCAGAGTAGGAATTGAGACCAAACAAACAACTGCATTGCTTCAATCGGCTAGAAAACTCAGAAGAGTCCTGGAGACCCGAGGAGACTTGTTTTCTCTCAGACTCCAGTGAAACGGCCATCAACTAACGCTGGTTGGAAAAACTAATAATAATAATAATAATAATAATAATAATAATAATAATAATAATATTGCATCTATATTAATTGTAGTTAAAATAATGACAAAAGGACTAATTATATCAAAGCAAAAATTGATAATACACAATTGAATACCAAGTGTGTTTTATGTGGTGACAGAGATTAAACAATAACATAACAAGTCAATGCAGCAAACAAGATTACAAGAGAAAATATGAATGGGTAGGAAAATCGACAAACTGGGAATTGCACAATTGATTAAATTTTACTGTTAACAAATTGTATATGTACAAACGCTAATCTGTCCGAAAAAATGTGACCTCTAAAATTGTCTGGTATTTTGAGATACAAAGAGATCACCAAATCCCGAGCAGATCTTGCCAAACAGCTGAAAAAGCTTTGGAACATGAAGGTAACGGTGAAACCAATAGTAGTTGTTGCGCTTGGAGCATTCGCTAAGGGACTGGGAAGGAGGCTGGAGAAATAGGAGATCTGAGGAAGAATCGAGACCATTCAAACCACAGTATTGTTAAGATCAGTTAGAATAGAAGAGTCATGAAAACCTGAGGAGACTTGCTGTCACTCAGACTCCAATGACCCCCCCTCCCAGTTAAAGCTAGTTTGAAAAACTCAATGAAGAATGAAATAATAATAAGTAGTATTTTTTAAAAGAATGCATCAAACCAAAACACAAAAAGAAATGTGTACGTATTAAGATGGGCTTTAAATTCAAAGATTTTACGGTAAGTGTTCTGAAAAGGCCTGTGTCACTCCCTAAAAAATTTAATCACTACGTGAAATTGGTTCATATCAGAACAATCTCTAAAAACCCACTAAGAAACTTTAGAATTTCCTTATTGAATAAGACTTGTACAACAACTGAAGATCACACCAGAACAAACATTAAAATCTGTTCTATTTTATCGAAAATAATTCAGATATTATTAAAAGCAAAAACACGATAATGTCTCCTTTCAAAGGCCATTGAAGAGCCAACCACAGCACAGCTGTACAGCTAGCACAAATAATTCTGAATTTCTAATCTCTTCGTACAGACCAGAACAAAAAATAAAAGCCTTACTAATCCAACCTGACGAGAAATTGACTCTTGCTAATTATACTATCGCTGCCGTAAACCTTATGATAATAATAATGGAGATACTAAAGTACGTCTCACCCATGATGGATATTTTCCAAGTTCCCTAGCAAATAATACTGAACCTAATATATACGATTTCCCCTATATGTATTTACCAACCCCTTCGCCACGAGTAGGTCAATTCTTTAAGTGCAGTTTAATAGTTTTGAATGAAGAGTTTTTCTTCTAGCCCTGTCTGCTCTACTATTTAACCATAGCTGGAGTTGTAATAGTCAGATTCATACCTTTCCCAAGGGTATTAGTGCCATGTGAAATGCAACCAGCGATTTTTCTGTATACATGCATACATACATGCGTAATAGTTATTGTCGTAGGAAATGAGTACGGTGACCCAAGTTCTAATTCTGGATATGGCTGTTTGTATTTCACATAACTCAAATAAACTTGGGAAAGGTATGAATCTAATTATTCTCCCTCCAACTATTGGTAATAGTAGAACAGACTGGGCACTTTAACTTTAGTATGGCAACAGGTCAAGGAAAAGAAAAACTCTGAATTCAAACCTGTTAAACATCGCTTAAGAATTAGCCTTGTATCACATCCTGCTAGTGTGGGTGGGTTGGATAAATACACATGCATGACGAAGTTTAATTGATAAATTAGTTACTAGAGACTGTAAAAGGTAAGTTGATGGAATTGCCTATTATCAGTAACAGCTGGGCAGCGAGTGAATCTATCCACTGTTCACAAGCACTAGACTAGAAAGATTAGTTTTGTGTCTGGAATGGAGCGCAAAACTACCATCAACACCCCACTTTAGCACACAGATCCAAGCCATGTGCTGAGTTGACAAGGTCCGGTATCGAACCCGGAAACTTGTGGTTCCTCGGCGGATGCTCTACCGACTAAGCTAAACCGGCTCTGGTAAATAGAATAGAAAAATTATTGAAATATAATAAAAATTATATAACAGATAAAATATTAGTTCTTACTGTAGATATTAGCTGCTACAGTAAAGGATGCTTTATATTTTTTTTTATTAAGTTGAGAACTTTCATTTAAAAGAGACATTGTATGGCTACTTTCATTTTCATATTTATCAAAAAAATATCAGCATTACTACATTTGTGCTTTGTGACAATTATTATATAAATTTCAAAACGAATTGCTTATTTTGGGGTCTTGACTACAGGTAATTGAAACTGTGTATAATTAGGGAATCACTGTATTCAAAAACTTAATAAAACAACATAGTTATTTTCATAAAGAACATGTAAATATATACTTTAAGCCCTCAAAGCGGGCTTAGAATACGTCAAGCGTATTTCCAACAGAGGGGGGAAGAGGGTGTCCTAGGTATGACACTAAACTGCATCGGATGGTGAGATACCAGTTCTGGAGATCTGTAATGTGGAATACCCCTTCATTGTCATTACTCCCAAAGTGGTAGTATCTGTTAGGACCATATAGACACAACTACCCCAAAAATGTACTTATTAATGCGATTCCCGAACCTCTGAGCATAGAATAACCCAGGGTTGAAATAGCGTCAAAATAAATAAATGAATAAACAAATTAATGTTTTGTAAATAAGAGCAACAATAAAGGGAAATAAATAGATAAATAAAGAAATATTGAAAAAGAGAGAATTGAAGTTGCGCGAATTATAACGTCAAAGAGATATGTAAATAAATTAGAAAAAAAAACATGCCAGTCGATACTGATATACATACAAATATAGAAAATCCACCCTTGTGTTTGAGAGAGACAGAGAGACAGAAAGAGACAGAGAGAGAGAGAGGGGGAGAGAGATGTATTCACGCACACACACACACACACACACACACACACACACACACATATATATATATATATATATATATATATATATATATATATATATATATATATCTTTTAATTCTTTGACTATTGCAAATTCAGCCTCACTCAGGCGTAGTGATAATATATATATATATATATATATATATATATATATATATATATATATATATATATATATATATATATTAAAACAAATGCATGAAAACAATTTTATATAAAAATACATAAACTGCCAAATTTTGTGCTCCTGTACATACAAAAATTTACTCATAGACTTTGTCCATTGACTTTAAAAGAGGATGAATGATTAAAATTAAAAGGATATCAGTAGAGATATCTAAAAGAATTTCTTTTCTTTTATAATAAAGAAATTTAAGTCACGGTTAAGTGACACGGTTAAAGCGTCGAGTGAAATCAACCCATTTGATATTAGTTATTCATTGCAAAACGACAGAAAATCCAATGATATTGATAAGATTATGATGTTTCAGACAATAAGAAATGAACACACGTTACCATGTTTATCTAATTAGCAAAAATATATTTTTCAACGTATAAAAAGAACAAAAAGAAAGTTTAATTAATGCTTATGAACTCTCGAAAAAAATATGTTTTAATGTCTTTTAGAGTTAGAGATTTTTAAAAATATAATTGGTAGATCTATTTGCATACAAAAGTATCATTTTTACTTGGAGGATTTCGTACTTTAAGTCGACCGTGTTAAAAATAACTTTTTGTTACACATATTTTAAATGTAATGTATTAGAGAAACGGCCCAACATAGAGAAGGGAGTATAGGGGTTTTATGTCTGCAATATTGAACTAAAAAGATTATGAATGGTAAGATTTATCTGGATATTTTGGATAAGTTTATGCTAACATATACACAAAATTATGTGTCAGCCGTGGGTTTTTTTTTTCAATATTGTAATAAGCCGAAACACATCACCGGCTGACTCAGAGATGACAATGAAGGCAATAATCCCCAAGTATATACGAAGGCTTATTTAATCACACCGAGAATACACGGCAATGCGTCGAAATTAACACCGGGCACAGTAAGCCCACAAATATTCATGATCTCTACAATAATGTTAGAATATGCGGGTAGGGACCGGTTTTGCTCAGTTGGTAGAGCGCTCGCCTAGGAATCGCAAGGTTCCTGGTTCGATACCGGTCACCGCTAACTCAGCGTATGAGTAGCGCAGATTGGGTAATTTGATCTGTGCGATAAAGTGAGGAGCTGATGGTAGGTGTGGCGCTCCACCTCAAACGCAGAAACAATCTCCTTGGTCTAGTGTTAGTGAAAAGGGGATAGACTTCCTCGCTGTCTGGCTGATATCGACATTAGGCCACCCCGACTTTTTTTTACTTATGCGGTTGGATGTGGGTTAATTCACATTGGAAGCAATAAAGAACATAAGTGCAATGATACCGCATAGATGTATAAGCTATACTTATAAAATACCGGTAAACCTACTTCTCTATTAATAATGGAGATTGGATGTATTTCTGTCTGTAACCAAAACTATGTCACAATATTCTCAATGTTTACGCTATTAATGAGTATCTAATTCAAAATCATTAATACATAGAATAAAAACAGCCCTGCGTTATACACTCAAAATTTGAGTAAGAAATTTTAAAATTGTTTTTTACTCTCGCCTCTTTTTTAGTAACAGCGGGGACAGAACTAAGTTTCCATTTCAAATTGTTTTTATTTTTTTTTTACTCCTTTCATAAATTTGACGATTTTACTTATGATACAAACTCTTTGACATTGAATTTTTAACTCCCACACCTTAGGCAATATCTTTCAAAAAAATTTTTTTACGCCGCCCAGAGTGGGTTTTTGTTGCTAGTACTTACTAATATTTATTATTCCTTTTGTTCTTTTTACTCATTTGTATGCATTTGTTATTTAATAAAAATGGTTAATAATTGAAATATTCCAAATTTATTTGACCAAGTTATTTTTTACTAATTAACACTTTAAATATTCATGTTAAAATCCATGTAATTTAGAAGAACAAAAGCTATAGTTTAATTTGTATATGATTTAAAGAATATATACATGATATTGAGATAAAATAATTTCAAATTTTGAAACTAATATACTTGTGTGGATAAATTCGGCGTGGTGTAATGATTAGCCAGTTAGTCTCGCAAATCAATGAATACAGAATAGCGATTTCTATTCTCGCTAGATATCCCCATAATTGTGACCTGGTGTCACATCCTAACCACGACGAATGGGTTGAGTAAATACCTTTGGCGTCTCATCGTGGTGTAATGGTTAGTAAGCTAGTCTCTCATAACCATTACTAACGAATAACGAGTTCGATTCTCCCCGTACTGGTGATCTTGTGTCACATCAAACTCTTTTCGAGCGGATATATATATATATATATATATATATATATATATATATATATATATATATATATATAAGTAAACTTATTCATTCACAATACAATCAAATATTTGTATATAAGAATACATAGCTATATATATATATATATATATATATATATATATATATATATATATATATATATATATGCAATATGCTCTCATGCATAAAAACAAATTGTGACCTTTATATGTGTGCATGTTCCATATACGTTGCATATATTGTAGCCATATATTCTTACATACACATATTTTATTTTACTTATGCCTGTGAATGAACAAGTTTACTAGTATACGCTTATTATTCTCAAATGAAACTACGTGCAGCGATGCAAGTGGAATATGTAAGTGTACGCACGTGTGTGTTTGCAAGCGTGTGTGGACCGAAGCATTTTATCAAAATCTCCTGAGAATATTTGACCAAGAAACCTCAAATTTCCCGCCATTAATTGGATCAATAAAACAAACAGACGCACAGCAAATATGTTTTTTCTTATTTTTACTAGCACAGCCCGGGTGTTGTTTGCAAGTCATAATGATGATAATTTCGATAACAAACTGCCGATAGAAAGAAGCAAGTGTTTTGCTTTTAATCAAACCCATTTTCATGGCAATCGCTGGCACGCCCAGCTGAGGTGAGGGATAGGCTAAAGTTCGCCGAAAAAGTTGCCGCCAATGAGGATCACGTCTCGCCATGACGACGATAACGACTTGGGAATTGATACAACAAACAACGAAAAAGAACCAATAAAACTAACAAACAAAAAAGACAACAAAATAACCCGTCACCCCATGAACATTACATTGCACCATCACACATCCCCAGATAATATTCTTCATATAAACGATTCTCTTTATTCATTTATTCTAATTTTTCTATTTTTCCCGTTTCGTTAGTAAGATTCATGCAAATAAAACACTGGATAACCTGAATAACATAAAAATAAAATACATATACACACTCTCACAAAAATTATATATAAAATTATATATATAAAATTATATATAAAATTATATATAAAAATAAATATTAAAAATATAAATTATATATATATAATTATATATAAAAATTATCTCACTCACACAAAATTATATATAGCATCGCGCAGTAAAAGTAAAGTCGTCGGAGTGGCCTAAAGTCGGTATCAGCCAGCGAAGGAGTCTATCCCCTTTTCACTAGCGCTAGACCAAGGAGATTGTTTTCGCGTCTGTGGCAGAGCTCCACACCTACCATCAGCTCTTCACTTTACCACACATATTCATATGCTACTCATACGTTGAGTTTGTGAGGGCCGGAATCAAACCAGGAACCTGGAGGTTCTCAGCCGGACACTCTACCGACTGAGCTAAAATTTCTTATAAAATATACTAGGATTTTATCAGTGGAACATTATGCAATCAAAACGGATATTATTAGGTGTTATTTATTACTAAATTCTACAAGATTGAAAAATATGAAGCAGTCAAAAACATAGCTACATAAGAATTTTATTTTTCTTATATAGTTCCAAAGTTGTAGATTTTTATAATAAATACTACCTAATAATATCCGCTTTGATTGCATTTCACTAGAAACAACAAAAATTTCAGTATCTTTAATTTAAACAAAAATTATCAAAACTTTTAATGGTGTACTGATTTCTGGGAGGTACTGTATGTAGCATGTATGTATTTTGTGTGCCAGATATGTTCTAAGATATGCAAGACTTTGGCATGATTGAAAAGTCATGAACGAGCTCACAAACGGACAATGAATGAAGAAGTGGCAGTCGCCTGACAAGACATTGCGATTAATAACATGTTGGCACACGTGAATGTGTTTTTAGTGTTTGAAGAAAATTAAATTGATGATTTTAGTTTATCTACAAAGAGCTGATAAAAGAAAGAAAGAAACAACACAACACAACTTTCTTTTTGACAACTTATATCCACGATGTGCTCATATCGTAATGGTTATCATTGGCGGAGTGGCGTATCGTCGGTATCAACCGCACAATGAGGGAGTCTATCACCTTTTCGTTAGCACTAGACCAAGGAGAGTGTTTTTGCTGAGTGTTTTTTGATTACCCAATCTGTGCTCTCAGTTGGCGGGGACCGGTATCGAACCAGGAACCTTGCGATTCTTAGATAGGCGCTCTACCGACTTGAGATTAACCAGCCAAGGAGAACGAAAACCATGTGTAGACCTGCATGGGGATGGGCTCCGCGAGGTTATTCGTGCCCAAGACACACTACACGAATAGTACCTCCACAACCAAACCAGGTTCCGGGAGCAGTGTGTGAGAGAATTTTTATAGCCCTGAAAACTTTGTGGACATCCCTATCCACAAAGATAGCTCTCTTGGAGATTTTCTAAGTAAGCGCTGGGACACATCATCGAGGAAAATAGGCAGTTAAGAAATACAAGGTGTGTCATAAACGTATCGAGATTGAAGCTGTATTCACTGAGATAGGAATGAACAATAAATGTAACGTTAATTTTTTTCAGAATACAAGGTGTGTCAATAAGTACAGATTTTAAAGCTGTATTTACCAAGATAGAAATGAAGAATGAATGGAACGTTAATTTTTTCCAGAATACAAGGTGTGTCAAAAAGTACAGATTTTAAAGCTGTATTTACTAAGATAGAAATGAAAAATGAATGGAATGTTAATTTTTTCAGAATACAAGGTGTGTCAAAAAGTACAGATTTTAAAGCTGTATTTACCAAGATAGAAATGAACAATAAATGGAACGTAAATTTTTTCAGAATACAAGGTGTGTCAAAAAGTACAGATTTTAAAGCTGCATTTACTAAGATATAAATGAAGAATTAATGGTGTGTCAAAAAGTACCGAAAATCTCGTACTTTTTTGACACACCTTGTGTGTTTGAATTCGATCCTGTACGCTACCAAATTTGAAAAATTGCAATTAAACGTACAATTATCAAATTAATGGTTAACGTACCCTGGTGAATCGGGAAACTTCACGGAAACGTTGTGTATATAACAATAAAGATGAGGAAAACAGTCTGAAAAATCCAAATGATACAAGAAATCTTAACTATTTATCTTTTCTTTAAATACAAAGTTTATGCAATTAAAGATAAATGTGTCTTTTTCCTTTTGATTTTCTTTTGGAGTTTAACAGAAATAAACAGCAACCGTATATCAGTGGAACCGACAATTTTTTATTGACATCTCTACAAGATTCCGTTTATTTTATGTCCATCTTTGATATGATACTTGGACTGGCTGGACATAGGAATCTTTCATTTATTCCTCGACATTTGTAGAAACAGACTAAGGTTGTTTTTTTTCTTTCTCGTTTACAAACGCAACATTTCAATTTTGTTCTCTTTCTGTTTCCCTTCTTTTAAAGTTGTGTTTATATACACAGGCGGCGCACTTAGACAAATACATATATATTTTTAATATTAAAAAGGGCCACAGTATTCAAGAAAAGACGCTTACGGACATCTTATTAATCTGTTCTATATAAGTTTATATTATATCTATACTGTACATTCACCGGCCTGGGATATACATATGAAACTTGACTAACGGTAATATAATCCCATAATCTTGTATTTTAGTTTTTAAACCTGTTCTACTATTATAGTATTGAGCACTATTGCTATGCATACACTTTTCTTATTTGATGCCATTCATTCTATATATATATATATATATATATATATATATATATATATATATATATATATATATATGTCTGAAAGTTTAAGATTAAAAGAAAGATAATATTCATCATTGTCAATTTATTATTATTTTTTTTTACATTTCTATACTTCTAATATAACCAACAAAGCTCCATTGTATACGCACGCACACAAACACACACACACACACACACACTCTCTCTCTCTCTCTCTCTCTATATATATATATATATATATATATATATATATATATATATATATATATATATATATATATATATTTAAAGTAATATATAAGTAAAAAGTAAGTAAAGTTGGCAGAATAGCCTATTGTTGGTATCAGCCAGCGGCCGAGTGAGTCTATCCCATTTTCGCTAGCGCTTGATCAGGGAGTTTGTTTATGCTGATGTGGAGCACCACACCTACCGTCAGCTTCCCACTTTTCCGCACAGGTCAAATTAGCCAATCTGTGCTACTCATATGCTGAGTTGGCGGGAACCGTTATCGAACCCGGAACCATGCGATTTCTAGGCGAATTCTCGACTGACTGAGCTAACATCGGGTTATTTTTATATAGATATTTCTCAATACAAAGCAATGATTATGAATTTTGATGGATGGAAATTTTATATCTAGATCATGAATTGGCAAATTTGCAATTTTTTTTTTTTTTTTGAGGGGGAGGAGTAGTAATTTCTGATTCCCAATGCCAGCTGAAAGAATGCGCTTTCCCAAAAAATATCAAGGGAAATAAACCTTCACCCTCAGAGGTTCGTTCCTATTACCAACCGTCTTAGATCCAATCCGCCAGATTAGGAAGGCAGTTTAAGATCCGAGGTCAACGGACGTTTCAACTGTAATGGTCACAAAAAGAAATATGTCCGAAAGCGACCAGCACTAGAATCGGAATTACCACCTTTATAAACGCACTGTCCAGTGGTCATGCATGGCAAAAGATTGACACAGTCATTAGAACCGGAGTTGATGACTCAGTGGCTAATGGGATTCAACTATATCTCCAATTTGGACATTCGACGCCCGAAGAGAAAAATACATCTATTAATTATCTTCCTATTACAATTGAATTTTTACTGCCACCCACATAATACATACATATATAAACATACAAGAATACATACATATATATGCATACAAGAATACATACATATATATGCATACGAGAATACATACATATATATGCATACAAGAATACATACATATATAAGCATACGAGAATACATACATATATATGCATTCAACTGATTCAAGAGAAAATAAAATTTACACACACAAAAAAAAAAATAATAATTAGAGATACTTCGCTTGATTGTTAGTAAGAAAGTTCGGTGCCGTATGTGACCTACCTTTTTGATTTCTGTTATAGTATGTGGCCTACCCGGTTTGAATGTGTCCTACTTCAGTAAGAGTATATTTATAGATATAAGTAGTAGGCGATTTATTGAAACTAATTATTTTTCACATAGATTCAATTTCAAGAAATGCAATTCAGTCATAAGCTGTATATAGTAATTAAGAATAATTAAAAAATAATTTATCCATAATTTACATGAATCAGAGATCTATCTAATTCTAAAATATTCTAAAATTCTGAAATAGGGTTAGGGTTAGGGTTAGCAGTTATTATTATAACCTTATAATATGCTTTTTATTATAGGCCACATACTATAAGAGAAACATGATTTCGTAGACCACATTCAAAAGGTAAGGCCACATACTATAATGGTACCGAAAGTTCTATGAGAGGTGAATATGTGCACATAATAGATTTGTCATTTTATATCTTCGATTATATTAGATATGAATATTGACTTTTATTCTGGCTTACTTTTAGTTGTTTGTTAAAAAGAATGAAAACGTAAAATATATTAAGAGCACCCTAAAAGATCATTAATGATATTAGAAATATAAAGTTAGTATTAAACTATGAAAAGACTTACAAAAAGTTAGTATTAAACTATGAAGAGACTTACAAAAAGTTAGTATAAACTATGAAGAGACTTACAAAAAGTTAGTATTAAACTATGAAGAGACTTACAAAAAGTTAGTATTAAACTATGAAGAGACTTACAAAAAGTTAGTATTAAACTATGAAGAGACTTACAAAAAGTTAGTATTAAACTATGAAGAGACTTACAAAAAGTTAGTATGGCCTTGAGTGTTACCTGTTAAGGTCCCATCAATGGGTTAAATTGATTTTTTTTAAAAACACGAGTTAAAATGTGTTTAAAAAGTATTTTTTAAATTGAATACCCAATAAGGCAAAAACGTTTTTGACATAAAATAACCGATGGGTTGACCATGCGGTAAAAACTAACCAACCAACCAACCACTAGGATTTGAGCTTCTGGGCTTCTTGACGTGACCCTGCTATGTACCCCTTTCGTGCAATTTTCCCCCTACTTTTGGGTATAGCCAGGCACTAGCCAATAAACCAAGCACTGTCCCTATCAAGGGAACATGTATTGTCCCTAAATCAAGGGAACAAGTATTGCCTGGGGGGATGGCTCCCTGGGATCAACGATGTTAGCTTGTAAACTCCAGCGGATGAAGCCACCGGACACCCCGGTCGAAACCGGAGTTAGATATGTTGGATATATCTACATAGTGATACTGTCTATAAACTAAATCATGAATTTATAAAAAAAAAGAGAAAAACATGTCTTCATGTCGCAAAACAATTGAGCAGTATCTGTTCTCAAAAGTGATTTTCAAATGGCAACTAAAGATCATAGCTTGGTTGCAAACACATTTGTCAAAGCTTTTCTTGTAATAAAAGGTCGACCGTAAATGTCACATAGTAATTCTCATATTGTTGCTTACTGCAACTCTATGCTTGTAAAAGCAGTTAGAGAGCATGCATACATATTACTATACAACAACTCATTTCTTTCGAAAATCACAGATTTCATACATACGCACACGTATATACATGAAAGCACGTAATGGTGTAATGGTTAAAGTCATGGGGAATGGACTCGTCTCTCCGAGTTCAAATCCTGGACGTGGTAATTGCATTTCACTTAGCGCTAATACCCTTGTGAAAGGTATGAATCCTACCCTCCCTCCAGCTATGGATAAATAGTAGGGCAGACTGAGCTCTTTAACCTTGGTTAGGTTACCAGTCTAGGAGAAGGAAAACTCTGAATTCAAACCTGTTGAACTCCACTTAAGAAATTGACCTTGTGTCACACCCTGCTCGTGTGGAGGAGTTGGTAAATATATATATGTATCCATGGAAGATCCCAACATCCATTACACACACACACACACACAACAACAACAACAACAACAACAACAAAATTAGTAAAATATAGTTGCTTGGGTTATTTGACAAAACTTGTTTACAAGAAAGATTGTTGGTAATATATATATATATATATATAGAAGTAGCTATCAAACAAAAGTCGAGCCGCACTGATGAGACGTAAACGTCAAAACACATGCTTGTAGATGACTAATATATATGCTCCCAATATCTTGGTAGAACACTGTAGAGAAGATATTAGTTGAACTTTCACCTTTTAGCGTAAGACATTTACTCGCTTCTTGTTTACAGACTTGAGTTCTCTGGTGATTGCAAAAACATTCATCTATGTAAGTATGTAGGTATCAATTAATTGTTCGCCTCTGGTTGACAGTCTCTCATGACCGTGAGGGCAAGGAGTTTGACAGACGAAAATTCTGTCGGGTTTCGCTCCCAGCTAGAAGTAACTGTTAAAAAAGTCGAGCCGAACTGATGAGACGTAAACGTCGAAACACGTGTCTGTGGATGACTAATATATATATATATATATATATATATATATATATGTGTGTGTGTGTGTGTGTGTGTGTGTGTGCAGCGTCGGCTTATTAAACATCACTCGTCAATGAAATTTGTGTTTTTTCTTTTTTATAAAATTACACCCACCCATATTCACATACACATATTATTGCTAAAAATTTATAAATGGTATACACTATTGCTAAAAGTGTGTATATTTATGCATGTATATATGCGTATGTATATATATATATATATATATATATATATATATATATATATATGTTGTGTGTGTGTGTGTGTGTGTGTGTGTGTGTGTGTGTGTACGCACTTGTATGCATGATATTCCAGCAGAGAGGGATAATAAAAACCAATTTTGTGCGATTGCGAGATAACTGCAGACAAGGAACTTCGTACCAACTAATTTGATATCGTTACCAAAGTGCTAAAAGGAAAAATATCACCGAAGACGATTGAGAAATTTATGAACTACTAAGCTTTGGATGTAGGAATTGAAAGATATCGAACATGAATCTAACCTCAATTATAAACAATGTTTTAAAATTATATGGATAAAAAAAATGTAATGTCAGAAAATATAGCGATGCTACTTTGTCACATATTAATAAATTCTGTTAAAAGCATTGAACACATCTCAAGGGAATTTCTCTCTCTCTCTCTCTCTCTCTCTCTCTCTCTCTCTCTCTCTCTCTCTCACTCTCTTATATATATATATATATATATATATATATATATCTTTCGTTTCTCTTTCTTTTACTCTCTCGTTTTTTATCTCTCTCTCTCTCTCTCTCTCTCTCCTCTCCTCTCTCTCTCTCTCTCCCATATATATATATATATAAATCTTTCGTTTCTCTTTCTTTCACTCTCGTTTTTTATCTCTTCCCCTCTCTCTCTCTCCACTCACTTCTCTCTCTCTCCCTCTCTCTCTCCCTCTCTCTCTCTCTCTCTCTATCTCTCTCTCTCTCTCTCTCTCTCTCTCTCTCGCTTTCTCTCTCTCAGTTTTGATAACCACCATCCTCATCATCAAAGCACAGATCCCTTTGATCTCTCTCTCTCTCTCTCTCTCTCTCTCTCTCTCTCTCTCTCTC
This sequence comes from Doryteuthis pealeii, assembly GCA_023376005.1. Classification (NCBI taxonomy): domain Eukaryota; kingdom Metazoa; phylum Mollusca; class Cephalopoda; order Myopsida; family Loliginidae; genus Doryteuthis; species Doryteuthis pealeii. The sequence goes on from CM042179.1 coordinate 15,441,846, forward strand.
TCTATCTATCTATCTATCTATCTATCTATCTTTTTTCTTTCTTCTTCTTTTGAAATATCAGTGAATATTGAATCAGTGACAATACTGAACTGGGTACTACGTGTGTCATAACGGTTAGCAGATCACCGAAAGTCTATTTCTTAATGGATGCCTCATACTTCTAGTCTTGTGACAGACTAAGCTAATCTTAGTAAAATACAAATATAACTCGGCTTTCCATCCCTTTTTGGTTGGGAAGCACAAATTAATTCAAAGTCCATTCCCCACCGGCTGCACATATTGCAGAAATCGAAAAGATAGACAAATACTTAGACGTTGCCAGAGAACTAAAAATAACATGTAGAACATGCGGTGCCATTTGTAGTTAGTGCTCTTGGAACGGTCTTCAAATGTTTGGAAAAACAAAAACTTGAGGAATTGGAAACAAAAGAAAGAATTCAGACCATACAATAGCATTGTTAAGATGGGCAGGAATACTCAGAAGAGCTATGAAGACTTGAGGAGATTTGTTGTCCCTCAGACTCCAGAGAAAGACCACCATCTACCGTTGGTATGATAAATTTGTAAGAAGTAAAATAATAATGATAAGTAAATGCAAAGACCTAGAAAAAGAAATTGAAAAACTGTGGCGCCTTAAAACGATCATCGTGCCAGTAATAGTGTGAGCCCAGAGCAGGACCAAGGGATCAAGTCACCAATAGGCACCCCAGTTGCGAGCCGTTTTCAAAGGATCGTAATTTTGCTTTTCACTCTACCGACTGAACTGAACGGGCTCTTGGAATAATTTAGATTTATGAAATATACATTCAAATTTAACTATTATTCAGTTGTAATTCAATTAGGTACTAAAAGGCTCATTTCATGCAAATTTCCCAGATTTTTTGGATGGAATTTGAAAGACTAGAATATTCAAAGCCCATCAGATATTAGTACAATAGTATTAGTATATTTTAGTGTATCATTATAGTATATTAGTATATTTTTAGTGTTTGTTTGATATCTACATGTTATAAATGCCCGGCGAATTAGTAAAAGGCTCCCGATCGCCAACGATTTAAAGATGTCTGCAGGAGAGACATGAGGATATGCCATACTGACAGACACGTGGGAGGTAGATGTAAAAAAAATAGAGCGGTCTGGCACCTTAATGTTAAGCAAGGCACAGAGAGGGGTGAGGTAGAGAGAAGAGTAGACTCGACAGCAAAGAGAGACAGAAAGAGGGAGAAAAGACAACAGCCCCAGAAAGCATCACAATTTGTGTGCATTCAGTGCACCAAATACTGTCATTCAGGAATTGGCCTGCACAACCACTTGCGCAAATGCAGATAATTTGGGGGGACACTACGCCATCGTCCTTAGTGGAGGGAAATGTGCCAACAACCAAATAAATACTCGACTAAGAAAGGAATAATTTTGATTTATGAAACATACATTCAATTGCAAAAGGAGATTTCACATGGTGTTATGGTTAACAAGCTGGATTAGCAAACCATTATTAGTGAGTTCGATTCTCATTTGTTACCCCATATATACGGTTTTGTGCTACAACTACGCTTAGCCTTGTAAATAGGAGGCGTGTGGTGTAATAGATATCGTCATAGGAAATGGACACGGCAAAACGAGATCAAATCATGGAGGGATATGCTTGCTTTATATATATATATATATATATATATATATATATATATATATATATATATATATATACAAACACATATATGGACATGTATATACGCACGAACATATATAGACATATATATATATATATATATATATATATATATATACGCACACATATAGACACATATATATATACACACAAACATATATAAACATATATGTATACACACAAACACTTGTATATACATATATGTATACACACAAACACATATATAGAAATATATATATACACACACATATATATTGACATATATATATACACACAAACACATAGACATATATATATATATATATATATATATATATATATATATATATATATAGACATATATACACACAGATATATATAAACACATATATATATAGACATATATATATATATATACACATAGAAATATAGATACACACCGTATATATATATATATATATATATATATATATATATATATATATATATACACACACAGTTACATTTATCCACACATATATATATACACACACGTATATATATATATATATATATATATATATATAAGTAACATACTTTTTCAAATATTCATCCCGCAGTTCAGTACATTGGATCTCTGGTTTATTCAGCCTTTCTAAATTTTTCTTTTAAAATAAATATTTCTCTTTTAAATCTTTTTCCTATCTTGGTTGGGCCGAGAACTTTTCAACAATCCGACCCTACTGAAATTAAGTCGATAAAAGGAATCAGAAACTTTATAATTCAAACATCGCAGTGAATATTCTAAGGATTATCATATTATTCTCTAATAATTTATATACAGAGTGAGTGAGTGAGTGAGTGAGTGAGTGAGTGAGTGAGAGATCCATTCCACACCACGCCCTCCTTGTCTCCAAATGGGGGGGGGGCTTCAATAGCTTTATGAATAGTAATTCACCTACTGACATTATACAATGACAAATCTCACTAAATGTTTGTAGGAACTTCTCAATGTACTAAGTCCTTCCTGGATCCACGAATCTTTAACTAAATCCCGGTCAACTGTACCCTGTTGGCATAATTCAATATAATATACTAAGTATACTAAAAACTAAGTGTTAATAAATAAATCAACTGGGTCATTTATGAATACATTGGTATGGAATCATGAAGTGGTGTGGAATAGGTGTAAAGTCAAAATTATCTTGGTCGATTAACACAGGATGACGACTTGGGGTGGGGGGAGGCCATTATCATTGGTCAAAGCCAGACTTTTAAAGTAGACTCTCCATTGTAATCGGTCGTGGGAAAAAGGCTTAAGTGTGACCAGCTGATGATATCTCTGCATAAGTCTACTAAATGTCTGGCTTAGGATTGTCGACTAAAATACATCGCACCACCACTGATTGGTCTTTTTCAATTATCCCATGTGACCAGTAACTGGCACCAAAAAGTGGTTAACCCAACAAAATGACCGAAACAAACCGGATGTCCAGCGGACTGCCTGGCGCCATCTACTGCTGACTCGATTATATAAATAATCTCTCCCTCTCATCCATATTATGTAGTTCAAACACACACACACACACACACACACACACACACACATACAGGCGCGCGCGCACACACATTCTCACGCACGCACATGCAAGCACTCGTACAAAAACAAAATACACAAGTTTTTCTCTTCCTTTCTGTCTTTTTCCGTTAAGCCAAAATAGTCACACTTGGCTCCTTGCATATCGTCATTTGAGAATCCAGTCTCCAGTCTTCTGGACGATGTCAAGAGATATTGGTAAAATGTGTCCACACATGTATTGGTGCATATATGTGAGTGTATGAGTGTTTGTGTTTGTCTGTGTGGACTGATGTAGATATATTTATCATACTTAATTATATGTGCGTATATAAATTTAATTAGGTGTATATACTTGTATGTGACTTTGTGTATGCACGTAATTCAACTGCCATAGAGCAACGGTTAGAAACACAATTTTGTTAATATGCAGTGTTCATTATTCAGCCGGTGCCATACAACTATGTCCTTGAAAGAAACAAAGACAAATTTATTAATAAAATTACATTTTAAACGAATTTACTTGAAAGTATCCCCGTTTCCATAACAATTTTAAACGTTTTCACATCGAGAAGAAGCACTTAAGACTTCAAGGAGACATTGAAAATGTTACTACCAAAAAGATATGTAATGAGTATATTTGTCTATTTGTCACGAGCAGGATGTGACACAAGGTCAATTTCTTAATCGGAGTTTAAGTTCTCTTTCTCCTAGACCGGTTGTCTAACCAAGGCTAAAATGCCCAGTATGTCCAACTATTTACCCATAGCTAGAGGGAGAATAGTTGAATGCATACGTTTTCCAAGGGTTTTAGCGCTGTGTGAAATGCGAACAACCTCATCCAGGTTTTGAATTCGTCTCATCGTGTCCATTTCCTACGTCGATATTCATTACACCACGCACCTCCAATATAATAGAGACTCACGTTTGTTTAACTTAATAGCCACATTCCTTTCTTTGTTATGTACATTAGAACACCGCCCTGTCGACTGGGGCGTTAGAATGCACCGACTGCACCCCTGCAGAGGGGTAAGATTTCCCCAAATAGGGCCACCTGTTGGCCGTGGGTGGCGACCCGTTATACTTAAGGACGGAGTCTTGGTGGATGAGCAGTCCATGACCTGCAACACTCCACTTAGAACCTTACTTAGGCTAGACGGTCGAAGAGTCCTCCTCCAATCAATCGGCTGGTCACGTCAAGCCCTAGCACCTATATGATTTTCCCAACCCTATTGCCCTTTATGGCAAGCCCCAACCCCTTATTATCATATGGGTGCTAGAAGGCGGTGACTGCGGGTCTTCATGTCCTGTGAATGACGTTAAACTCTATCTGATGGTGAGGTTCCAGTTCTGGAGGTTTGGGTAATGTGGAGCACCCCTTAATCACCATTGCTCCCTGGTCCACTCTGACCCGGAGTGGTAGTACCTGTTAGGGTCCCATCTCTGGGTTAAATAGAAAAATGTATTTATAAAAAAATTGTATTATCCATTAAGAATTGATTTATTTCAAAACTTTATCGGTATTAAATGACCCACTGAGGTTGATATGCCGTAAAACAAACCAAACCGAACCAAACATTAGAACATGAAAAAATGCGTATTTGCCTGTTAGATTAATAGGCTATTCACAAGGTACCATCATTTTTATTCAAAGTTGGCTCTTGATCCATAACGGTTATCGTCACTTGAAATAAACCTGATAACCCGAGTTCAAATCCTGAACGATGCTGTTTGTATTTAATATAGTGCTAATTACTTTTGTGAAATGTATGAATCCAACTATTATCCGCTTAGTATGGTATAGTGAGCTCTTTAATCATGGTATGGCAACCCGTCCAGGAAAAGGAAAATTCTGAATTCAAACTAGTTGTACTCAGTTGTATTGACCTTGTGTCATATCCTGTCATATCCTGTCTTTGTCGGAGGAGTTGAGTAAATACATACTTTGATTCACAAGTTTTTTTGTTAACATATAATACCGCATAACAACGCGCTCGTTGTGTAACGGTTATTATCGTAGGAAATGGACACAGAGACCCGAGTTCAAATACTTAACGAGGCTGGTTTCATTTCACATCGCGCTAATACCTATGGGAAAGGTATGCATTCAATTATTCTCCCTCCAGCTATGGGTACATAGTAAGTTAGACTTGGCTCTTTAACCTTGGTATGGTAACCGGGTTAGGAGAAGAAAAACTGTTAAACTCCACTCAAGTAAGTGATCTTGTGTAAAAATCCTGCTCGTATGGGGGAGGGGGAGTGGTAAATATACACAGCCTAACAGCCCAGAGAAGAAAACCGCGGATTCTATTTTCATTAAATAGTAGTACTTGTGTGTATATGTGTGCGTATTTACTTTTTTGTTGTTGTTTGATTTTTTTTTTTAAATTTTTTTTTTTTAATTCAAGGTTTAATTATTACAGGGAATTACTATTCTGGATATAAATTGCAAAAATAAAAAGCTAAGTAGGCCTATAAATATTTTAACACTATCCAGAATTAATCAAATTACTTGTGATGCTTAGCACAAACGAATACGCTGATATTTTTCAACAATATTTTTTATTGCAATCGGATTTCAAATCCTACAGGAAATTCTCTATTAGTTGTGCGGTATGTTATAAAGAGAAAAAAAATTAAGACACTGACATTAATTTGATCCGGTCTGTATGATGTCTATTGCTTTTGGCTACCGATAACATCAAAGGAATATGAGTGGCATCTGCTCAACTACTTTCAAATTTGCTCCTGCGCGACAAAGCTACTTGTTAAAAAATAAAAGTTCAAAGCAACTATCAATAGAAATATTTTTATTCCCCTGTCTCCTGACATATAGACTCCATTGTAGGTTTTTAAAAGTACACCAGTGATAGTAAAATGCGAATAGGAAAAGAAGAAGAAAAAATAACAAACACGCATAAAAACGTTTGGTGGATATCAGTACTATTTCTTTTTTTTTTTTTTTTTTGTAAATATAGAAGTTACAAACTTAACAACGATAAAAGGAGTTATAACATATACCTGTAAGTCGATCGTGTGTGTACGCTGACCTTTGGTTTTTGACTGAGATATTATTACTTTTATAAAACTCTCTCTCTCTCTCTCTCTCTCTCTCTCTCTCTCTCTCTCTCTCTCTCTCTCTCTCTCTCTCTCTCTCCACGCACACAGATGAGGGGGCGTACTTGGCATAACAGTTATCGATGGAAGAAATGGAATCGGTGAGTTCAAATACTGTTCGAGGCTGTTTGCATTTCACATAATGTATGCATCCAAATATTTTCCCTCCAGCTATGGGTAAATAGTAGCTCAGATTGGGCTCTTTAACCCTGGTATGAGAACCGGTCTAGAAGTAAGAAAAACTCTGAATTCAAACCTGTTAAACTAGGGACTAGCAAACTGAGGCTAAAATTCGTTTTTGACAAAATGACTTTAGCCCCCCTACAGAAAATAATTTACCAAAAATCAGGGAATTATCGATTTTAATGAAATTTTCAGTGTTTATGTATCTTATGAATAGAAACAAAAAAATTTTTATTACGGTGGAGCTCCTATGAGAAAATAAGTACCGAAAATCGAAAAATAAAATGTAAAAAAAAAATATAAAATAATTTTTTAGGAGATTTCTTTTTTACTCATTTCCATAATTATTTAATTGACTATTATCTTATTAAAAAAAATTATATATCGATATTTTTTCTGCGAAAATAGAATTTTTCTTCAAAACTTATTACGTCGTGAGTATAAAGTAAGGTTTGCATTAAATAGATATTTATTTCTAGAAACTAAAAATATAACATTTTAAACTTAATATCAAGAGCCACATATTTTAAAACAATTGAATTGATTTTCAATAAAAAACCATAATGTTTGACCAATAATTGTATGGAAGACCAAATACACATAAAACAATGTTTTATGTTTTAAAAACATAAAATTATAAATATCTTCCTCTCTATTCAGGAGAGTTATTGTCTGTGTCAGTAATTTAACCGAAAGATCTAATAAGTTAAGGTAAGTTCATTTCATTATTACTATTTTTAATTCAATTATTCCTTTTTAATTAAAAATATTCAAATTCTAATTGATGTTTTCTCACTTTTTATCTTTAAATTAACTTTTTTTTTTTTAACTAAAATAAAAAAAAATTGCAATTCCAAAATCTTGTCATGTCTGGCCGGACAGGACTATCTGGAACCCCATCTAAAATTTTTGTTTTTAATTTTTGTTTTTTTCCTTCAATGGATTATTATCGATTGCACACCAATCTATCAGATTGTAAAAAAAAAATTCTAAAAAGTTCTTTATTTTTCGAGTTCCCCGTCGTAAATATTGGAAACGCTACAATTTTTTTTCCTTCCTTCAATGGATTATTATCGTTTACACACCAATCTATTAGATTTTTTTTTTAATTCTTAAAAGTTCTTTACTTTTTGAGTGTTTAGGGGTGCTCATTTTCCCGTAAGTGGAAATTATTTTCTGTAGGAGGGGGTGCTAAATTCATTTTGTCAAAAACCGGGTTTTACGTCAATCAAACAACACAAAAAAATTTAAAATATTATGGCAATTATGGAATACCATACACGAAACGTAAATAATATGCACATTTTATTTTCAATGAAACTAAATATATTTTTGATTTTTTTACATACAAAAAACGAATTTTCCTTGGTTAAAAGTTAAAACGAGTGTGAAAAATTTCAGTAACATTTAATGAATATGTATTTAAAGTAACGCTTTACTTATTTCTAAAAAGAAATGTTTATAAGCATTTTTAAAATATTTTAAAGCCATTATTGAACACGATAAATCAAAATAAATTCAACGTAACTTTTTGTTGAAATTCGGACGATTTTTAATGTATAAAAAGTAATAAAAATAAATTGCATATTGTAATAATATTTTTCTTTTTTAATGAATACACCATACTTACGACCTTGTGTCACATCCTACTCGTAATGAACGGGTTGAGTAAACATATTGTGTGACATGAAATTTATAACATTTCATGAAAATCTTACGAAAAATCCATGTTAGATTAACAGAAAATTACATGTATTTCATTCAAATTAGTTATAGCATAATATAATCGTAAAGCGATAATTTATCTTCCAGACCTCCCACCAGGCTAGATCGACAAAAATATATTCTAGGTAGAGTTCCACACACGATTCAAAGCTCTTATGTGACCAGTGCCAAAAAAAACCGTGGCCCCGTCGGCATTCCCTTTAGGGGTTCCTCGGGTATTAAGCCATAAAACCGGCCCTTACCCCTTTTAAACGAGTAGCAGGTGTTGCCTGAGGGGAGCCCCCCCCCCCGATCATGTGATTAACTTTACCTTACTTACCCCTCCCCACCAGGGGGGGGGAGGTAAGTATTATCGTAGAGTGAACGGTCTTTTATTCTCTATTTGCTGAAAACCTTTCAAAAACCGATAATATGTCTCAAACAATAGAACAAAATGAAAATCAATTGTTTGCGATCAGAATTTGTTAAACTTTCTACGGTAATAAATACGCCATTTCAGAAAAAAAACATGCATGTATGTAGGTGTATTAAATGAAGCGCAGAACAAACAAAATATCACGGTAATAGGACAGGCTTCTTTTTTAAACTGAAAACTATTACGTAAAATAGTGTCGCTCATCGTGTGATTGTTATAATGTTGGGTATATACGTTTACCATTGTAGGGAATATCAGGTGTCTTTCTTGGTAATTCATACTTCAGGTGTTCCACGAGACGCTCCTAAGATTAAGCCGACTTCTATCACGTATGGGTGAGGAAAGCTGACTATATTATCCACTTGACGTTTGAACTGAGTTGACAGATAACAAGTACTCGTTGTAATATATATATATATATATATATATTATATATATATATATATATATAGAGAGAGAGAGAGAGAGAGAGAGAGAGAGGGGGGGGGATAATATGTGTACAGAGAGAGAGGGAGAGATTCCCTATATTCTAAGTAAAAAGTATTACAGTTAATTAATGATTAAATTGGCTAATATTCGGTAAACCTATATTTTATTTTTAAAGATTTCTAATTAACTATGACGGAATTGAAGTTAATTTTGGACGACATAAATTAAACTTTAGAATCTTTTAAACCTAGTTAAAGTATGCTTTCTTATAATTAAAACAAAAAATTAAAATTCTAAAAGAGATTTTTGAATTATTTGATATGTTTTAAAATCTTTAAGAAAAAAAAAAGTCGTGATCATGGCTAAAATGTGTAATGTTTTAGTGCTTATTTTGCTGAAATGAAAAATATATGTCAGATACAATTTCATTTGGACATATTTTAGGAATATAGGTGCAAAATATAAACGGTGTATCAGGTCTATGAACAAAAACATTGCGTGACAAGTATTGGGCGTTACAAAGAAACAGACACTGGCCTATATATATATATATATATATATATATATATATATATATATATATATATATATATATATATATATATATGTTGTGTGTGTGGATAACATTTCTTCTACATATGCAGGTGAGTGAAAAGGTTGTTTGTTTTTGGAGAGGTGGTTGTCATGCGTTGCAACGTATTTTACCTTGATGTCACGTTTCTGCAAAATTTCTCTTTCTGATAATACCCGATCAGTTAACGTATTACGTTTTTGTTATTTGTAAATTGAAAACGATCGTAAAAACAAGTAGCAGATGAAAGTACTAGATCAAATAAAAAACATGAGTTTTTATTTTTATATCAACAAAGAAATCCAAACAGATCCTCCAACATCTTATTATAATGGAGATTGTGTGTTTTTCTGTCTGTAACCGAAACTATATTACTACTCAAGTTACAATTTCCTTAGTTATTGACATCACATTCTTCAGGATATTAATTTTATTTAATTCTCAATTATTAATAAAATTGTTGTACATTATTAATACTGTTAACCATATCTACATATCAACAACATGCAATTGTATTTATATATACAACAAAATAGCGGTTTATAGTGTGAACGGAAAGGCTAATTTGCATATTGATATTAAAAATGTGATTTTAATAGATATGTGCTTAGTATTATTGATTTCTAATTGTTTGGATTTATTTTAATGAATATAAGCAACAATCTCTTCAATGAATCTTTAATGAAATCCATTAACAAGAAAAAATAACTGTCATTTTATTCTTTACTTCCTCTTTTAACTAAATACTTAAATTAGAAAAAATAACAATGAAAGACGGGAGTGGTGGAAGAGTAAGTTTCAGTTGTTCTATTTTTCTATTATACCTCCCTCCGTTTCAAATCATTTTATCTGCATTCTTATTTAGTTTCATTAGCCTTTCTAATTTAATATAATATTTTATTACATTAAAACTTAGATACTTGCACCCGGAGGGTGCATATATTTGCTAGTCAATGTAAGGTTGATGTAGAGTGTAACATTAAATATAGAGAATAATTTAATATTCAGTTCTATTATTAATGAAGATTGGGTGTATTTCTGTCTGTAACCAAAACTACTTCACAGCTTACGTCACAATATTCTAAATGATTGCATAAGTCTGTAAAGTTAATTGTTAATATCGTTAATACATAGAATAAAAACAACCCTGTGTTATATACACTCAAAATTTGAGTAAGCAATTATAAAAATACTTTTTACTCTTGCCCTTTTATTACAAGAATTTTACTAAAAAAAAATCACAAATAAATAAATACCAACGATTTTGTGTAAAATTTATGTGAAAAATATTCAAAATAACTATTTAATCAATTAATAGATGCACGCAAAATTTTATTTGACGGGGACAGGACTAATTTTATAGTTCAAATTGTTTTACTTTTTTGCTCCTTTAATAAATTTAATGATTTTGCTTACAAACCCTCTGACACTAAATTCTTAACTCCCGAAACTCTTCAGGCAATATTTTTCAAAAATTAATTTTTATACCGCCCGGAGGGGTTGTTGTTGCTAGTTTAAAATGATGTAATATTAAACCTTAAAAATTGTTTTAATTTTCATATGTAAATTAATGCTTAATATGTTATAAGTTAGACTAGTGAAAGAATGCTATTTAGTTTCAACGAATTTCGGTTCCGAAAGTTAGTGTGTGTTTTTTGTGCTACTTTGGTGTGATCTATGTGTGAAGAAATTGATTTGGTATGCGATCAACCTAACCTGAACATAAACATAATTTGCTTCGTTTTAAATTCTTTTAAATAAATGATATAATTTTCTATTATATTTTTTTTGTATATCTAATTTACCTCTAATTTCAATAAATTATTTTCAAATTTGTTTTATTTTGATTTTTTCAAATAAATGTATAAAAATATAATAATTTTTTTTATTCAAGCCATGATGAACAAATTATATATTCAGATCATATACTTAATTTACCAAAATAAAATTTGACTTTTATAGATCACATTAGTACCACGTAGATCGTATAGTTGTATCCCTCAAAACTATGCCGATGATCATGAATACGTACAGTTAAGTTTCTTTTTTTATATCTAAGTTTGTTCATATTCAGATTACTAACATGTTTTCTTTATCGCAATTTAAAAATATATTTTAATTCTTGTGGGGTGTTGTTTTCACAATTTATTTAAGATCGCACACAGCATTCCTGTGCAGCTCCCATCTAGCTAATTCTCTTGACACTTCGTTGCGATTTAAGTGGTGCAGCCATACAGTAGCACTGATACAAATATATAAAAATACAATAATCTTTCTCATTCAAGTCACAATAAAAAATGATATATTTAGATCACATACTAAAATAAAATTTGACCTTAGCTGATCACCTTGAGACCACGAACATCGCATACCAAAGTAACACCGGTTTTTTATTATTGATTGGTCTTCTGTTTACTAGTAACTATAATTCATGCCTTCGTCTTGTCAACTAGGATTGTAGAATACGCCGACTGCAGAGGGGTAAGACCATCCAATGAAGCAACCTGAGGACAGAATTGTGGTGGCTAAGCAGTCTGTGAAGCGGGTACTAAGTGGTCCCGAGACATGCCACACTCCACTTCGGCCTGTACTTGGGATAGACGGGCGGTCAGGGAGGCCCCATCTGATCAATCGGCTGGCCAAGTCAAGCCCTAGCACCTATATCATTTCCCCGACCATTCTTTAAATTGCTCTTATGGCAAGTACTCACTCATTTTTATCATATAACAGCTAAAGGGTGGTGGCAGAGAGACTAAACCACCAGTATTTATTAATACACATTTCAAGTGTGAAAAGTTCAGGAAAATTATTTATACCAATTTATTAATACACGTGAAGTTCATAAAAATTATTTCTTTAACACATTATATATTTAAAAAAACAAAACAAGATTCGGCATTGAATAACCCACAAAAGTTGATGTGCCATTGCACCAAACAACCAAAATGATGTCTGAATTTAAACATTGTTTCTAAGTCATGTCACATTGAGCAAGTTTTGCCTAAAAATAATAACCACGTAAAAGTCGACCTCATCGACCTTTGCATGCATCAATATTTAGTTTTAAATATTCCATTTAAGTTAGCTTATTGATTGATTGTTAATCTTCAATTCTGTGTTGATTTAGATTATGTTTATTGATTTTACATTCATTCATAAAAACAAAAATCGGTAACAAAACTTTCTCATTACTAAAGAAATTACTATTATGTTCACTTTCGGACTACGGGGAACCACAAGGTTGCTGGTTCGATACAGGCCCTCGACAACTCAGAGTATGAGTAGCACATTGACCTGTGCAGTAAAGTGAAAAAAAAAACAAAAACAACAATCTCCTTGGTCTAGCGCTAGTGAAGAGGTGAAAAGTGAAAGACTCCTTCGTTGTCTGTCTGATACCAACTCAAGGCCACTCCGACGACTTTACCCTTAAGAAACACACAACCCAACTATGGGTTAAATGGTACCACTGCTGTTCTTCTACATTCATGGCTTTGGTATTTCATAACCCGTGATGGTTGATATGTCATTAAACAAAGAAACCAAACCAAACCTCGTCGGGGTGGGGTCGTCGGTGGCCTAAAGTCGGTATCAGCCAGAGCGAGGGAGTCTATCCCGTTTTCACTAGCGCTAGACCAAGGAGATTGTTTTTAGCGTCTGAGGTGGAGCGCCACACCTACCATCTGCTCCTTACTTTACCGCATAGATCCCTGTGATATTCATACGCTGAGTTGGCGAGGGCCGGTATCGAACCAGGAATCTTGTCGTTCCTAGTCGCACACTCTACCGACTGAGCTAAACCAAAAGAGTCAATATTTTCGGTTTATGTTTTTTTTTTTGGGGGGGGGGGCTGAATAAGGAATTAAATATCACAGTAAATGAATATTTTTGTAAATGTATAGTATGATTATATAGTATAATGTATGTATGATTGTATATATAGTATATATATATATTTACCAACCCCTCCGCACGAGCAGGATGTGACACAAGGTCAATTTCTTATTGTATATATAGTATAGTATTGTATATATAGTATTGTATATATACTATATATATAAAGTATTGTGTATATATATTGTATATATAGTATATATAGTATATATGATTGTATATATATAGTATAATGTATGTATGATTGTAAATGTATAACGTGTAATTTTTTTTTAAGTAATTAATCTCAGTAAATGATCAGCATAGTTTGGCTGCGTGAACGAAGATTAATGGGGTGTTCTACATTGATGCAGATATGTTCTTGGCTAATAAGTTCAGTGCAAAACAAGCGGACATGGTCACAGCGGTTACAGCTAAAGGTCTGGTCAGGGTTTCATGGTTTTTTGTCTTGTAGTTCTTCCTCATAGGCCATTTTTTTCTTGAAGATGACCCTGCGAGTGTCTTCAACGTAGTAGATAAGTTATTTAAATATAACTAAACCTAATTTGCCGAGAAAAAAACGAAGCAAATAAAAAATACAACAACAAGCAAACAAGAAATAAGGAAATTAACTAAAAAGAAAATGATTTCACCACAGAAAAAAGGTATTAAACCAAAGAAGGAATGATTATTTGGAAAAAGAGGAAAGGAAACAAAGTATCTCATCAAGTAAGTAAAGTAAAGTCGTTGGGGAGGTCTAGAGTATCAGCCATACAGCGAGGAAGTCTATCCTCTTTTCACTAGTGCTAGACTAAGGAGATTGTTTTTTTTCGTCTGATTCGGAGCGCCATACCTACCATCAGCTCCTCACTTTACCGCACAGATCCCTGTGCTACTCATACGCTGATTTGGCGAGGGCCAGTATCGAAACAGGAGCCTTGGGGTTCCCAGACGAACACTCTACCGACTGAACTAAACCAGTCCATAAAACACGGGGAATGCCCCCCCCCCCGCCAAAAAGAAAAGCACAAGGTCTTTCACTATCGAAAAAAGTAGATATCTAATCAAGGATTAAACAAATATTTCCCTAAATAAATTTAATCAAGAAAAATATTCTGCTATTTACCGTATTTTATCTAAGAAATATATTTTATAAAAACACAGAGCCGGTGATAAGGTCAAATACCCCCCCCACACACACACACACACAATCTACGATACGGGACTCCCACTCTACTACATATCAATTTTCATAAAGTAGAATTCGTATGAAATACAAATTTTATTAAAACCCAATTATGTACAATAATGGATCATAAAAACAAAATGCTAAAATAATGTCAAAATCCGCAAAAAATGTTCATCCTTTAGTTTATTAATTTATCTTTTTTTAAATCTACTCTTCCAAGGGGGCGTGACCAATCCCACCGAGAGAACTTGGTGTCCCTTATCAATATTCGATTATTCCCGGGACAACCGGACAATGTTAATCTTGTGGCCTGTACAAAACACTGCTAAAACCCGCCATCCCGGAACCCAAGCTGACTTCCCCCACCCTGTTGGGGGTTGAAGGGTTCGATGGTAATATGTACCGACCTTGATATGCCATTCCCGAAGAAATAAAGAACTTCTCTGAAAAAAAAAGAGAGAGAGAGAGAGAAGCTACTTCATCTAAAAAGGAATAACTTCACTATAGTAAAAGTGAAAATTAAAAAAAAAGAAACACGTTTTTTGTTGTTTTTTTTTTCTAGTGAGGAGGACAAAATAAAAAAAGTATGCGATTTTGTTGAAACGTAAAATCCTTAATGTAAAATATGATGAAGGTTATGATAAAGCATAGAGTTACCCATTGATAATTTTGGACTTCTCTTAAAGAAAAGTATCCGTCAATAGCTAAAAAAAAAGTATTTTTATCCAATTTTCAACTATTTTTGTGAAGTGGGATTTCTTTTTTTAACATTATATATATATATATATATATATATATATATATATATATATATATATATATAATATATAATATATAATATATATATATCCTAAAATAGAACATACGAAAGAAACACACACAGACACACACACACACACGTGCGCGCGCACACATACACTAAGTACATGTTTTCGCATTTATAACTGTCCTTAATTTATTAGATAAAAACAATTGCTAATATTGTTCAGCAGCTTAAATAGTTCTGTTAATGAATTAAAACTTATAGATACCTTTTCAAAAATACATTTTTGAATTTACGTAGAAAATGTACCAGAACATTTTTGTCGCTTTTAAAAATGCGCTTGAAGCAATAAAAGTTTCAGACAAGGTTGCAATAAAAGAATATAACTCTTTCATCAAAGAAGAAACAAAACAAGGTTGGGATTTTTTGTCTTGTCTTTTGTTTTGTTGGTTTTTAGTTTTGAGGGATTTTTTTGAAATTTTGTTTTATCTTAGTTGTTGTCTTTTTTATCTTATTGTTTTGTTGGGTTTTTTGTTTTGTTTTTTTTTTACGGGGAAAATGTATTTCGCCAAAGAAGAAACGTAATAAATCACCAAAAACGAAAGAAATGTATTTCCGCAGAAGAAAATTTTATCATTGAAGAAAAAATAATAAATAAATAAAAAGTAAACATAATGAAAAATAAAACAATCAAGTATTTCACTAAATAAGTTTTTCAGCAAAGAGGACATATTTCAACAAAGAAGACAAATTATTTTACCAAAACATTTTATCAAGTATTTTTAGCAATCAGAAAATAAACTATTTTTGCCAAAAATGACGTAATATAGTTTGATAAAAAAAAAGATAAAAAAAGACCATGATAGCATTTTTTTAAAGAAGGAACAAAATATTTTCTCAGTAAACAAATTATCTTCACCGTAAAATAAAGAGAGGATTTTCCTCAAAATATAACAAAGTATTTTTAAAGAAGCAACAAGGTATTTTCGTGAGAATTTAAAGATAAATGAATAAATGAATACACGAGGTATTTCCCCAATAAGGAAACACGTTGTTACAAGTAGAAATAATTTATTTCACGAATTGAATAAAGAAGAATTAATTAATTTGATTAATGATGAAACAATGTATTTTACTGAGTAATAAATAAACTCTAAAGAAATAAAGTATCTTAATAAGGTTAAAAATGTATTTTATCAAATCGAAAACGTTCTTACACAAATTATTTTAGATAAGATACAAGGTGTGGAGAAAGGTAGACAAACACGGGAATGTTGTACAAGATGGATGTTTATTGTAGCTAGTGATGTCGACGTTATAACGTCTCGAGTTTAATACCTTCTTCATGACGTTGGATTGAGTTCTTGCTTCAATGGTGAACATTTTCATACTGGCGAGTGAGGAGGTTGTGAAGAGGGGTGGGTGGCCAATTGTTGGTGTTAGTAGAAGTGTCTAAGTTTGTAGTGGGGGTGCTATTTTTTCTCCCATAAGATACTAGGTAACTAACCTTAAAATAATGATGGTATTTTACAAAGAAAATCTATTTTACCAAAGAAGAAATAAAGTGTCAAATAAAATAAACACTTTATTAATACGATTACTAGCAGGAGCTGTATATACCACGGTATGATGATTTAATTATTCAAACATTTGATGTGTTAAGAGCAATTGCAAATAGTTCAATATGTAAAAATTATAATAATCTTGATTTAACTCTCACTCATTCCCTTTTCTTTTCGTTTTTTTTTTGTTTTTTTTTTCTTCTTTCCTTCTTTATTTCAGCATGTTTGATTGAAACAGATTATGTTATTGCTTCCGCACGCGCACTCTCTCTTTCTATCTGTCCCCTATTTTCTTTCTTTCTTATTATATTTTTTCTGTGTTGCATGCCCTTTTTTTTCAAATGATGAATTCGAACCATCTAGACAACATCATTGCTGAAATCGGCTAGAATACTCAGAAGAGTCATGGAGACTCCGGTGAAAGACCATCATCTAACGCTGATGTGAAAAACTCAAAAGGAGAGAAATAATAAATAATAATAATCATATAGAAGTGCTGAGTTCATAGTTTAAGAATCCCACAAGAAATAGTTAACACAAAAATGAATTTTAAAAATCATATCATTTTTATGTCAGTACAATAACATTGTATAACATTATATAATATAACATTTACATAAAATAAGATAATTACACACGTTGTATATATAAATATACATGTGGATAAATACATAAATCTAATAAGTTTAGTTAAGTTTAGTGCAAGGTGACATCTATGGTTGCAAGTTGAGGATCAACCTCCCCTGCTTTCAAAATTAACTTGTTAATCATGTGGTCGATGTGGGCGTAAACTAATATAAACATTCATTTACGAAAAATAAGCACATTAATATATTTATAAATTATTATCTTATTATAATGGAGATTGTGTGTTTTTCTGTCTGTAACCGAAACTATATTCCTACTCAAGTCACAATTCTCTTAGTTATTGACATCACATTCTCCATGATTTTATTTTTATCTAAACATCAATTATTAATAAAATTGTCTTACATTATTAATACTGTTAACTATGTCTACATACTGACAACATACAATTATATTTATATATACAACAAAATAGTGGTTTATAGTGTGAACGGGAAGGCTAATTTGCATATTAATATTAAAAAATCGAATTTAATAAATATGTGCTTAGTATTATTGATTTCTAACTGTTTGGTTTTATTTTAATGAATATGAGCAAAAATCTCTTCAATGAATCTTAAATGAAATCCATTAACAAGATAAAATAACTGTCATTTTATTCTTTACTTCCTCTTATAACTAAATATTTAAATTAGAAAAAATAACAATGAAAGACGAGAGTGATGGAAGAGTAAGTTTCAGTTGTTCCATTTTTTATTATACTCCCTCTGTTTCAAATCTTTTATTATACTCCCTCTGTTTCGAATCTTTTTATCTGTATTCTTATTTAGTTTCATTAGCCTTTCTAATTTAATACAATATTTTATTACATTCAAACTTAAATACTTGCACCCGGAGGGTGCATATATTTGCTAGTATATATAAAATAACATAATATTTTATTAACATTAGACTATTTGTTTATACAACAAATATAATCTGGTCGCTACAAGACATAATATTTTATTAACATTAGACTATTTGGTTATACAACAAATATAATCTGGTCGCTACAAGACATAATATTTTATTAACATTAGACTATTTGGTTATACAGCAAATATAATCTGGTCGCTACAAGACATAATATTTTATTAACATTAGACTATTTGGTTATACAGCAAATATAATCTGGTCGCTACAAGACATAATATTTTATTAACATTAGACTATTTGGTTATACAGCAAATATAATCTGGTCGCTACAAGACATAATATTTTATTAACATTAGACTATTTGGTTATACAGCAAATATAATCTGGTCGCTACAAGACATAATATTTTATTAACATTAGACTATTTGGTTATACAGCAAATATAATCTGGTCGCTACAAGACATAATATTTTATTAACATTAGACTATTTGGTTATACAGCAAATATAATCTGGTCGCTACAAGACATAATATTTTATTAACATTAGACTATTTGGTTATACAGCAAATATAATCTGGTCGCTACAAGACATAATATTTTATTAACATTAGACTATTTGGTTATACAGCAAATATAATCTGGTCGCTACAAGACATAATATTTTATTAACATTAGACTATTTGGTTATACAGCAAATATAATCTGGTCGCTACAAGACATAATACCACCATAGAAAAAAAAACTCTGGTGTCCCCTTCTTTTTTTGAAGCCCTAAGTACGTGATTATTTTCCTTAATGATTAATTCATCAGTGTTTACTATGTAATGACCAGTTCATATATTTTTTATAATCTGCCTTTTTCCAATCCACAAATCCTGGACGAATCTACTTTGGGAAAGTTATGAATCCAACTACTCTCCTTTCAGCTACGAGTAAATGGTTGGGTAGACTCGGCTCTTTAACCTTGATTAGACAACCAGTCTAGGAGAAGGAAAATTCTGAATTCAAACCTATTAAACTCCGCTTGGGATGGTCACTTCTAGAATAGACACAGTCCTAATTAGTGATCTATGTGTAATAGATCACTAATTAGGACTGTGCCTATTCTAGAAGTGACCACCCCAAACAGAGTTTAATAGGTTTGAATTCAGAATCTATTTTTTTCACTGTAAATTGTAACTTCATGTTATTTACAAACTGTCATTTCTAAATAAGGATTAACACTTCTTAATGAAAATGCAAATTGGGAAGTTTTATATTAATGTAAATAAATGTTCTGTCTAAATCATTATTTGCAAATATGTTTCTAACTTCTTAGTTTATTTTGAAACCTTCACAGAGTCAAAAACCCACCAATAAAAAATTAAAAAACAAACAAAAACAAACAAACAAAAACAACTATCATTTTGGTTTGTTGCCGTAAAAGTGAAATATTCTTTTAAAATAAAACTTTAAAATGCCTCAAATTATGCCAAAAGAAACAATATAATAAAAAAAACACAAAAAAAGTGAATATTAAAAAAACAAACATGTCATACTTAAAATTTCCCCAATATCCTATTATTTTTACATGACAGCTCATGCAGACAAAAATGTGTGGGATTTTCTTAGTGCAATAATAAAGACTACCAAAGACCTGTCGATATAACACAGTATGATAATTCAATTATTACAACGTTTGATCCGTTTACTTAAGAGCTATTGCAAAACAGTTCAATATGTAAAAAGTATAATAATCTTGACTTAACTCGCCCACTCTTTTTTATTTATTTCTTTTTTTTTCCTCTTTTCATTAAGTTCGATTTAAACAGATTAGCGTTATCGCTTCCGCGCGCTGACCCTCTCACCCCACCTTTCCCTACTTACTTTCTTATTATATTTTTATGTACAGCATGTCATTTTCTTCCTTTTCTTTATAATAAAAACGGAATAGTAAATTATTAAATAAGGTGGCGACACTCATAAGAAATAAGAATTCGGCTGATAAACGACACCAGAAAATCAGGATTTACATTTTTGCATTTCATCTTGGACGATTTGGATGGTCTTATTTTTAACCAGAGAGTGTTGCAAGATGATAACGGTCGTACTTTTAAGGAACACGAGTATTAATATATAGATTAATAATTCATAAATATAGTAATGTGCTTATTTTTCGTATATGAATGTTTATACTTTTAAGGAACACGAGTATTAATTTATAAATTAATAATTCATAAATATAGTAATGTGCCTATTTTTCGTATATGAATGTTTATATTATTTTACGCCCACAAAAACTATGATTAACAAGTTAATTTTGAAAGCAGAGGAGTTTGATCCCCAACTAGCAACCATAGTTGCTCTTTGAACTAAACTTAACAAGACTTATTAGATATATATATATATATGTATTTATCCACGTATATTTATATATACAACGTGCGTAATTAACGCAAATGTATGTATGATGTGTAAGTACGTATACGTGTGTTTGCAAGCATGTGTGGACGGAAGCTTTTTTTATCAAAATCTCCTGAGAATATTTGACCAACGAACTTCAAACTTCCCGCCATTAATTATATCAATAAAACAAAAAGGCGCACAGCAAATAATGTTCCTTGTTTTATATTTTTGCAAATGAAAAGTGTAAAAAAAAGAACAATGTTAATAGTAAAATAATGATAATTCATGTCATGAAATTGTGTTAGCTGTCTTGACGCATGCGCGAGGTCTATAATTGAAAGAAAGCATATCATCTCCCCAAATGAGCTAGAAAAACTCTCCGGCATTTTTATATTACTATTATTATTATTGTTATTATTGTTATGCTCACCCCCTCTCTTTCCCCATCAGCAGTCTGTCTCTTTCTGCACTCCTTCTCCTCGGCTTGTCAGTTCTTACAAAAAGTGGCAAGTGTAAATATGACTAGCACAGCCCGGGTGTTGTTTGCAAGTCATAATGATGATAATTTCGATAACAAACTGCCGATAGAAAGAAGCAAGTGTTTTGCTTTTAATCAAACCCATTTTCATGGCAATCGCTGGCGCGCCCTGTTGAGGAGGCAGCAGAGAAGGCAGGAACAGCCGTCAATGATCACGTTTGGCTATAACACTGACCACACGGGAATTGCTATTACGATACAATCGACAAACTCACACAGAAACAATTCCCTTCGCTCTTTTGCCACGCGCGCCCTTCTCGATCTCTTTCAACCCCTCTTTCCATCAGCCTATTCCACACTTTCTCTCTTTCGCTTTATATATATATATATATATATATATATATATATATGTTCATATATATATATATGTGTATAAATGTGTGATGAGTCTGTGCGTGGAGCTCTCTCTCTCTCTCTCTCTCTCTCTCTCTCTCTCTCTCTCTCTCTCTCTCTCTCTCTCTCTCTCTCTCTCTCTCTCTCTCTCTGTACGTGCTTTCGCGCGTGCTTGCGAAGAAAAAAGAAGAGATGCTTGCCGAGTTTGTCTCCCTTCGTGCCAGTATGTAAGTCCCTCTAGAATAATTCTAATGATACGATCTACAATATTTCTCTCTGTCTGATTATTTGTCTTAAACACACACAAACATTTGTAAATATATATTTGTCTGTGTGCGTGAGAGAGAGAGAGAGAGCCTGTATGTGAGTGTGTGTGCGTGTGTGGATATAAAACAACAAAGCAAAGAAAGCCTAAGTACAAAGAGACAGTAATAAAATGAAACAAAAAAATGTCTACAAAAATTTAATAGGGAAATTTTCCTCGGATACATAATTCTTGCCGTTTGATTATTATCTTTGCAACTCACTATTATAATATATATATATATATATATATATATATATATATATATATATATATATATATATATATATGTGTGTGTGCGTGTGTGTGTGTGTGTGTGTGTGTGTGTGTGTGTATGTGTGTGGAGAAAATTTTTAAAGAAAATAACACAGGATTCATGAACAATGGAAACTCTTTATGTCGATACTTAATATATATATATATATATATATATATATATATATATATATATATATATATGCGCAAGCACATAACCTCCTATGCTGTGTACATATATACGTAAGAAACTCACCTCACTTTCGGTATCTTTTGCATTTGTATTTTCGTACTGTATTTCACACAGTTTCTGCTCCCAATATATACACGTATGTTTTAAATATAACAAATCAATGTCAACCCTAGGATTATTTTATGCCGGTGTTAATATATATATATATATATATATATATATATATATATATATATATATATATATATATGGTTGACTGATCAGGCATCTTTTGTCTGCAAATTTTGTCCATAGTCCTTTCTAGGCGGCGAATAAATGATATAATATCAGGCTAGAATTGACTGATGTATTTACCATAACTGGTTTAAAGACAATACCAGTACAAATTGAACATTTTCAATGATGTATTGTTTTTACATTTCCCCTTGATGATGGCCTGTGAAGGGACTGGAAGTACTTGGGAACAAATAAGTTATGGCAAATACATCAGCCAATTCCATCCTGATATTATATAAATATATATATTAGATTAACTTGATGCCTGAAGTTGAGACAATCTATATCTGCAAATGTAGTTTTCTAAAACATTTACGAGCAGTTTCCAAGGTGTAATCGTTATAAGCGAGTTCAAACTCCAGTTTCGCCATTACGTTCACATTTAGACTAGTACCCTTTGAAAATATATGAACCTCCTTTTCGTCTCACCTGTAGTTTAAATAGTACTACTACTGTTCTTCTACAATGATGGGTTTGATATCGAATAAACCACGAAGTTTGATATGCCATTAAACAAAGAACCCAAACCAAAACCAAAAACATTTTCCTTTGGATATATCATCTAATCGAACTTTTATTTGCATATCTCTTAATTGTATCTCTCTTTCTGTTAATATCTATGTCAGTCTCTTTCATTCTATTTTTGTCTGTCTTTCTATCTCTGTTTAGATCTGCCTTTCTATCAATAACAACGTGTATATAATATTTGTTCTTTGCTCTCCATAGCAAACATTAACCGAAGCGAAGCAAATGACTACACACAGGCGACTTGTTTATTCTGGTGAAGTCTTATGTAGAGACAGCCACACTTCTCCATGGATGAGCTGATTACAGAAAAACGATGTACCAGTGTGCCACAGTTTCTCCGAAAAAAACTCCTGCTAAGAAGGTTCTCGAGCTCAACTAGAAACACCTGAAGAAGACCAGAGGGTACATCGACCGAAACATTGTGTATATAGCAATAAAAAAATTAAATACTACAAAACTCCTCAAGTTTTTAATCTATAATTTTCCTTCTCTGAGATTAGTTGCTCTAGCAATACTAAAGATCCCAGTCCGGTCTACTATTTTATCCATAACTAGGAAAGGG
Organism: Doryteuthis pealeii; assembly: GCA_023376005.1. Lineage (NCBI taxonomy): Eukaryota > Metazoa > Mollusca > Cephalopoda > Myopsida > Loliginidae > Doryteuthis > Doryteuthis pealeii. The sequence goes on from CM042179.1 coordinate 15,465,751, forward strand.
AGAGGTGAGTACATGCCTTTCCTCAAAGTGAAACTTCTCTCAAATTTTGAATTGAGTTCAACGATACTGATATTTTCTTCATTGATACATATTACATTACCTACTTCTCTTATATAATGTTTCTCAGTAGGAAGCGCGTGGTGTAATGGTTAAAGTCATGGGAAATGGACTCGTCGCCCCGAGTTCAAATCCTGGACGTGCTAATTGCATTTCACTTAGCGCTAATAGCATTGGGAAAGGTATGAATCCTACTCTCCCTCCAGCTATGGGTAAATAGTAGGGCAGACTGGGCTCTTTAACCTTGGTTAGGCAATGGGTCTAGGAGAAGGAAAACTCTGAATTCAAACCTGTTGAACTCCGCTTAAGAAATTGACCTTGTGTCGCATCCTGCTTGTGCGGAGGGGTTGGTAAATATATATATAATGTTTCTCCTAAATTGTCTATCATTTTGACAAGAATTATTATCATTCCAAAAGTTATTCGGCCAACGGGACATATTATTTGTATATTTCTGTTGTTTTATCAATGTGTGTGCTGATCCATTCTACAACCTTCTTAATGAATACTGTATATTACCAACCCCATACACGCAAGCAGGATGTGAGACAAGGTCATTTTTAAGCGGAGTTTAAAAGATTTGAATTCAGAGTTTTTCTTTCTCTTAGATCAGTTGTATACTACATATGTTGAAAGAACCGACAAAGTAGTAGAAAGCTGAAGAAAGTAGGAAGTAGAATATTCAAAATATTCAAACAACGCTTGTAATATATAAAGGCCACCGAACGGTTCATTCAAAATGTCGTGAAGACAAACAAACAAAATTAAGACAAAGAATTATTTCAATTGAGCGAATTTATGAGCATATTATTTTCCATTTACCTGTGCAATTATTAAAATCTATCGATATCTCCTAATTTGTTCATATCTTTCAATATATCTATTATTTCTTTAAATATGTGTATCACTATAGCTAGTTATCTCTCTTGATATAAAACTGAATTTGAATGGCATTCAAAGAAAGAACTCAAACTTCTATGTTTAATTTATTTATCTATTTTGCTTTTTATTTCTTTTCTGATATAGAAATGAATACTATGAAACAGAAAAGGCGTTTAAAAATTAAACATAGAATTTTGCTGTTAAAATTTGAGATCGTTTGAACAAGAATTAGTCAAGTTACTAGATTACGAAACGATATCATTTTTTGTGAAACATTCTGCACATCAAAATGGTATAAAAATATTTGAAACACCCTATATATATATATATATATATATATATATATATATATATATATATATATATATATAATCCAAAAGTCCAGGGAAGAAATCTTCCTTACGACACAAGAGTTTATTTTTAAAAAAACAAGTCGCATTTGAGAGCTCAATGTGTGCTCTTAATGTTAAAGTCACAGAGCAAATATATAAGTAAAGAAATAACAAAAGACTTAGAGATTTAGCATTATAGTCTATTTCAGGGAGCTTAGACAATATATATATATATATATATTATATATATAATATATATATATATATATATATATACATGTAGAATTAAACAAAAGATACATCTTCTGTTTAACAATTTTATTTTTGATCTTTTCGAGTTTTCTGGTCAACTTTTTAATATTTGGGTGGAATTCGTGGATAAGTCCACCAAAGTTCAAGTCCCGAGTACCTTCGGCACTTCGAAGTGCCATCATCAGGGGTGATGTGTTCCAGTTTTTTTTTTTAATTATATTAATGTGGAGGCTGGAAGAAGAAT
>CM042179.1:15472517-15487517 GCA_023376005.1 Doryteuthis pealeii
CTCTCTCTCTCTCTCTCTCTCTCTCTCTCTCTCTCTCTCTCTCTCTCTCTCTCTCTCTCTCTCTCTCTCTCTCTCTCTCTCTGTTTATGTAAGAAGATAAGAAGGAATAAAGTTAATGAAACACTTTTTTCCGTCACGTAAAGAACTAAAGAAATGCAGACGTAAAATGTATTTGAAGGTATTTGTATTATTTGGGATTTTCGGACTATTGCCCTCATCTTTATTATTATATACATGTTGGAGACATGCAGAACAGATACAAGGGTTGAGATAATACTGTTCTAAGTGGCAATCATGTATGTTTTTCGTTTAATCCTGAGAACGGATGATAACAATATAGAATACTTAACATACTTTAATATTTGTACCCGGTCATGGTTAACGAAATTAGAGCAGTCTGCTCCGGTCGATTGAATAAAAGGTTCGGTTCTAAATTCCGTGAAGGCTTCCGATTACGACATGAAGGCTGCCGAGATTGATGAGGTTTCCGAGATCGACGAGAAAGTTCCCGAGATCGACGAGAAACACGTGAAGAAGGCCGGAGGTCACTTCGGTCGAAATGTTGTGTTTATAACAAGAGGACAACAATCCGAAAAAAATACAAATAATACAAATTATCACGCCTCATCTGAAAATTTTCACACAAATAGTATTTTAAGGTAATAAATATTTAATTACCGTTTAGAATAGTTAATTTAATCATCTTTTTTATTTCATTAATAATGTTTATTTGCGATCAGAAGTGACGAGGAAGAAGTCAGTATAAATTACCAGGAGAAGGGGAGAAGAGGAGAATGAGAATATTGGAAGTGATGAGGAGATTGAAGGAGGAGGAGGAGGAGGAGAGAGGTGGAGAAAGAGGAGGGTGGGAAAAGAGGAGGAGTAGCGTCTCGAAAGTCATTCATAATAAAAGAATAAGAAACTACAATCTAAAATACGAGCTGTATGGAAAAAGCAGCATGTTATCAATACAAGAGGAACAAGTTTGTTAGACAGTTTAGATAAAACATATTTATAGCTATTTAATTGAGTCGACAACTTTAGGTCGTAAAAGGGAATTTTGGGTGTTTAGCATCCAGACGATTTAAGACTGTGTGGATTGTCAGTAGCATAGAAAGTCTTTAATGTAAATGCAACCGCCATCAATGAGGTAGAACAAGTTTAGTCTGGATGAAATACGAATAATATTAGTTACATGAATAGTATTATTAATATTAATATTTTATTTATTTAATGGAAGAATATCAATCTTATTAATAGTGGGGGTTTTTTTTTTGGGGGGGTGAAGGGGGTCTTTTTAATTTTGATTTCTTTTAGATTAATGCAAGTTTATACTTTATTGGTTATTCCTTGTTATTTTAAAGATAATGACCCGAGTGAGGGGGAATGAAAGAGCTAACTCTTAAATTCTCTAGATTTGATCCCCGACAAGTTCAAAATACCATATACTGACTTGAAACCTAAAATTAATAGATTCCTTCATACAAAATGGCAACAAAACTAGAATAACAACATTCGCAACAAACTCTTCCTAATCAAACCAACTTTGGGAGGCTGGAGACCAGCTTTAAGGAAGTCTAGAAATGAACAAGTCATTGTGTCCCGATTACGCATTGGTCATTCAAGACTAACGTATCCAATATACTCAAACAAGAACAACAACCACAATGTGAAACATGTCAAACACCTTTGACAGTTAAATACTTATTCATGGAATGCAGATTTCTTGCTCACATCAGAAACCGTTATTTTAAAGCAAACAATATGAAAGATCTGTTTGAAAATGTCAACATGGAGGATATTCTTTCCTTTTTTAGGGAAATAAAATTTTCCATAGAATATAGACATGAAACAAATCAATGCCATACAACATAATCCCCAATAATGCTAACATATTGTTAAAACCAATTACTAAAAAGTATATAATATAAATACACGATATGTATAACTTCCTAACCGTTAGGCATGACATAACCCCAGACGGGTTGATATGCCGTTAAAATTAATAAACCAACCAACCAACCAACCAACCGAGTGATAATCCACGAGTCAGAGTTTGTGCGAAAAAAAGATAGATACATTTTGTTGATACTTCATGAGATTGGGGCGCAGACTTGTTAAGTGAAAAAAGTTCCAGACATTTAAGAATGTTCTTAAATGTGTATAAGATCAAATCGTTATATACTGGGCGACTTATCCCTAAATAATAATAATAATATAATAATAATAATAGAAAACGGGATTGTTGAGATCGGCTAGAAAACTCAGAAGAGTCCTGAAGATCGGAGGAAACTTGTTGCCATTCAGACTCCACTGAAAGACCATCACTCAATGTTGGTGTGAAAAAAAAAAACTCACAAGGAGTGAAATAATATTTGACAATTTCCATCTAAAAAAAATGACAAAATATACTATTAACACTAACAGTGTTTTAAAATAATGACATCAAACATGGTGTCGACAAATGGAAGATGAGAGTATTGAGTTGATTTATCAGTGTAATTTAGACAACTGTCATGAGATCCTTGTTCTCATAGCTTAACAGTAAAAGCAGGCGGAGTCGCCGGTCGTGTAATGGTTATCGTCGTAGGAAATATACACGGCGAGACTAGTTCAAATCCTGGACGATGCTGTTTGTATTTCACATTGCGCTAATACCCTTAGGAAAGGTATGTATCCAATTATTCTTTCTATGAGTAAATAGTAGGGACGACTGGGCTATTTAACCTTGAATAGGCAACCAGTTTAGAGAGAAAGAAAACCGAATTCAAACGTGTTAAACTCCACCTAAAAAAATTGAACTTGTGTCTCATCCTACTCGTGCGTAGGGGTTGGTGAATATGTAAAAACGATTGGACCTGTTAGAAGAAGAATGTCTATTTAACAAAAATTTTAATTTGGTAAAAAGGTTTAAACAAATACATTCATTTTGACACATTCACATCAACTGAAGTATCAACTCAACGTCTACCCTAACTACAGACCAGACAGTCGGTCTAAGATTGAAGGTAAGACAAGTATAAGAAAAAGTTAAACATTTCCAAATAGACATAACCAAGGAAGAATATTTGGCTGTAAAGATATTCCAGATGGAAAAGAATATTGACAAGAGCAATTCCAGTCATTTTGGGCAAGTCGTACGATTTGAATAAAGTCAGTAATCTAATAGGTGTGAGTAACAACAACACGCTGAAAAAAAAGGCACAACACTGACAACGGAAAGAACATTCTCAAAAATCTTGAAAAAGAAAAAAAAAATCTTAGCATCAACAAATACAGACTTCGCCTCCCACTTCAGTTTGCAATCCATTAAGTCAGTTTTCTGGTGGATATGATCAATTTGCTTTCGTGAAAATCTACTTTTATCCAAAACTCAATTCTAATTTTTTTTAATTAAAAAAAAGGGGAGCGCCGATCCTCTTAACGTCCTATACCGCCCCATTCCACCTGGCCAGAAGTCACATTCCTAATCTGCTCTAAACGATATCCTTTGTTTAAATGTTATATTAAACATACATAGAAGTCGTTGATTTAAGGGAAATAGCTCGGGTAACTTTAAATGAAAAGACCATTTTTTTTATAAATCCTTATAGTATAGAATGGGGCTCTGGACTTGGAAAATTCTGAACAGGATGTTAAAAGTTTACCACACTTACGGCCAAGTCACGCTGAAAGCACCTGTTTCTGCTGGACCATTGAATTTAAGCAGCAATGAACCTGTATTTAGATGAGTGACCGCTTAGAAGCAGGAAGTAAAAAAAAGAAAAGTAAAGTCGTCGGGGCGGCCTAATGTCGGTAACAACCAGACAGCTGGTGAGTCTATCCCCTTTTCACTTGCGCTAGACCAAGAAGATTGTTTTTAGCGTCTGAGGTGGAGCACCACCCCTATCATCAGCTCCTCACTTTACCGCACATTTCCCTGTGCTACTCATACGCTGAGTTGGCGAAGGCCGGTATCGAACCAAGAACCTTGTGGTTCCTAGTCCGACGCTCTTCCGACTGAGACTGTTAGCTATCTGAATGGATATTAGCAATTGACTTTAGGTATTGCGAAACTGTTCAGATCAATTTTTAAAAGAAGCCCTATCGATAGTGAAAGATAATCTATGGAACTGATCAGTTATTGAAGAAATGCACCACAACCCTAATGAGCGATTCTCGACATATACATACTGACTATACACAAGGTTAGGTTGATTTTTGAACTGTATCGTCTCCTCCCATGTGGCAAAAGTTACATATTAACATAGAAATTATACCACAAAATATTTTTCAAAGAAGGTTACAAGGATCTGTTTAATTGGGATCTGTTTAAAAATTATTCGTATTTGATAGGACCGTGGACAAAGAAACATTTTCACAAAAACAATGTAAATATGATCGCTAGACATAAAATAACCCGTAATGTGCCGTAAAGATCAATCAATCATTACAATAGTCTTTTAAAGATCACCAATTCAGTTTTTTTTGAGTTGTAGAAAGTATTTATCCAACACATCCACTACGGGTAGGATGTAACACAAAGTCGCAAGCATAGGACTTCCAACGAGGATCGAACTTGCTTTTCAGTCGTAATGAATATACAAGACTAGCTTGCTAACCATTATACTCCGATAGTTCCCCACGGGTAGGATTGAACATAAAGTCGCAAGTATGGGGCATCGAACGAGGATCTACGAGACTAATGGCATCGAACGAGGATCTACGATGATAGCTTGCTAACCATTACACCCCGATGTGATGCCCCTTTTTGGAGTTGGGGTATCTTAAACAGGTTTCAAGAAAATGGCACCCAATCTCACTTATTCTCATGCTGATACTGTGTTTCCCCGAAAATAAGACAGAGCTATTACTGATTTTCACTCCAAAATATAACACTAGGGCTTATTTTGGGGGGATGTCTTATTCTTCATATATCGAAAAACGACATTATGAAGTAGAAAATTACGAAGTTTCTTAATAAACAGAAATTACAAAAACGATCTACATTTATTTACCATTAACATGTTCTTTTATTCAAAAATACATTAATGACGATTCATTCAAAAATAATCATGTCATCACCTCTGAAGTGCCACTCTCAACTAGGGCTTATATCAAAATCATCCTAAAAAATTATGCTAGGTCTTATTTTGCAAGTAGGTCTTATTTTCGAGAAAACAAGATACTACTACTAACATGAGACGTTAATATTCAGTATTGTGATGATATTGTACTTGGATGTTCTAGTTGTGTAAATAAAAAGTGGAAAGGAAAAGAAAAATATTACCAAGTGAATTCTAAAATGTGTATACAGAATATATTTTGGAATGATATATATTATGTTGAAAGTAACAAACATGAAATGATGAATAGGTATTTCCTATAACATGTTAGATTGCTCAAGTACAATACTGAGTATTTCTATTCATAACGTTTCTCAGAGCAATAACGATTACTTAGCAGTATTCATCTCTTCTCAAAGTAATATATGGTAGATTTTATTGAGCTATACGGTATCAACAATAAGGGAATATTCACCAACTGGTGTAATCTATACAAATATAAAGGGCAGTTTATGTGTATGCATGTATGTCCGGGGAAACTACTAAAATAAAGTAATTAATGACAAAGTAAATATATATACACATTCACTATCACCAGAGCTTGATTTTTGTGCAAAAGTAATGAAGATTTTATTTGTGTCTAGGAAGATGTTCAAAAATTAGGACTTGAATAGTAAGAGAAAGGAAAGACATTGGTTGCGTTCATGATTAAACATAAATCAATTATGTAAGACCAAAACAATCAATGGGTCTGCGAGACTAACTTTTTATTATCCCCCTCTACCCGGGCGACGTCGCGTAGCCGCTTCTAGTAATAGAATAAACCCGAAAGCGAATAGCAATAATAAAACATTTCTAAGTAAATTCTATTTAATAATAAATATTGTTATTATTTCACTTTCGTACTGGTAGTATCATTAGGAAGTACTCTTTGTGTAATAGTTATCGTCGTAGGAAATTTATACGGTGACACGAGTTCAAATCCTGGTTAATGCTGGTAGCATTTCACATAGCGCTAATACCCTTGGGAAATGTATGCTTCCGACTGTTCTCCCCTCAAATAGCAGGGCAAACTGAGTTCTTTAACCTTGGTATAGCAACCGGTCTCGGAGAAGGAAAACTGAATTCAAACTGTTTAACTCGGCTTAGAAATCGAATTCATGTCACATTGTGCTCATGTGGAGGGGCTGGTAAATACATACTAGTATTATCATAACAATGACTTTAAACAGACAAGATTTTTCTTAATTGATGATTTATGCTTTACCTAAAAGAGGTGACTTTTGATCGGAACGTAATTCATATTGAACTTGATCCAAGATTTTCAGGTTTGTTAAAATAGAGAGCTCCAAGTGCCCCAATAACCACTGGTATAACTTGTAGTTCACTTTCTGGGAGACACCACATTTTGTCACTTGTCAACCTTCTCGATTTATCTCATTTCGATGTTCTGATTTGCTGAAATAGCTACGACAATAATTGGGAATCCTCCAAGGTTTGGACAGATTACAATGCTTGAACGACGATACTCAATTATTTTAGAGTTCTTCACACCAGCGTTAGCTGATGGTATTTCACTGGTGTTTGAGTGACAGCAAGTCTCCATGACTCTTCTGAGTATTCTGGCAGATTGAAGTAATGCAGTATTCTGGATGATCTCAATTCTTCCTCTGATTTCCAGATTTTCCAGTCTTTTTTCCAAGCTTTTTGGGACCGTTACAAGTGCACCAACTACAATTGGTATCACTTTGACTTTCATATTCTATAACTTTTTCAGTTCTCTGACAAGGTCCAGGTATTTGTCCATCTTTTCGTTTTCCTTCATCTTCACCCTGTGATCTGCTGAAACTGCAAAATCCACCAGTTGACAAGTTCTCCTTTTTTTGTTAATCAATACTAGGTCTGGTCTTCTGGATGGGATAAGGTGATCCGTCTATCTCAAAGTCCCAGAGAATTTTATGCATTTCATTCTCCAGAACAGATTCTGGTTTATGCATATACCATTTTGTTGTACAGTCAAAAATTAGTGTTTTGTCTAATTCCCAGTGGATCACCTTTCCAACGCAGTCGTGCCTAGCTTTGTATTCCCGTTTTCCCAGATAATTTTTTATCATTATTATTATTATTATTATTATTATTATTATTATTATTATTATTGTTGTTGTTAGTAGTAGTAGTAGTAGTAGTAGTAGTAGTAGTAGCCGATGGCCTTTACTGAAGTGATAGCAAAACTATTTTACTTTCTAGAAATGGTCTCAATATTCTAGCCGACCTTAACAACACCATGTCACCAATGTTCCCTTGTTTCCGTAGTCCTTCCATTTTCCTACGTGGACTCTTTGGGGTCGCCCCATGGGCTCCAACTGTAATTAGTATCACTGTCATCTTCATGATCCCTAGTCTGTTTGTTTTTGGTTGTTTTATTTTGTTTTTTTCGGAGGGATAGGGGCATTTAATTCATGGTAAGATCCATGAATTTTTCCAGTCCCTCCCCCCGGTTTTCCTTTTTCACTCTGTCGTATTCTGGAACAACAAAGTCCGCTTGTTGGCAAGTTATTTTCTTTTTATTGACTAAATGAAAGTCTGTTCTTCTGGATGATCCGTTTTTATCTGAAAATCTCAAAGAATTTGGCGTGTTTAATTTTCTTGGGCTGATTAATATTATTTTAATATTTGCGAGTTTTAACGTCAGTAATAACAGAATATTATTATTATTATTAATTATTATTATTATTATTATTTATTATTATTATTATTAAGTATCACTGTCACCTTCTTGTTCTACAGCTTTTTTTAGCTCTCTTGAAAGATCCAAATTTTGTCTATCTTTTCGTGTTCTTTTATTGTCAGCCCGTTTAGAACGGCAAAATCTTTTTTTTTCTTTTGTTAATTAGACATTACGTCTGGTCTTCTGACCGGGACCGGAATTGTTTGATCCTTTGGTATCTCAAAATTATCAGCATTTTATAGCAAAAATTGAGGATATAAAGAAAATAGATTGATAAACAGGGTAACATTGTAATATAGTTAATTATAGTATTTGAAATCCCGAAATTAAATTCAGATTTGAATATATGTATCATTGCTAGTTTGGAAGTAAAGAGAAGATAGACTGATAAATATATTTTCAGATGGTAATTACTGTTTGGTTTGCAATGAGATTTTTTTTCAAAGGAAATTTCACACCAGTCCAGAATCTATTGTCAACTGTTTGAAAGTCTTAAACACTACAATATTGTTGTAAAGAAAAACAGGTTAGCCAAAATACTCAGTCTATGGATTTCTTCTCTTCTTTTTTTTTTTTTTTTTTTGGGGGGGGGATTATTTCAACTGCTTGAATTTAACCATCTCTCTCTCTCTCTCTCTCTCTCTCTCTCTCTCTCTCTCTCTCATATATATATATATGGCAGGTTTAACTCAGTCGGTAGACCACTCGTCTAGGAATCGCAAAGTTCTTGGTTCGATGCCGGCCCTCGCCAACTCAGCGAATGAGTAGCACAGTGATCTGTGCGGTAAAATAAGGAGCTGATGGTAGATGTGGCGCTCCACCTCAGATGCAAAAAACAATCTCCTTGGTCTAGCTCTTGTGAAAAGGGGATAGACTCCATCGCTGTCTGGATGATACCGACTTTAGGCCATCCCGACATATATATATATATATATATATATATATATATATGAGAGAGAGACAGAGACAGACAGACAGAGAGCGAGAAAGATAGATAGACAGATAGATAGATAGACTTTCCCCAATTCTCTAAAGGTGAAAGGTGGACACAATTGAAATAAAATAAAATACCCCCAAACAACCTCATTATTTTTTAAGCCTAAAGTGGACACTAACAGTAATCGGTAATCCCTCCAAGCAATATTCTATAGACACCGTCTACACAATGCCTATAAAAAAACAACACTACACCAATATCCACATACCCTTTCTTGTCACTCAACGTATATAACTTCAGTTACCTACGACTCTTTGCAATTTAAGAATAATCTAACACGAATTTTTTATAAGAGTTCCATAATATTTTCATTAGAAACCAATAATCCCTACTTAGTTAAAATATCGCAAACCATTTATTAATTCTCCCTAGAAAACAAGTATTTTCTATACATTAGATTAAAATTAGCTACAAAACCTTTGTCTTCCCATACAGAAAGTGTACAAGCTCTATATAAAAAAATAATATAGAATACTTTAGAATAGTGTCATTCAAACATATAATCCCAACCAAAAAGTAAGTTAGCCGTATAAATTTTGAATATTCGCTTACCTCAGTTTTTACTCTTATTATTCTTTCTTGCTTCAAAAAGAAATCCAGTGCATTTATTATTTTTATATAATCTTGTCACATACGCGAAATCCATACATTTCCAAAAATAAACATATACGTAGATTTTTTCCCCTGGGAATTTTTTTAGATCATAATAGATAATACTAAAGAGTTTTAGGGGTTGGATATTTTTTTCTATTCTTCTTAAATGGCTTTAGTTGTTGTTTTGTGGGTTTTTTTTAATCATTTTGGGGTGCAATAGTTGATCGTGTTCTTGGACGGTTTTAAAAGACACATTAGACCTTACCTGTGAGTTAATCCATTCTGAGCGTCAAAGTGCGTCTCTGGAGGAGGGGGAAAACCATCTACTTTGGTTCCTTTTTTTTCTTATGGAAGGGGAAGAACGCGAAGATACATTTGATTGGAGGTTTCGCTGGCTCTTCATAGTATAAGACGCCTCAAGGTCCGCCATCTTAGTTTATTTACTAAGATCGCATTATTTGCTGAGATCTCGTTACCTAGCCGCAAGCCGGTGCACAATAGTGAAGAAAAAGCAACAGCGTTAGCTGGTGTAAATAAAACTCGCAAGAAGGGAATAATAATAAGCCTAGCTTAGAAAACTAGCTCAGAGAGTACTAGACACGAGTGGGCGAGAAAGGTGATCCACTGGGAATTGTGCAAGAAATTGAATTTTCCCCATGCTACTAAATGTCATATTCGTCCTAAAGAACGAGATGCATGAAATTCTTTGAGACTTTGGGATACAGACGGGTAACCTAATCCCAACAAGGAGACCAGACAGTATCGATTAACAAGAAGAGAACTTGTCATGTGGATTTTGCCGTCAAATACTTGGACCTTTTCAGAGAACTGAAAAACCTGAGGAACATGAAGATAAAGGTCGTACCGATTGTAGCTAGTATCCTTGGAACGGTTGCCAAGAGTTTGAAAAAGAATCTGGATGAATGAATTGGAAGGATCGAGACCATCCAAACAACAATATTATTAACACGAGCTATAGTACTCGGAAAAGTCCTGGAGACTTGAGGAAACTTGCTATCACTTAGCTTCTAATGAAATACAACCAGCTCATGCTGATGTGAAAAACTCATAATGATATTAATAATAATCAAATGAATTTGAAACCCAAAATGGATAGTATTAAATTTTGCCTTTTTATATCCCAGTTTATAAAAAGGGTAACTGTGAGTTCTTTAAGTGAGAATAAAAACAAGTCAACACACTCTGATAACAGGATAAGAACTGAATTTTATTTCAAAAGATTTGGCACTAGTCGGTGTGTGTATGTGTGTGCGCATGTCCGGAAATGACTCCTTTATTTATCAGGTTACAACAGATAGGTTCTTCAGGTAAGACATAGTGAAAGAATTTGGTATTGGGAAAATGAGCAATGAGAACAGAAAAGTAATAAGGACTAAAAGAAAGCAACAGAAGGAATAGAACTACCTAAGCAGGATAATATAAGAACGCTCAGAGAGAAAGAAAGCAACAAATACCAGGAAATCTTATAAGCAAACACCATCAAACAAATGGAGATGAAAGAAAAAGTAATCAAATAACACCTCAGAATAAGGAAACCACAGGTAACCACAATGCTAAGGTATTCCGAACCCTTCCTAAACTGAACAAGAATGGAGCTCAGAAACTTGAACCAGAGAATAAGACATTGATGACAATGCTCTATGCCTTACACCCCAAGACATGATGTTTACAGACAATATGACAAAATAAAAGAAAGATGAAGAGGTCTCACTTTTGAAGATAGTGTAGATGCGGCAACTCAGGAATTTGAAGACAACAAAAAAAAGAGTATAACGAGACTAATTATGACAGCCCAAAACTGGAACAAAAAAATAACACAGGAACAGACAAAAAACGCATCAAGAACCCCGCCACACACCCACACACACACACAACAACAACAACAACAACAACAACAGCAGCAGCAGCAAAGACGCTTCAGAAGACTAAAGACGTTGAGCATAAAATAACAAGAACATGGCACCGCAAAAGAGTGAAACCCAGTTGCCTGCAAAACAACACTATTAAAACCAATTATAGAAAAGCTAAGATTTATAAGATTCAGAAGAATAGCAAGATCACCCACACAATAAACGAATGCAGCAAGGGGTAAAAGAGCAGGCATGACTGGGTGATGAAAGTGATCCACTGGGAGGTGTGCAAGCGACTTAAGTTTTGCCATATAAGCTCAGGCTGCATGAACAAACCAACATATGTCCTGGAAAATGAGACACACAATTCTCTGCGATTTTAAAATAAAAGCAGAATTACCAAATCCGAACCAGAAGTCCGGACCTCATAGAGTGAAGGCAACGGGAATCGAAAACATGGGTAAACGCATAGATCTATCCAGAGAGCTATATGACATGAAGGTATCAGTGATACTAATAATAGTCAAAACCTTTGAACAATCCCAAAGAGTCTAGAAAAGAGGCTGGGAGAATTAGAGATTAGTGAAAGGACTGAAACTGGTCACAATATTACTACTGAGATTGACTGGAATACTGATCCGAAGAATCCTTGAGAAATGGGGAGACTTTGCTGTCACTTAGACTTTAGTGAAGACTACCGACATATAGTAAATAATAATGATAATAATAATAATAATAATAATAATAATAATAATAATAATAATAATAATAAAAATGGTGAGACTGGTAGAGAGGTGGGAAACGACGGTAATGAGGTGGGGTGATAACTGAGATGGATCATGATTTTCATGGCGATAAGGGCAATGATAACACGAACAACACCAGCCGCAATATAATCCATTCTAAGTGCATTATTGTCATGCATTTCGCTTTTATAGAAAATGTTTAATTTTAAATTCGCCATTGTTTTTATCTCATTCGTTGTATTTCTTTGACAATTATATCCCAATCTCTTCTTCTTCTTCTTCTTCTTCTTCTTCTTCTTCTTTCTTCTTCTCTTCTTCTTCTTCTTCTTCTTCTTCTTCCTCGGGATTTAGGCACCTAACAACATTTCACAAACGCCGCGTCACTAATTCACTCACACTCTGCCATAACCCACATCACAAACCCATAGCCCTCCCACAACGAAACCCATCCTACCTCCAACCTTGAACCCCATCGACCCCACTTATTCTCATACACTCTCCTTTTCTTTATCTCTATCTATTTTGATTCTTATTCTCATTCCTGTTCTTGTTCTTTTTTCCGTTTCACATTCTTCGTGATCATGTTCTTGTTCTTCACCGTTTGACATTGTCTCGTCATACACACTCTCACCCATACCCACAATGTTCTATACACTCATATGCACCATCACCACCATCACCGTCGCCAAAAACGCCTTCTTCCCAGTCCCTACCCATCATCATCATGTCTTCTTTTTGTCTCATTCTATGTCACTTCTCCAACGATGTTTCACCTCTTTTTCCCGCCATAACCTCCTCTTCGTCTCTCACCTTTTTAACTTTCTTCTTTCTTTTCTTTTGCCCACAACTCTTACCCACTCCTATGTCACAATCCAACAATATCTCACGTCATCTTAACTACTCGTCCAACACTGTCAACCGTCACAAATCACACACACACACTCACCATTCCCACCCTCACATCCACTATTTGCCACCTTTCATAACACCCCCTACCCTCTTCCGCTCTTCTGATTCAACTGTCACACCTTCCCTTCCTCTTTCTTTATATCACTTTATTTATTTATTTTTTTACTTTTCTCTTCATTCGTTTATCATTTGCTCCTCATTAATTAAAACTTCCTCTTAACTTTGATTCTCTTTTTCTGGGTTTAACCTTCTCTCTCTCTCATTCACAAATATTTTCCCTCTCTCTCTATCTCTCTCTTATCTCTGTCTCTGTCTCTCTCGTTTAATAAAAACAATTGAATTGTTGACATTTGTGTGTATCTTTCACCTTATCACAGTCTCCGACATCCATTTCCCTAATTTTCAAAAAATTATCTCTCTCTCTCTCTCTCTCTCTCTCTCTCTCTCTCTCTATAATATATATATATATATATATATAATATATATATATATATATATATATCCCAGTCTGTTCATATATGTTCATATCTATCTCTGTTCATATATATCTTTCATACCTATTTATCTATTTCTGTTTCTATCTATCTATCTCATATATATATATATATATATATATATATATATATATATATATATATATATCCTGTTAGTATTTTTCACTGGAAATTCTACTTTTATTCCTCAAAACTTTCTCGGCAAACGTCTAGTGTTTTCTGTCTTCCTCCTCCTCTTCCCCCTCCCCAGCTCTCTCTCTCTCTCTCTCTCTCTCTCTCTCTCTCTCTCTCTCTCTCTCTCTCTCTCTCTCTTCATTTTCTTATTTAACTTACTCACCCGTTTAAATCCCACTTTCACCTCTACTACCTGATAATCACACCCTTTCTTTGCCCCCTCCCCCTCCTCCCCTTCTCTTTCCCCCCACCACTCACTCACTTGCTCTACCCTTTTTTTTCTTCATTTATGATCTTTCCGTTTTTATTTATTCACCTCATCCTATTCCCATCCGTTCATTGGTCTCAACTCCCTATCTTAATATCTGTGTCCCTTTGGCTACTAAAGACCTCACCCTCAACATGTACCCCCTATGCAATAAACCTCTTCACTTCTCTGTTTCTTAACATCTCTTAATTTTCTTTACACCTCTACACAACCCCTATCCAGTTTTATGTATTTACTTATTGTTCCCAACTAACCGCTTTTACCTTATCTTTTCTTAGCTGATCCGGAGGTATCTACACTTTCATCTTTCTTTACCCTGATATCTCTATCAATTTTACCTTCCGAATAATCACCACTATCCACCCACCCACGTCGCAATGGCATCAACTTGCACCTATACCTGTCTTAACCCGGATTTACACGTCTCCAATTTTATCCACTCGTTTCTCTACTCATGTTTTTTTCTCTTTTTTTCTTTCTTTCAGCTAATATTTGTCTTGTATTGTTCTTCTTTTTCCCCTTTTTTCTTCTTTTTCTTCTCTTCATTTTATTGTTTTCTTTGTTTATTTATTTGTCTCTTGGTTTCATTTCTTCTTTTTCTTCTTTTTCTTTATCTTTTCTAATGTTTCATTTTCCTTTTATGCTTTTTTTCCTCTTCTATTTACTCCTTTTTCTTTCTTTTCACACTCATCATTCCTTTCTTCGTTTCGACTCTGTCTCTCTCTTTCTCTGTCTCTCTCTGTCTGTCTGTCTGTCTGTCTGTCTGTCTGTCTGTCTCTCTCTCTCTCTCTCTCTCTCTCTACTTGATTTCTTGTTTTCCCCTTCTCCTTCCTCTTCCCACTGTTTTTTCTTTTCTATTTCTTTTAAGCACACACACACACACACACACACTCCCCCTCCTCTCTCCCCTCTCTCTCTCTCCTCTCTCTCTCTCTCTCTCTCTCTCCATTGTTTTTTTATATTCCTTTCCTCTACCTTTTCTTCTCTTTCCTCTTTTCCCACTTTTTCTGTTTTCTTTTACTCACTTTGTACTCTTATCATAACCTTTCCTTCATTGGCTTCAAAATCGAATCTTATCTATCACTCTCTCTCTCTCTCTCTCTCTCTCTCTCTCTCTCTCTCTCTCTCTCTCTCTCTCTCTCTCTCTCTCTTTTTCTTCTTCTTCGTCTTCTTC
>CM042179.1:15492517-15510017 GCA_023376005.1 Doryteuthis pealeii
GTGTTGTGAGGTTTTAAGGGGTCAAATAAGAACAAACATCGAGTAACGAAAAGTAGAAAAATGTATTTACAGAAAGTAGACAATACAATAGAGAGATGTGGAAATTACGTCCGACGAACAGAGTTATTGGCACTCGCATTGGCTTGCTTAAGCCACAATTATCCCTGTTTATTTATAGTAAGCTGTTGGCGCATTCCATTGGTCTTATAGGGTGTGTCACCTATAACAATATATATATATATATATATATATATATATATATATATAAATGGGGGGGGGTCATCTGTAATAATTACAGGTCATCCACAGTGAGAACTCGATGTACCTTGTTTTAGGTGTATGAACAGATAGAGTAATACAATGAATCAATGAAGAAGAAAAAAACGTTCGATATATTCAATTATTACACGAAGTAAATTTGAAGTTTATATATATACATAAGTGTGTCTGTATATCTGTATGTATGTGTGTTGTGTGTGTGTGTATGTGTGTAGGTTTATTTTATTTTAGTATATATTCATTTTTGGTTTACAACACGTGTTTTGACTCGAAGCGACTCTTGATATCCTTTTTACGTAATTTTTACCCAAACATACAGCCACACGCACACACACAAACACACAACACACAACACACGTGTGTGTTTTTATTAAAACCACAGATGCGTGCTTATTACGGAGCAAACGTTGGAGCTATTAACACTAGTTATATGAAAGCTATTTTATTTATTGAAAATTTTGCCTTCAGATACTTGAGAACTTTTTAAATAATATTATATTGTATAGGATAGATTATTTTAAAATATATTCTAGTATTTTCCTTGTTATTTCTATCCCATTGATCGATATGAGTTTTAAATCACTATTTCAGATAAATGGCAAATTAATCCACGCGAAAATATCGGAGTTGTACGACCAATATATATCACCATTTTATTGTCATTATACAATCTACTAATGGACAAGCGAATTAATATAGAATATTGGTCTTATTTTATAGAAGACTGAATGTTTAATTCAAGCTTCCATAGACATAGTTTTTTTTTCCTCCGGGCAGTTTCGACTATCGTTTATATTTTCACAAGAAAAGTTGAAATGTTATGGCTTTTATTCCAGTGAAATGTATTTGATTATTATGAAGTTTTTGCCTTTTACCTTAAAAAAAATGTTATTCTTTTTTTCACAACAATTACACGTCTTTATTAGCATTTAAACTTCTTTTGATTATTGCGTGCATATTAATTAATTGTTTTATATATATATATATATATATATATATATATATAATATATATTATATATATATATATATATATATAGTTGTCGGCGGCTGTGAGGGTAAGGAGCTTGACAGACGAAATTCTGTCAGGTTTGGCTCCCGACTAGAAGTAGCTGTTAAAATCGAGCCGCACTGATGAGACGTAAACGTCGAAACACTGTGTGTGTGGATGACTAATATACATGCTCCCAATACCCGGTAGAGCACTGTATAGGAGTCATTAATTGAACTTTCATCGTTTAGCGTGAGGCATTTACTCGTCTGCTGTTTACAGACTTGAGTTATCTGGTGATTGTAAAAACATACATCTACGTAAGTGTGTACCAATTAATTGTTCGCCTCTTACTGACACTTGCCGTCGACCGTGAGGGTAAGGAGTTTGACAGACGAAAATTCTGTCGGGTGTTGCACCCGGCTAGAAGTAGCTGTTAAAGTCGAGCCGCACTGATGAGACGTAAACGTCGAAACACTGTGTCTGTGGATGACTAATATATATATATATATATTTATATATGTGTGTGTGTGTGTGTGTGTGTGTGTGTGTGTGTGGTGTGTGTGTGTGTGTGTGTAATAAATGTGTGCAACAGGGGCAGTGCCACTAACAAGGCCTTCATCACATGAGACCCTGGGTTTAGGCATGGGAGGCATCATTACCACTAATGAAAGTGCCCTAGCAGTAACTTATTATACCACCGGGCTTTGTTGGTCTTACGTAACAGTTTCAAAATACCAGATTAATGCAGGTGGAGACTCTGTCCGATCGTAGAGCCTCTTGGTATACTTCCGTTTTTCTGTTGGTGACAAACCGAGTTTAATCAAATATGCAGAGATCGAATTAGCAATAAAACCTCAGCATCCAACATCAACAGGAAATATATTGGTTGTCCAGCATTGCGCTTGCTGATATGCCCACTCAATACTTTCCTCAAAGGGAACTGGTAACTTAATGAGCTAAAATCTTTTTTTGAATTAACCAATTAGATCACTAGATACAGATGCTGGGCAGATAACATAATCTCAGCTGGAAAGGCAAGATGAGATTCAAAATCTTCAACAACGTTCCCAGTTAGTGCAATTATCAAACAACGAGGAATTGTACTTGTTTGGAACTCCTGAAATGTCTCCTTATTTTGCGATTATTCTTTAATTATTTTGTATATAAAATTTTTGGTGGCTTCACGACACCTCTTTACAGTATCAATAACGATCGACAATATTATGGTTATGTCTCCACATGTAGCTTTTCAGCGAATATTCACAATCAGCCAGAATATGTCTGAGGTTAGCTGTCTTATTTTGGGGGATATGTACTATTTGAGCTTGCATACTACTAACGTTAGGATTTTATATACACCTTTGTTAAGTACATTATATATATATATATATATATATATATATATATATATATATATATATATATATAAGTATAATATATATATATAAAAGTATATAGTATATATACATATACATATATAAAAGTATAATACATACATATATACATATAAATCTCTCTCTCTCTCCACACACACACACACACACACACACACACACACACACACATATATATATATATATATATATATATATATATATCCCCAGAAATATATTTTCTCATTAATGCTACTATATTGTTTCTATTCTATGTCGTTCTATATTAGATACATATATATAAAAGTATATAGTATACATATAAAAATATATAGTATATATATAAAAGTATATAGTAGATATATAAAAATATATAGTATATATATAAAAGTATTATATATATATATATATATATAAACGTATAGAGTATATATATAAATATTATATATATAAATAAGTATTATATATATATAAGTATAGAGTATATATATACATTTTTATATATATATAAAAGTATATATATATATATATAAAATATTATATATATATATAAAAGTATATAGTATATATATAAAGATATCATATATATATATATATATATATATATATGTGTGTGTGTGTGTGTGTGTGTGTGTGTGTGTGTGTAAAATGAAAATGGAAGTGAATCCGACGGTATGTTTTAAAATTTATTAGTCGTAAAGTCGACGTTCGAACATTTCGGTTTATAAAGGAAACTTTCTTCAGGACAATGAAATATATATATATACATACCATAGTTGAAGGATATCAAGTATTTCAGTGACAGGATTCAACAAAATTTGGAGAACTTACACGTACACATAAAAAAGTTTTGCCTATATATGAATATTTGCATATGCATATATATTCACATATACGGAGTATAGTATAAATAAAATCTGAAAATTAAATTTGAAGAGGCTAAATAATGTTGTTTTTCACGTGGTCGTCTATCACCATGGGACTGCATATGACTCAAGAGACCTGCCCGTTACAGGCAAGCCCAGCCACGCACACTACATCTCTTGTCAAGATTGAATGTAGGAAATGTATCCAGAACTTCCGACTTTTGCAGCTTTCGTAGAGCCCGCTTCAGGATGGAGTGCTTCAAACCTTTTACAGCCACCATAAACGAGTTTCCTCCAGACTGAACGATTCATAGCCTTCCTTTCCGCGTCCTCAAAATTTATGCCAATATTTTTAAGGTTGTTTTTGATGACATC
Source organism: Doryteuthis pealeii (assembly GCA_023376005.1). Taxonomy (NCBI): domain Eukaryota; kingdom Metazoa; phylum Mollusca; class Cephalopoda; order Myopsida; family Loliginidae; genus Doryteuthis; species Doryteuthis pealeii. The sequence continues at coordinate 15,496,404 of CM042179.1, forward strand.
CTTGAAACGTTTCTTGGGTTTGTGTCCATACTGGAGTTCCTCGTAAAACAGTTGTTTCGGGAGTCTGCCGTCTGCCGTCTTCCATCTTAATAAGATATCCAGCCCAGCACATCCAACTTCGTATGATGCGCATTTTCATGCTGGACACATCGGTTTATTGCAGAACAGTGGCGTCTGGCGTGAGTGATTGCCATCGAAAGTTTAAAATTATCCTGAAACATGTTGGAATCTTCCAAGACTCTAATGTGTCGACTTTACATAGTCCACGTCTTCCGAAGAATATAGCCGGAAGACACGATTCTTACACACTGAGGTTTTTTCATATAATATATTATGTATATTCGCATAGGGTAGAAGATCTTTCTTCTTGTCCTTCGTGGCCTGTGATAAAATTGGCCATTTTAAAATCTTGTATTAGAAATATTGGAGCTTCCGGTGTGAAAACCAAGCAGTGCAGCATACCGTTTCCAAACTTCCGGTAGAGTAAATTGTCACTGTTTTTATCAGTGTCCAACTGATTCTAGTTTGCTACACAATAGACAAAATCAAGAATAATCAAAGCGCACGCGTGAAAATAATAATTCAAAATGATAACAATTTACCCATTGCAACCTGTATAGGATATATCATTGATATTTATAAATATATAAACTATATATATATATATATATATATATATATATATATATATATATATATATATATATATATATATATATAGGGCCGGTGTGTACTACCCCGAATCACCTCGAAGGGCAGGTTTACTATATTCTGTATAAATACTACTGCATGGAAATTGACAGGGGGCTCTGTATCATAGTTCCCCTAGCACCATCTCTCTCTCTCTCTCTCTCTCTCTCTCTCTCTCTCTCTCTCTCTCTCTCTCTCACACACACACACACACACACACACACACACACACACACACACACACACATATATATATATATATATATATATATATATATATATATATATATCCCCAGAAATGTATTTTCTCATTAATGCTACTATATTGTGTCTATTCTATGTCGTTCTATATTAAAAGGCCTACTTATCGTGCAGGTAAAAATCAAAAACTGAGGACTGACAATTTACTTGCAGTTTGTGATTTCACTCGTTTGCTTCTGTAGTTGGCTTCAGAAATTTAAGTAAAGATTTAAACACAAATGAATACGGTTAATGATGAAGTTTTTTTTTTTTTGGGGGGGGGGTAATTTTTTTTCCGTATACAGTGACGCTAAATAATCATCCGCCTCAAAACCTCTATCAGATTATAACTCTGGGGTCAAGCATGGTTTCAGGTCTCAAACATCATTACCACTCAGTGCGTCCCTAGGTAATATATTTTATGATATCATAAAACTTTGTCGTTCTGTTCTTATCATTTGTTGCATTTACAACTAACCATTCAATTTAAATGACCTCAGCATCGAAGCATTAATTCAAAGATGTAAGATCTGAATTAACTGACGATATAAGTTAAGTTTCAACCTTGATATCCAGTTTGCCTTCTTTCAGGAGTAATCGAAGTTCTCTCTCTCTCTCTCTCTCTCTCTCCTCTCTCTCTCTCTCTCTCTTCTCTCTCTCTCTCTCTCTCTCTCTCTCTCTCTATATATAATATATATATATATATATATATATATATATATATATATATATATATCTTGATGACCATCAAAAATGCTATATATTGGATTTTCATGATTTGTATCAAGATTCAGGTGAATCTAGTATGTCAATAAAACTGTGTACATTCATTAATAATGTCCCATGTTGTAAACATACATACAACCGAAGGGGGAAAAGCCTTTAAATTTGCCTCCTGTAATAATTTATTTCAACTGCAAGTCGAAGAATTTTCAGACAAAGAACAAACATATGGTTCTTTCTGATTAGTAACCAGTAACAACTATGTGTTTGCTCTTTGTCTGAAGGTGCAAATAAAAATTTTTTTTTCTTCATTTATTCACGATATTGTTCTGTACGTTCACATACCTGGAACAAGAAATATCATGTTCTCTCTACGATGACCTGTATTATTACAGTTGAACCCCACATGGGAAATGATCCTCCTCATATATATATATATATATATATATATATATATATATATATATATATATATATATATATATATATATAAGTGTTAATACATATTTAACCGTCGCATTGCCGAATTCTTTTTGTTGATTAATATTGATATTTCTCTTGGTACATCACAAACATTGCACATTTCTCGATTCTGAACTCTATTCCGATGTATTCCATGTATCAAAAATACCAGTTCTTGCTTTTAAGTGAGGACAGTATTATAAAATCTTATACATTCAGGAGTTAACTTGCTCCTGTAATTGAATAAATTGTTATCAACCTCACGAAGATTAAATTAATCTATGTGACAGCATGTACTTACCCTACCCCACCACACGAGCAGGATGCGACATTATGTCTATCTTTAAGCGGAGTCGAACAGGTTTCAGTTCAGAGTTTTCCTCTCCTAGACTGGTTGCCTAACCAAGATTAAAGAACCCAATCTGCTCTACTTTTGCGGGGTTTTAAGGGTAAAAAATAAGACAAACGACTGGTAACAATGTATACAAATGGATTGAACAAAAGGAGTAGAAATTTACAGCAAAGAAAGTGGAGATTGTGTCCGACCAATACAGTTACGTGCTGACTCGCATTTGCTTCGCCTCAAGCCACAATTGTTCGTATTAGTTATAGTAGCCGTCGGCTCAGCATACATACAGAATTTCCATTCAAGACTATGGATGCATAGGTTATATGCAGTTATTTACTTAGCTTTGTTTAGTTGTGGCACCGGACCGCATGTATTGAGTGCCCAGTTAGAATCGAACTCACTAGTAATGGTTTGCTAGTCTAGTTTGCAAACCATTTTACCATACGAGACGCTCAGAGATAATGTATGCGAATGTATATGTGAATATATATATGTCGTCACACATAACATGATAAATAGTCTAATGCACAGTATATTAAATTTAAGAAAGAAACATACTTTTTTAATTCCTACTTAACCAAAATGACATCATAAGCCAAGAAAAAATAACATAGAAAAAAATAACATGGACAATTACTTTAAACTTCGTGTTGTAAATTATAATCATGTCCGCCAACAGAATGACTCTCTCTCTCTCTCTCTCTCTCTCTCTCTCTCTCTCTCTCTCTCTCTCTCCATCGTTCATGGAAAGTTCTCCCCACGACACCCAGTATCTGCATAGAGCTGATCAATATAAGTATTTGCTGGTCGGCCCTCTCGAGTGTCTCCTGGTGTAGGTGTCAACACGAGAACGCCACTTATGAGTTCGTCCTTACTTCTTCAGCAGTGTTCAGTAAGTGTCAAAGTTTATGCCTTGAAAGTCAACCTGGGAAAAATTTACTTGAAAAATTTGGAATAAGTTTAGATACTTGATGAGGGTTCCAGTTATACGAATACGAGGCGTGTTTAAAAAATATCGAGAGTGGAGATGTATTTACCAGGACAGAAATGAACGATAAATGAAGGTAATAAATTTCTTTAAAACAGTCCCTTTGGCATTTGGAACAGACTTATTTCAGTTAGTTTTCATTGGCTGAAGTACCCAGAGTCATATTTAGACCTTGGGGGCACTTCTGGTTAGGGGGTCTTTCAAGTTGCCTCTACATAGAAATTAAATTAGGTACATAAGATTTTTTTTAATTGAGGGACATCAAAGAGTCTGACTTTGAACTTCTTTTTGCTTGGGTTTAGAAGGGGGGGGTTCTGTCTCACTCTATGAGTCCTTTTTACCCCATATTTCCCTGTGTTATTTTTATATATTATGTTTATTTCTTTCATTAGTAAAACTAATTTTATAATTATAACAAGTTTTATAAAGGAAGTTTGGGTGCCCCTTTGGCAAGGAATGACGGGGCAATTGTTCCGTTATAAATCCAGCCCTGAAAGTACCTCTGAAATTCCTCTTTTATTATCCTCTATGTACTCAAATCCAACATCTGAAATTGATTTTTTCAAAGCTTAATAAACAAGATTGTGTAATTGCAAACCGCTCCCCATGTGCAGGATGTGACACATGGTCAATTTGTTTAGCAGATTTTAACAGGCTTCAATTCAGTGTTTTCCTTCTCCCAGACTGATTGTCGAATCAAGACTAAAGAGTCCAGTCTACCCTACTATTTACCCATAGCTGGAGGGAGAATAGTTCGATGCATACATATCCCAAGGGTATTAGTGCTGTATGAAATGCAAACAGCCTCATCCAGTATTTGAACCCGTGTTGCAGAGTCTATTTCCTTCGACGGTAACAAACATGCATTGACATTTATTATATAAATGGACCAGCAAATTAAGCCATAGTTTAGCAAACGAACTACTCAGTGGATTTGTTTATATCAGTGAAGGTATGTGTAGAACCAACCACATTTTATGGGCGCGAACTCTTCGGTTTAAAAATCGCATTTGTATTTTTCTTGGGTTTTGTTGGTTGCTTGGCTTTTTGACACGCAACATCTTATTGGGTCATTTAATGCCAAAGCCAGTCTTCTTTTCAAGAAATTATATAGTTTCTAGTAGTTAATGATAATCATAAGTAAACAATTATAGCTTCAAGTAACTATTCCTATTTGATGATAATAAGATAAACCACCTTATGTACATGGATGACATAAACATTTTTGCAAAAAATGAAAAAGAATTAGAAACCCTGGTACAACCTATTAGAATATATAGCCAAGATATAGGAATGGAATTTGGAATTGAAAAATGTGCTATGCTAGTAATGTAAAACAGGGTGAAAGAAAATTAATGAATGGAATACAACTGCCAAATCAGGACACTATAAAATCACTTGATGAAAATGAGAATTACAAATACTTAGGAATTTCAAAAGCGGACAATATCAAGCAAACAGAAATGAAAGGAAAAGTTAAAAGAGAATATCTCAGGAGAACTAGAAAACTTCTAGTAACCAAACTTAGCAGCAGAAATCTGATCAAAGGAATCAATACCTGGGTCGTCCCCATTATAAGATACTCAGGACCATTCTTAAAATGGACAAAAGAAAGAAAAAAAGACAGATTGACCAAAGAACGAGAAAGTTAATGACCATGCACAAGGCTCTTCACCCTAGAGACGATAGAGATAGATTATATGTGTCAAGAAATGAAGGGGGAGAGGTCTTGCCAACATAGAGGACTGCGTAGAAACCACAATTCAACAACTTGAGGATTACACAAGAAAGAGCAAAGACAAATTACTTATGGCGGCCAACAATAGTAGAAGTGACAGATGGAAAAACAAAAAAACAATAAGGATTAGCAAACAAAAATGGAAAGAAAAACAATTATATGGACACTTCAAACGACAAATCGAAGAGGTTGCACATGGAAAGATTTGGACATGGTTAAGAAAAGGAAACCTCAAAAGAGAAACTGAGTCACTAATAATTGCTGCACAAAATAATGCCATAAGGACAAACTACATCAAAGCGAAAATTGATAAGACCCAACAAAATAGTAAATGTAGACTATGCGGTAATAGAGATGAGACTGTTAACCATATACTCTGCGAATGTAGCAAACTAGCACAACGGGGGTACAAAACTAGACACGACTGGGTTGGAAAGGTGACCCACTACGAATTATGCACAAAATTTTGACCATACAACAAAATGGTATATGCATAAACCAGAATCGCATTAACAAAAAAGAAAGAACTTGTCAACTTGTGGATTTTACAGAACCAGCAGATCACAGGGTGAAGCTGAAGGAAAATGAAAAAATGGACAAATACCTATACCTTGCCAGAGAACTGAAAAAGTTATGGAATATGAAAGTTAAAGTGATACCAATTGTAGGTGGTGCACTCGGAACGACCACAAAGGGATTGGAAAAGGGGTTGGTAAATCTGGACATCAGAGGAAAGATTAAGACCATCCAGAATACTGCACTGCTGCAATCTGCTAGAATACTCAGAAGAGTCCTGGAGACCTGAGTAGACTTGTCACCCTGTGAAAGACCATCAGCTAACGCGGATGTGAAAACTCAAAAGGATAATAATAATAATAATAATAATAATAATAATAATAATAATAATAATAATAATAATAATAATAATAATAATAATAATAATAATAATTCATTTAAATTCAAGAAATTAAAAAATCAAGATCCAGTCTCTTGGTTTTTTTTTATTATACCTTCTATATTTAAATGCAGACAGAGAAACAAGCACCATGTCTATTTTTTTTACACTTGGAAAGTACTTACTTGTAAAAGATGGACTAAATGCAATTGGGAATAACATTTTTCTAAGTCTACTTATATCTGATCATGGCATAAACATCAGTATTAAATATTTTCATAGCAACATTGATATTTCATATCCCTCCTACAATGGAGTAACTCAAGTAACTCAATAAACAAACAAAAAAAGACAAAAATCTCTCAGACAAATAAAACCCGTACTAAAGAAAAACACTTGCTATAACCAATGATCCCCCTGAGGATGACCAGTGAAATGGCTGAAAGCGCTTGGGTAAAAAATATGTGATATTCTATCTACCATCCAGATCCCGATGTACGGAAAACAACAAGATGACTTGAACACTTAAAAATTATAAAGAAGAGATATTCGATGATCTTTAACAAAATCTGCTTAAATAATAACTTTATATATATATATATATATATATATATATATATATATATATATATATATAGAGAGAGAGAGAGAGAGAGAGAGAGAGAGAGATAGGGGGAGGAAGGGATAAAGAGAGAGAGAGACTAGTCAAAGTTCCTGGCGTCGCCTCGGTAACATTAGCTGAGGCACAATGATTATCAACTAAGATAACTTTAAGTATAATTGATGTTTTTTTCATTTAGCAAATCAAGTGAAAATAATAATAGTTTATGTAAAAAAAAACATTAACCAAAAAAAGAGTGTAGAATTTGTCTATATTGTCTTGACATAAAAGTCATATATCACAATAGGTGAACGCACAGACATACACTCACAGACATATGGACATACAATTATCTTTACGTATACCGCGATATATACATAATCCTATGTCTATAAATCATCTGGCAGAATGGTCTCTTGGGTTTAGAACATTGAAAAAAAAAAGTAACATAGATCCTATTCAAAATCTTATTTTACAATAACAAAGAATAATGTTTGCCATTTTTTTTTTTTTTTTTTTTTTTGCTATTGTCATCACTTTCACGACTGCATCGTCTAAATGCTTGTCATGACAAGTTCTGCACTCCTGAAGTCTTTCCCTGCAGTCTTATCCAAAAGTTCTTCAGCACTCAGTTATTAACTCTGGTATTGCTGCAATTAAATCTTTCTATTTCTCTGATATTTTTTTTGGGGGGGGTATTTGGATTATTTTGACAATTGTCCTCATCTTTATTGTTATCTGTACAATGTTTCGACCGACAAGAAATACCCGAAGAAGGCCGGTGGGCACATCGGCCAAAACGTTGTACAGATAACAATAAAGATGGGGACTAATAGTCCGAATAATACAAATAATACTAAAGTATTTCTGTTCGTTAATTGTCAGCTGCCTACATTTAAAGATCCGAGTCTGCAGGTATCCCCACGGTTTGTAATCACAAGGGAGATAGATCTGATGAATGAGCTGGGATGGGTTTTTTTTTCTTATTCTTATTTTAAAGTCTTTGGCATCTACAAACTGACTTATTGCTGATAGTGTGCAGTGAAATCTAATGATTATGAATTGCTAAGTGTACGAATATGAATAACCCATTGCCTCAAAAATACATCTTCATACATTTAAGGTGTTTGCTCTTTGAACAATCAAATGGATTACATACATGATGATTGCAACTGTTGTCAGATGATTACCATACCTCCAATTAAGAGTTCCATGTTACATGATCATGTACAGGTAGATAACTCAACAGGCTAGCTTCTTCGTCCATATATATGACATTTAATCAATTTAATGTTACATATATATATATATATATATATATATATATATATATATATATATATATATATATATATATATATATATATATATATACTTTGGTGCGGTACCAAGGTTCTTGGTACAAGGTGATTCTAGGTGGGTCCTAATTTTCTACCAGTAGTTTGTTGTAGAGTTCAGGTTCCGTATGAGAGCTCAATGTTTAATTATTGTAAACAGAGCAAAGTTATTTGGGAATAAAAAGGCCTTAAATACCATGGGTATCGTGGTTATGGACCATTTCCACTCGCGAGTATGCTCACGAGCTTCTTCAGACCACTGATATATTTTCTATCAAATATATCAGTGGTCTGAAGAAGCTCGTGAACATACTCGCGAGTGGAAATGGTCCATAACCACGATACCCATGGTATTTAAGGCCTTTTTATTCCCAAATATATATATATATGCAGACAGATAGGCAGACAGGATAGTATAAAATAGAATGAGACAGACAGACAGACAGACAGATAGATAGATAGATAGATAGATAGATAGATAGATATAGATAGGGTTATATGTGATGAAAAATGGTTGAAATTTCTACAACCGTCATAATTTTTGTGAAATTAGTCAAAAGTAAGACTGGCGAAAATTATGATGTTTGGGTTTGAAAAAATCATTACATTTTGTAAAATGACGTGTCATGAGGATTTGCATATAGAATATTCCAAAAATCAATTAATCATCAAATTTCAGTTCAGATTTTAGAACTTATTCTTAAGTAAAAAAAATTTTGAAAATATTGTGAAAATATATTTTAATTGATCACCCGCCCTTTTATTCAATGTTATGAAATAAAATATTAAAATAAAAACAGTAGAAATATAAATATTTACATGTCTTACGCCCGGAAAATTCAAATCAGTATTTCTTAAAAATTTCAGTCCGGAAATGAAATTAGCCCTGAAGCATATAACAAAACTGTAATAAACGAATACATTATTTTGCAAATGTTTTAATTCTTTATGATATATTAATGATTTGAAGGCCAATACAATGCGTATGAAAAATAAAAACAAAAATGTTATTTTTGTCTTATCGATTTCGAAGTATAAACTTCATCATCAGAATTTCGTATCAGAAATGGACGTGCTTATGTTTTTCTTTGTGTGGTTATAATTTCTCTCTAATTCTCTTGTATTGGCCTTCAAATTATTAATATATTATAACATACTTAACAATGCTTCAAGCAAATTACCAATTACTTTTAATTTTTTATTTCATTAGAATATGCCATAGACACTTACTGATTATAAAAAATATATTAGATTTTCATTCTGATTCTTAATTTAAATTCATTCATAGTTTTAAATCTTTTAAAATTATTTATTTGATATATTTGTACAATAAACTTCCTAAAATTTTATTTCACAAATCAAAAAATGTAAAATTCAACAAGATCCACTCAACTGGAAAATTGTTCATTGAATATTGAAATTTTGGTTTAATCATAAACCTTTTTGCATTAAACTTAGGGATGAACAAATACACCCACATGCTAAATCACAATTTTGTTTGTTTGTTTTTGTTTATTTGTATTGTTTTTAAACCGACTAATTATCGGATTTTTAAAAAGATTGTATTTAAAGCAAAAAAAAAGATCAGGTTTCTCTTAAATGACATTTTTCTTCAAAATTCTGATGACTTCACGTTGTTTTTTTTTCTTGTTGTCATCCTGCCTCCCCCCCCCCCATCATCTTTGAAATTTTTTGACTGATATCATTTTACAATTAGTAAGTGTCTACAGCATATTTTAATAATAAGATAAAATCCAAAATAATGATTCTAAAGGAAGGTGCTGGTGAATGATTTTTACATGTTTTAACGATAATTTCATGAAGAATTAAAATTTTTTTGTATCAGTTTGTTTATTATGTTTGTATGGATACCTAATCTTTTAAGTTAAGAAAACAAACGGCAAGGTAAAATATTGCTCTTTAAGGCATTTTTTTACTTTATTCGTTTTCACAGCTTAATATTCTGAGGATGTGGTTCATAAACAAATCAAGTTAAATGATTTTTTAGAGGTTTGAAGTTGACCTACGTAGATTTAACTTTTCCACTAGCGCAGGTGACTAGGATTTTGTTAATTAATGTAAAAATTCTGAATGAAGAAAATTTACTGATTAAATAAAAAAGGCATTTTATTTAAATGATACTTTTTAGTCTTTTTTTGTTGTTGTCTTGTTTGTTTGTTTTTTCCATTGGACGATTTTTTTCCTACGAAGCACCGTAAGAGATCCAATATAGAGATAAATCATTTTTGAGAATGTATTGATATAAAAAGCACGGATTGTTACGCTTTTGATCACCCATACTTTAGAAGAAAGTGTGTGCCGCTTGGCATAACTTTGCCGATAAAAAGTGGGCACTTTTTGTACATGCCTAATTTAACATCTATGGAAGATAGTTTAAGAAATAAATTTGTGTAACCACTCATGTATAGTTTCCTTTATTGCTGTCATTCGCAACTATGTGTATCTTTAGTGTCTCACTGGAGAAGAAATATCTTGTTTGTCCCTTTAATTCACTTGTGCAATGGGTTTTTTTTTATCCTTTAAGCAGAAAAAATCCTCTTTAGGCCTCAAAGATTTTCAGAAGTCTTGAGTCATTTTTAATTCAGATAGCGATTTCTTTTATAATTGTTTTTAGATTATGATAATATGATATTATAAACGTTCTGTATAATATAACTTAAAATACGTTTCAATGTTTTATGAAATAGGTCGGTTATATGAAAAAATATTTCTAAAAATAAAACAAGTGAAGTGTCAGCTCCATCATATTTTAATCAATTTAATCGGATTATTTTTCCTTTGTATAATGTTCCTTGGGGCCAGGTTAGCTCAGTGGGTAGAGTGTTCGGCTAGAAACCACAAGGTTCCTAGTTCGATACCGGTCCTCGCCAACTCAGCGTATGAGTAGCACAGGGATCTGTGCGGTAAAGTAAGGAGCTGATGGTAGGTGTGGCGCTCCACCTCAGACGCAAAAAAACAATCTCCTTGTCTAGCGCTAGTGAAAAGGGGATAGACTCACTCGCTGCATGGCTGATACCGACATTAGGCCGTCCCGACGACGACTTACTTTTTTATATTGTTCCTTGATTATTGGAAGGGGGGAAATCACAGTTGAGAAAAATAGTTAATTTCTTTTAAATCTAAGAAAGAAAATCATAGTTGTAAAAAAAAGGGGGTGGTAACTAATAATTCTATCCTGTTAATGATAGGTGACTCATGTACAAAGAAAACAGGTTTGTGAAATTTTGTCACTTTTGTTAGTCTGAAAACATCCAATCAATTTTCATGGGTTATAAATAAAGTAAAGCAGACGGAGTGGCCTATTGTCGGTATCAGCCGGACATCGAAGGATTCTACCCTCTTATCGCTAGCGCAAGACAAGGGAGATTGTTTCTGCGTCTGAGGTGGAGCGCCACACCTACCATCAGTTCCCCACCTTACCGCACAGATCCAAGCCGTACTACTCATACGCTGAGTTGGCGAGGGCTGGTATTGAACACAGAACCTTGTGGTTCCTAGCTGGATGTCAATAATATGTAGTTAAAAGGGGAATATTATGTTACAATGACTTGATCTTTAAACCGTCTTGACAGGCAAACAGAACGCTTTTAACAAATTCATTCTTTAAAAAAATATATTTTGTCAGGATCCAATAATTAAACATTGAATTAAGTCGTTTTCTTGGAATCAAAAACTACAAGTGCCTACTTTATTTTGGGAAGAATTTTGAAACCATAATTTCATTTTTTTGTTGTGCCATCAATCATAGTGTATAAAGTGTTCATACGCCATGTAATATTTTGCTGACAAATACTACTTGCAATCATTCTAAAACGTGTTTCAAGATTTGCAAAAGTTTGCGCCCTTCTCTCTCTCTCTCTCTCTCTCTCTCTCTCTCTCTCTCTCTCTCTCTCTCTCTCTCTCTCTCTCTCTCTCTCTCTCTCACACACACACACACACACACACACACCTCTTCCTCAACGAATTATATTATCTTTCAATAAAAACCAGCAATGAAACTTCAATGAAGATATTCAAATTTTGCAATACGCTGAAAAACACGATGTCCAAATGTTCGTGGACATGCCTGATAGATAGTTAGATTTTTGTTCATATGCCTGCATATATAAATATATATATATATGTGTGTGTACGCGTGCGTGTGTGCATGTGCTTGAGACCGTTATATCAATATAAGTTCGTTTCTTTTTGCTATCTATATATATACATGTAAATACTGCATATTGATATATCTATTTTTGACTGACCGATATGCGTCCAGACAAGCGCATGCAAACCCGTATATCCTTGCGCGCGCGTGTGTGTGTATGTGTGTGTACGTGTTTTTGTGTGAGTGTGTGTGTGTGTGTGTGTGTGTGTGTGTGTGTGTGTGTTTGTAAGACAGCTGTGTCTATTTGAACACACTAGGTAGATAGACACGAACATATACCCACATTGACACACAAGCACTTGCACACGCACATACAAGAACGTGCGTATCGTTTTAAATATATACGTACGTATTTGTTTGTTTGTTTGTTTGTTTGTATAAGGACTTTTTAGTATGTCACCGAAGTCCTTCTTTATTCATAATTCCCCCACAACAGCAGTCGAATGGAAAACTATCCGCAAAATAATCCCATCCATTTCCCCGTCATCTTTGCTGCCGCCATCACTACCACATTCGCTGTCAACATTGCCACCTTCACCATCACATCACCAGTGCAAGCATCGCCACGTCTTCAAACCCACCACCATCACCACCATCGAAGTCATCCCTCACTTTAATCATTGCTATCATCATCACCACCATAATCAACTTGTCTATCAATCACAACTAATATTTCCTCTTCATTCTAGTCAGCATCATCGCTGTCATCTACTAATACAGATTTTCAACGTCGTTTTCTATATCAAGACCACCACGATTCATTATCACGGTCAATCATCATCATCATCATCATCATCATCATCATCATCACTACCACCACCATCATCATCATCATCATCATCAACACCATCATCATCACCATCACTACACCACCACCACCACCACATCATCATCATCATCACTACCACCACCACCAACATCATCATCATCATCATCACCACCATCACCATCATCATCACCATCACCACCACCACCACCACCATCACCACCAAAACCATCATCATCAACACCACCATCATCATCATCATCCTCATCATCATCATCATCACCAAAACCATTATCATCACCACCATCACCATCACCACCACCACCATCATTGCCATCAACACCATCAACACCATCATCATCATCATAACCAAAACCATCATCATCATTTCTACTTATTAATATTGACACAATTACTCAAATAAGCATTACCATTTTTTTTTTTTCAAATATGATTTGTTTTTACCTATATAGCTATCTTTCGCCTCTTTTTCAAGCTTCTGAGGACACTGTCACCGAGAAGAAGAAAAAAAAGGAGAGAAATGGCAATACCACAATGACTCCACCATCTTTCCAATAGTTATACTCTTTTCATTCAGCCTCCCTTACTACATCACCTCGCAAACGACCAAGACCCACCCAAAGTAAATCCTGA
>CM042179.1:15517517-15545017 GCA_023376005.1 Doryteuthis pealeii
TGCGACACTACACACACACACACATATATATATATATATATATATATATATATATGTATATATATATGTATATATATTGTGTGTGTATGCATTAAGTGACTGAGCGACACTATATATATATATATATATATATATATATATATAAATATATATATATATATATTAAGTGACTGTGCGACACCATATATATATATATATATATATATATATATATATATATATATATATATATGTAAAAATATAACAAAAGACTTAGAATTTTTGCATTATAGTCTATTTCAAGTCTACTTGAAATAGACTATTATGCAAAAAGTCTTTTGTTATATTTTTACTTATGAATTTGCTCTGTGACTCTAACAATAAGAGCACACATTGAGCTCTGCAAACTGCGACAGGTTATGTCGTAAGGAAGATTTCTTTTCTGGACTTTTGGATTATATATATATATATATATATATATATATATATATATATATATATTAGGTGACTGTGCGACATATATATATATATATATATATATATATATATATATATATATATATATATAGTGACGCACAAACACTTAATATTTTAAAAATTGAAAAAATCTATAATAATAAAATCGGATGTTACACATTCTCAACATTGGAATCAGGCTAACTCTGTGAGTAAATTAAAAACATTCCAAGCCGAATCCGGGCCTGTAAACCTATAATTTTGGATTCACAATTTTTGATTACTGTGGTTGTTTTCGACGATTTTTCGCGTAATCTTTGCGACGATGAAATTTAATATGTATTCAATGTATTGAGTCAGTGTGCTATGCAGTGTCATTTGTTTGGCCGAAGGACCAATTAAGAACCTTCCACACGAGCCCGTTTAATTGCTAGTTTTACGCTAGTTTTAAATAAAAGAATTATATTTATTTTAATTTATAGAGATTACTTTGAACTAATTTTGGAATATGATATTCATTAATTTCTTTCCGTTTTCAGTTTCAGAGAGCTTTATTTTATAAATAGTGACTTTTGCACTACCCTATATATATATAATCATTTTCAATTGTCAATTGTCATATATATATATATATATATATATATATATTATATATATATATATATATATAATATTCTCAGTAAAGTTAAGTGCACAATTGAACTTGTTAATTTCATAACGACTTTGATTGCGCGCATTTCTGTCTCAGTAGGAAACTTCACTATCTCTCCATCCTCATCCATTGCGTTTGCTTACTACAATAGTTATTATTTGGGCAGCGTTGTTATACATACGTGGGTTGTTCAAAAAGTTCTTAGCCTCACCCAGAAAGAACCCGAACTTTGTTGTGCTAACACATTACAATTCTTTTTTAAATTGAAAAATTAAGATTTCTGTGTTAATTTATGTGAAAATTATTAGTATTAGATAGGAATGCTTGGTACTATATAATCTAATATATAAAACAGAGATTTTGGTATGTACGTGTCGACGTATAAGTTCAAAACGGGAGGTCACTCAGATTCAAAATCTTGCATACACATTGATATCGTTCTAACTAAGAAAAATTCCAAATTTGGTTATTGATTTTTACTGATTAAGGGATTTAATCGATTAATTAATCCAAAATCACCCAATTTGCGGAACTGTCCGTATATCAGCCCCTCCTGATAATAAAATATTGTCTCTGCCTGCTTATTGTTAAAGCGATAACAGCAGCGAAGTTTTGATTTTAATGAATTAATTTTGCAGTCTAAGCCGTTCAGCTCCGAATTTATGGCCTATTTATGGTCCAGTCTTTAATAATTTTATATCGTTAAAAGATAAGAAAATACTCTTTCAAAATATGTAATTTGTGTGAGTTTTTATTAATTGAATCATTTTTTACAGTGAGTTAAAAAATTAAAAAATGGCTTCGGATAGCCACGCTGCCTATGATTATTGCGATACAAGCAGTGCAGTCTATAACAGTCAGATCGGAATCTCTTACCTATTTAGGATTTTAATCTTTAAAATATTTATATCTTTAGTAATAAGATGAAATAGTCTTTCTGAATATGTAATTTGTATGTGTTTTTATAGATTAATTTTTTTTTACAGCGAGTTAAAAAAAAAAAAAACTTCGTATAGGCGATAATACGAATAAGACAGCTAGGAATCTCTTAGTCTTTCTGAATATGTAATTTGTATGTGTTTTTATAGATTAAATTTTTTTTACAGCGAGTTTGTCCATATTCTTAAATTGTACAGTACACTCATTTTAATTTTAATTTTTGTAATGCATAAAAATTGTAGAAAATCAAAATGTACGCTTTACGGTTACATTATTAAAAAAAATTTTTAATCGTAAATAACAGTATCATGAAAATCAGTTTACGTCGTAAGTACGGTTACATATTTGTATAAATTAAACTAAGATTTTCATTCGAATAAAATGACTTTTAATTCTTTAATTTATTTATTAATTTTTATTGTTAGAGTTTTAAAGGGTTAAAAATAACAATAAGATTGACGAATTTCCTTAGAAACTGTTTTTCTTTTGGTTCGTTAACTAATTATTTTCTCAAAACACGATAAAAAAAACAAAAAAAAACAAAGGTTACTAATACGGACACAATCCGGTGTTTTATCTTTAGTCGAAGGCCCGACTGGAGATAAGTAGTCAATTATTTGTAAGACGAAATTTATTTCAAGTTTATCCGACAATATCCAGTTATTGGAACATTTCAAAAAAATTTTATATGTAAGTACGAAAAATTGTAAGCGCTTTGTTTATCAAAATGACATGATTCGTTAGTAAATTACCCGAAAAGTTGATAAAACAAAACAACTAACAACCAACATTTAAATTATTATTCAAAATACAATTTAAAATATTCCTCAGAATTTGCCTTACAAATTAAATTTTAAGTTTTATGATTTTACTCTTTATTGTGAAGTCAATAAACATCGCTGAGTTTATAGTGCAACTTTTCAGTTCTGAAAAATTGGCATGTTTAAATAGAGATTTCATAGGTGACATTTAACTTTTATGAAAATTGATGTTTTGTAATTAATATAAATTTTGTAATAAAACTTAATTTTAACTAGGGGGGGGGTTAGGGGTTAGGTTAGTTTAATGGGAAAATAAATAAATAATTTGGGTTCCGTTCAAGCGTTCCGATATGGGGGATCAATTTACTATAAACTTATACGAGGAAATGAGCACCCGTGAATACTCAAATAATAAAGAACTTTTAAGAATTTTTTTTTCAATCTGATAGATTGGTGTGTAATCGATAATAATCAACTGAAGGAAAAAAAATAGATGGTGGGGGGGAGTCCAGATAATCAGGTCCACCAAAACGTTTTTAAACAATGTTTTTAAAATACTAGGTACCACCAATTTTACCCTGTGAAATTTACCCCCCCCTATATTTAACACTATGAAACTTGCAGAAAAATTAATATTTTCTTGAAAAAAATTTTTCCATTTGAAAGAAAAAACATTAAATAAACTCCTGATGATTTTTTAACTTTTTTTCAGCTTACGGAAATAATGAAAATTATGATTGAAAAACAACGTTTTCATTTTTGCACTGTTAAATCAACTGAAAATTAACGTAGCTAAAAACAAGTTACGATAAGAGTTTTTTAAATTCTATGAAAAATCAATTAATTATAAATAATAACAAAATATTTCCGTTTTATTCAAGATGGCCTAAACTGATCAATTGGTGGTCCCTATAATACTATCTTAGGTTTTAGCAAAAATAGATATTGCAATACGAAGAATTTAAATTTTCGATTCTCAGCTTCTTTTTAAACTCAACATGCAATTAAGAACTAAATGTGAATTGTTGTCATGTACAAAAAATTTAAAACAATAACAAACAAATATACAAACGAATACTTTCAATTTTTTGTATAATAATATGAAATAATTTTAAACTATAAAACAGAAAATACAAATCCTGAAATATACAAATTCTCAATGATTTTAGTTTCAAGAATTATTTTCCTCTTACCCCCTCTCTAACTACTGTCTTCCACTTTCTCTCTCACTCCCTGGTGATCCAAATTTCATTTTAGTCCGGTCATGGACCGGGTACTTTAGCTAGTTGTATATATAAAAGTTATTAGTATTGAATAGGAATACTTGATATTTTATCACTGTATATGTGAAAATCATTAGTATTGAGTAGGAATCCTTGATACTATATAATTGTATATGTGAAAATTATTAGTATTAGATAGGAATGCTAGATAGTATATATATATATATATATATATATATATATATATATATATATATATATATATATAATAGTATTTGGCAATTTGCTTGAAGCATTGTTAAGTATGTTATTATATATTAATGATAGGAAAGCAATTACAATGCGTATAAAATAAAAGTAAAAAAATGTTTAGTCTTATCGATTTCAAAGTAACTTTATCATCAGATACGTTTTTCAGAATATATATATATATATATATATATATATATATATATATATATATATATATATATATATATATATATATATATGAGGAAAAGGGGGTTGGAATGAATCCGACAGAATGAGGTAAAATATAAGGAATGAAAGAAACAAAGCCCAAACAAAAATGTGTAGAATATTACACTGAAGTATGAAGCCGAGTTCAAAACTCCAGCGAAATATACTACACATTTTTGTCTGAGTTTTGTTTCTTTCATTCCTTATATTTTACCTCATATATATATATATATATATATATATATATATATATATATATATATATATATATATAAGTGTATTTTGGCAGCATTTTTTCTTTTATACAAGTTTTGTTGAACTGTACAGAAAATTCTTGTCGGACAAGTTTTTGGTTGATCCTTTCTAATTTTCGGGCCATCTTTTTGATGTCGGGGTGTAACTGGTGTAACAGTCCACCAAAGATTTCAAAACGAGCGCTTTCGGCAATACGGTTTGCCATCATCAGGTAGGAAACGATGGTATGGTTTCGTGTCTCGTTTTTAACGAGAACGAGTAGTAGCAAGGAATTAGAAGTGGTAGGTCATGACAATTGGTAGTGGGAGGTTGTTGGAATCGTAGTGGTTCGAGCGAGCGATGCAGTAGTGAATTATCATTCAGTTATATATATATATATATATATATATATATATATATATATATATATATATATATATAACTGAATGATAATTTTCACATACACAGTTCATTTATGTGCATCTCATGCCTATATAAAGATGGGAGGGGTTCGACAAATCTTTAAAAAAAAGACAAAATAGAGATCCATGCCGTCATAAAGAATTAACAAAAGATAGGTATGACACCCAAGGAAATCCATGAAGACATGGTACAGATAATTGATGAAGACTCTCCCCTTCCTATGCAACTATGAAAAATGGGCTGCGGAGTTCAACCGGGGCAGGGACAACACAGAAATTGACCCTTGGTCAGGTCGTCCAACAATCTTTACTACTGATGAACAAGTTGTTGCCATTCACCGTATAGTTTTGGATGGCAGACATCTTGCTGTCTCGCAGATAGCTAAGTCTATAGATATTAGTTCTGGTTCGGTCCACACCATTTTAATTGAGATCTTGTGGATGAGTAAGCTGTCTTCAAGATGGGTACGAAGAACGCTGGCGCCACAGCACAAAATAAAAAGGGTTGACATTTCCAGAACTCTTCTGACTCGCTTCCAGACTAAACTTAAGAATCTCCCTTACAGATTTGTAACTAAAGATGAAACCTGGTTCACCACATTGAACCTGAATCAAAGATTCAAAGTAAGCAATAGAAACATTATAGTTCTCCACCCACGAAAAAGTACAAGCAGGTATCGCGTGTTAACGAGGTGTTGGCTTTGATGTGGATAAAGGCGTAATCATAATAGATGGACTGGAAAAGGAAAAAAAAACTACTAATTGACTATACTATGAATTCTAATTAAGACAACTGAAGAAATTAATCAAGTCAAAACGCAGAAGTAAGCTGAGAGCAGATATGCTTTTACTCCAGGATAACGCGCCCATTCACAGTGATTATGTTGTAGTAGGTGAAGCAGCCAACTGTAGTTTTGAATTTTTATCCCATGCCCCTAACTCACCTTTCTGTTTAAACTTAA
Source organism: Doryteuthis pealeii (assembly GCA_023376005.1). Lineage (NCBI taxonomy): Eukaryota > Metazoa > Mollusca > Cephalopoda > Myopsida > Loliginidae > Doryteuthis > Doryteuthis pealeii. The sequence goes on from CM042179.1 coordinate 15,523,605, forward strand.
AATCCCAACTACGTGATCAGCATTTTGGAAACAATATATGGGATAAAAATTCAAAACTATATATATATATATATATATATATATATATATATATATATATATATATATATATATACGTCTCACCTTGTCCATTGACAATACCTATGTCTCATTCTTACTCTTTAGAAAGAACTTTTAAAAGAGCTTGGATTTAGAAGAAAATACTAAGAAGTGTTCTTGAACCCGCTAAATCCTTATATACGTTATCTTGTAAGGAAACAAGCAAAATTGAATATAAAAATCATAAGATGTTACTTGTCCATTACATTTGATCTTGTATGGCTTGTTTGGTTTTAAAGAGATTAATTAAGAAATAAACAATACCCACTTAAGAAACGCGTGTTCTGCAAATAGAAGAAGGAAATTTCAAACTACAAAGATCCAACAATTCTTATCGCACCCAACCCACATATATAAACCGAATGATCAACAAAAACTAAACAATGATTTAGCCCGATGACTACTCACTGCAAAATGAATTAAGAACAGTTTGATGGATATAAACGGTACTCTCAAAAGTTTTAATGTAACTAGATATTAGGAAAATCTAATTACATTAAGACATGCTTGTATCACAAATGCATGAAAAGGAGTAGGCATGCAAGAAATTGCAATATATATATATATATATATATATATATATATATATATATATATATATATATATATATATATAAGTGTATGTGCGCACGTGCGTGTGTGTGTGTACGTACTTGAATATATATATATATATATATATATATATATATATATATATATATACATATATATATATGGGGGTGCTGGGTGTTGAATACATGTCCGTTATTGATAGAGAGTAGTGGTGTTAAAAAAGGTGATAATGTATGATAATTGCGGACTTGAGGAATTGTTTCTAATTCATGCTTCCGAAATAACATTGTTGTTAGCAAAGTCTTTGCTACTTATGGAAACCTAAAAAAGGGTGTGTCCTAGGTATAACACTAAATTACATCCGGTAATAAGCCTCCAGTCCTGGAACTCTTGGGGGTATTGAGTTACACCTTTGCTGCCATTACTCTCTGTTACATTCTCACCCGGAGTGGTAGTACCTGTAAGATCCTATCTGTGGGTCAAATAGATGTTTAAGACAATGTTTAAAAGGATTGTGAACTACATTAAAATATTGATATTCTAACTATCCGTATAAAATGGGGTGTAGTGGCTAACGTGATGGATTGCAAAATCGTAGTAAGCGAGTTCAAACTTCAGTCGCTCAATCACATTCACTTTTGGACTAATGCCCTTGGGCAATGTATGAATTCGCTCATCCTCGAGGTATGGGTTAAATAGTACCACTACTCTTCTAAAAATATAAAGAATGATATAAACATTAGACAAAGGAATCAAACCTAACGAAGCCAAACATATATAAAATGATCGCAAAAATATATGTGTATGTTTTTAATTAGAGACCATAATCGTTACTCTGACTTCAGTATTGAAAAAAAGAAAAACATTGATATACAACAAAACCAACCAACTAAAGCAAACCAGAACAAGGAATTACATTTTATTGGCTTCTTTTTCATGATTTTTCCACTTTTTCAATTTAGGTTTAGCATTTGATTATAATAAAAGTAACGTTTCCGTTCTGAAAACCATAACTAAGATGGCCTTGATGTAAAACAAAAGTTTAGTTGATAATGTCTTTCTTTTTAAACCCCTCACCTTTCTTTAATATGATCTTAAAGGTGTTTGCCTTAAAGATAAACAATAAGAAAGAGATTTCAGATGAAGAAAGATAGATCAATTTTTAGTTTCACCTGCACAGTAGCTTTAGTCAAGCGAATCCTTTTCATCAACTGTTCGAGTGAAACCAAGTTTTCAAATTTAATTTTGTAAAGTCGATTTTGATATTATGGTAAAGTAATATACATGTCACCAATTTACAGGGATGGATTTTATAAGTAAGCAAAAGAGGGAAATTTCCCAGCACTCTACTAACCCACTTCTATACAAAAATATAATAATTTAAAAAATCTTGAAGGGGTTCTCAAATTATTGATAGCTGCAATTTCTACTAAACATTTTGCAATAACTAATATAACTAATTGTAAGAGTTGAGCCCTCATGTTGAAGATGACTAAAAGAATGTGGTGGATCTAATTGATTTCACGGAGAAAGGTTTCTGGAACCACTTTGGGATAGGAATGAAGAATTGGTATTGGATGTCAGAGTACATAACAGAATAAACACTGTTATCTTTAGTAATCTATCTTAGCTAAAATTCTTCTTGGAGTTTTCGTGATATGTATATATATATTTACTTTTTATATATAAAGTTCAATTAACTTTTCTAATTATGTATCAATTGTCAGTTTCAATTAAATACAATAAACGGACAATGATTTATAAATTTTGTCATTTGCCATGAAGATTAATTTTTGTGTATGAGACGCCCTGAATCTGAGTCCCTCGGGTCCTCTAAGTTCTAAATCTACCCTTACCAATTTGAAAAATATGACAATGTTTGCAGATAGGCTTGAATTACGTTTCTAATATTTTAACTTTATTTTATACTAGAAGCAGCTACCCGGCATTCTCTGGGTAGAGGGGGGATAATAAAAAGCTAGTCTCGCAGCTCTATTGATTGTTTTGGTTTTCTATAATTGATTTGTTTATGTTTTAATCACGGATACCACCAATCGCGTTGACCCGTCTTACTGTTCAAATCCAAATTTTTAAATATCTTCACGAGTATAAACAAAATTTTCATTATTTTGGCACTTAAAGCAAGCTCTGGTGATAGTGAATGTTTATATATTTACTTTGTCGTTATTTTTTTTTTTTTTTCGTAGCTGGCAGTCAATTCGTGCACAAGTAAGACTATTTCCTGTTCTTTGGGGTTTTTTTGGGTTTTTTTTTGTTTTGTTTTTTTTTTTGCAAGCACCCAGCAGGGTGCGAACACGAAGATGACTCTTCAGTCCACTGGGACTCCTAAAGGATCTACTACATAGTAAACACACTTGAGTGCCAGTAGCATTTGACACTGTATCCTTGTGATTTCTCAGAAGACTTACCAGACAAGTCTCGGAGAGATATACTCTTCCACTACATCATGGAACTTCCCACTTTTGATTTGCCGGACTGAAAATCACACTTTCTAACAACCCGCTTCAATTTTTGGTGTTTAATTCGGTTGGACTCAAATTCTTTCACAGATAGGTAGATAGTGGCTCTCAAGTCAGGTTTATGTATGTATGTTGGGAGTACATGCATACATACATACATACACACCAACTGTCCTTTATATATGTATAGGGGATGAGTTGGTGGTAGAAATCAGACAATTCTAACAGAAACTCAAGTTATTGAAAATCAGCTAACACAGATTAATTTTATATGTACTGTTTAGGTGTTTGTCTATCAAAAGAAATACATACACTTTGGTATGTATTTTCTCAACCCATGGCGAACAGGTTGGGTGTGACACAGGGTTGGGAGTATGAAGCAAACAGAGAAGGTCGAATTCGCTATTAAGTAGTAATGGATATGCTAGACTAGCTTATTAACCATTAGACCACGATGGGGCCCCCTGGGTAAGATGTGACACAAGGTCGCAAGTATGGGGCATCCAGCGAGGATCAAACTCGCTATTCAGTAGTAATGGATCTGTAAGACTAGCTTACCAGCCATTACACTAACATGGAACGCCCCTATGTAAGATGTAATACAAGGTCGCATATATGGGGCATCCGGCGAGGATCAAAATCGCTATTTGGTAGTAACGGATCAGTAAGACTAACTAGCTAACTATTACACTACGATGTGACGCCCTTACACATGAAGCTTGGATATAATTAAATTAAATAAACAAATTGAAGAACCAAAAATTAGAGACAGTAGTACACTGGTTTCGTAAAAACAGAACCAGTCCAATAACGTATGTGTGATATATTGTATACTCGTTTGTATGTTCTTAACAGCGTGTGTATGTGTGTGTGTTTTTACCACATAAACATAGCAAAGAAGTATGCGGCTTTGGCAATGTAGTTGCATGTATTTATCAACTACTCCGCCCGAGTAGAATGTGATGTAAGGTCAATTCTAAAGCGTAGTTTTAGCAGATTTGGACTAAGTTATTCTTCTCCTAGACTGGTTGTCATATCAAGGTTAAAGAGACAAATCTGCTCTACAATTTACCCATAGCTGGAGGGAGAATATTTGGATTCATACTTTTCCCAAGGGTATTAGCGCTATGTGAAATGTTAAAAGCCTCATCCAGGATTTGAACTCGTGTCGCTGTGTCCATTTTCTAGTACGATAATCATTGCACCACGGACACATCTACAATGTGCAGTGTAGTTGTAGATTCAGACAGAATTTAAATACCGTTTGACAGCAGAAAGAATGTTGGGGCTAGAAATATGGGGAACTCTATCTGCTGCTCTAGTTAGTTAGTTTGTGGGGTGCGGTGGGGTACAACAGTAGCCAGGTTACACCAGGAATGTGTAAATACCGGACAGGCATTAACGGCAGGTGAGAGGTGCGGGGTGTCCACGAGTAATGCTAGAACGGGACCGGCTACGACTTACAATTATGATAACTATCCAATAACTATCCAATATTGCATTAAATCACATCCCAATCCAACGTTGGTGCCACTCAACCCACCAGTCAACGCATTATTTACACCATGACGTTGGCTACTGCACCTCAATTGGCCTAGAAAACATCGCCATTGAACTGTAAAAGACTGGTGCCGTGTCGTCTGGCGAGACGCGTCAAGTTTTCAGCTCTTTCAAGCAGACGGTCGAGTTCCTTCAGAGATCGCATTAGGCTATGGATACAGCCTATCAGCAGTGTGTTTTACAAATTGGCGGTGGCTCTGTTATGGAGTTTTCATTGATCACAAATGAAATTGGTGAGTGTCTTAATAGGTGGGAAATATACAGTTCTTGTTGCACAACCAGTTTATGCTCGCCATCTTTTGTAGAGATGATGGTTTGTTTCAGCAAGATTACGTTACCCCTCGTCGTGGGTGCTTGGTACGAAACTGATTCCAGGAACAATAATCAGACTTGTAGCCCCTCTATTAACCTCCACGTTAACCAGATTTAAACACTAATGTATAAATTTGATTTTTCGGACTGTTATCCTCATCTTTATTGTGGTATCTAAAAACAACGTTTCGATCGCTATATCCTCTGGCCTTCTTCGTGTATTCAAGATTCGAGAAGCGTCGTGATCATTTGTTTGCATATCGGCATTTCCTGCTCAACTCAAAGCATAAAATCCAATGCATCGGTTATTTCCCAATATTTTTATTTTAAAAGTAATTTATCTTAAAAACAATTTGATTTTGTCCTTTCAATAGTTGGTCCACATATTGTGTTCATCTCTATTCTTTATCTACACAAGAAGTGACAACTACGCATCTTGTATTATTATGACGTTATTATTTGAATGAGATCTTAAAAGTTCTTCGACACCTCGTTTGATCAACAGCCAAACTATTCAAAAGGATTTTGCAGGCTGTGTCGTTGCTAGGCTCGGATAGCCACGGAACACCTGAACAAGGCCGATGTTTCGGTTGCTGATACAGCAACCGAAACGTTGTGTTTTTACATACTAAAATAAAGATAAAAACAACAGTCTGAAAAATCAAAATTATACCCATCAAGCTTCATCTCAAAAACGTAGACAAATAATACACCATTGAGTATATACATTCGATATGTCACAGATCTCATCAAATTCCTTGCTGCCAGAGAAAAACAAATACAGCTTAGTTATAGACACCCTTGGAGCAAATGTACCTTGATACACGCACAAGACCAGTTGTATCGACGAACGTCACACAGTCGCCATTATCCAGGCAACGGGACAGCTAGACATTATTAGACAGCTATCTTCATTTTGGGTCACTTCCGTTTATACATACATACATCGTGATCATTTGTATTCCGTTGCGTCTTCGATGACTGTTACATGATTAATGACTCGCCATGATTATAGCTAGCTTCTCGGAATCAGTCTTTCCTTTGCAATTTGTCACCATTTATTGTGGTCAATATTATGTTTCATTTTGCTGTATCCTTGAATGTCAGTATTGAGTCTACCTTGAGTGTAACGGAAAAGTGAACAATGTGATAGAGAGTTGGATTGTGTGTGGGGGGGGGCTAGATGATCATGAGGATGATGTACCTCCTCTACAAAAGAGCACCAGATGCAAATACCCGCTCCCAGTGCCGCGATCAGGAGATCAGAGCGGAGGGTTCGAAGTGACTTGTGAATAATGCGAAAGAGAGTTGGATTCGAGGATTAACAGTACTGACATTTTGGGGGGTGGGCGAAGACTCCTCGAAGGAGCAACAGATGCAAAAGCCCACCCCCTGCCTGTTGGTGCTGTGATCAGGACACCAGAGGTATCTAGTGGGGAATCGATCGTAACTTAGAGACAATTTGAGAGGTGCATTCGAAAATCGGCAATACTGACACATTTCCTTTTGTATCACTACCTCCTTTTTACCACACTTAGTTCATCTTTTCATTATGCAATTGGGATTATAAAAGTTGTCTTGGTAGTATTCCATTGTTCACCCTTTCATTATGACCTTACCATCTTCGGTTTGTCTATGTGATGATATCACCCATAAACAGGAAATATTCCATGGTTCACCCTTTCATTATGACCTAACCATCTTCGGTTTGTCTATGTGATGATATCACCCATAAACAGGAATATTCCATGGTTCACCCTTTCATATGACCTAACCATATGTGACGCATCTTCGTTTGTCTATGATGATGGTATGACCTAACCATCTTCGGTTTGTCTATGTAATGATATCACCCATAAACAGGAAATATTCCATGGTTCACCCTTTCATTATGACCTAACCATCTTCGGTTTGTCTATGTAATGATATCACCATAAACAGGAAATATTCCATGGTTCACCCTTCATTATGACCTAACCATCTTCGGTTTGTCTATGTAATGATATCACCATAAACAGGAAATATTCCATGGTTCACCCTTTCATTATGACCTAACCATCTTCGGTTTGTCTATGTAATGATTCACCCATAAACAGGAAATATTCCATGGTTCACCCTTTCATTATGACCTAACCATCTTCGTTTGTCTATGTAATGATATCACCCATAAACAGGAAATATTCCATGGTTCACCCTTTCAATATGACCTAACCATCTTCGGTTTGTCTATGTAATGATATCACCCATAAACAGGAAATATTCCATGGTTCACCCTTTCATTATGACCTAACCATCTTCGGTTTGTCTATGTAATGATATCACCCATAAACAGGAAATATTCCATGGTTCACCCTTTCAATATGACCTAACCATCTTCGGTTTGTCTATGTAATGATATCACCATAACAGGAAAATATTCCATGGTTCACCCTTTCATTATGACCTAACCATCTTCGGTTTGTCTATGTAATGATATCACCATAAACAGGAAATATTCCATGGTTCACCTTTCAATATGACCTAACCATCTTCGTTTGTCTATGTAATGATATCACCCATAAACAGGAAATACATGGTTCACCCTTTCATTATGACCTAACCATCTTCGGTTTGTCTATGTAATGATATCACCCAAAACAGGAAATATTCCATGGTTCACCCTTTCAATATGACCTAACCATCTTCGGTTTGTCTATGTAATGATATCACCCATAAACAGGAAGTCTATCAATGTTCAATTTTTTTCAGCCAGCATAATACCCGTAAAAATGATGGGAATATTTACATATAGATTATCACTTGCACTAGAGTATTTGTACACGCTGTTTTGGATCAAAGTATCACACCCCACCCTTCGAGCTGGGATCCAAGTGTCGTATCATTCTTCATGCTTCTTCATTAGTTGGAGTAGTTAGATGCATTAGATTTACTTGTCACGGAGTGTGAACAAGATTTGTTCTTGCCATTTCAACTACATTCAAATAGCATAGAAATTTGCTTTCGTGGGGGCATGAAAGGTGTCTTCGAATTGGCAATGACTGCTTCATGGTTAATGAATGTCCGTAATTATAACTAGCTTCTTCCAATCAGTCTCTTATTTGCAATTTGTCATCATTTCTCCGTGGTTCGATATCCAGTTTCTTCATGTTTCCTTTTGCTGTATCATTGAATTTCAGCTTGGGTTTATTTTAGTTTCTCTTTCCATTATAAAATTGGGAATATAACAGTTGTCAGTGTAGTCACCAAGGTAAAGAAATAACAAAAGACTTAGAGATGTTGCATTGTAGTCTATTTCAGGGAGCTTAGACAAAGTGTCTAACTCTCCCGACTCATCAGATGCGAATGATGAATTCTTTATTACTTTAAAGGCATTTGAAAACAGATTTTTTTTTAATTTATAGTCCTGTGATATGAATTCAAAACGAAAACCTTGATGTTGCAAAAAAGTTATGTGATAGTTCCAAATATGAGCACTTCCGCCACACTTATCTCGGTCACCGAATCATGTATCTCTTATTGTAACAGTTTTTGAAAAAAGAAGACATATTCCGTGAGAATAACGCAAGATTCAGTGTCGCTCCGCTGTATAGTAATCAAAAGATATTTGACCATGTCAGTAATTTGTTAGGAATTTCTGTTAAACCAATCTATTCCAGATTTCAACTAAAGGGACCACCCCAGTTCATTTAGAATTAATTTATTTAGTAGTTTATTTCTTCTTCATATCTTCCTATTTAACTTCATTTATATTATTCTATTTTATTTATTTTTTATTTTTCATTCAAGTCATGTGAAGGGGATTTTATGATTTCTGACTACAAGTGTCGCTAAAAATGGGAATATATTAAAAAAGCCTTGTCTTTGGGGTATGGTTTGATGGGTGAGAATGTTATTAAATCCCCAATAGCCTCGAGTAACCCCTAGCTCGTATCTTCATCCTTTATATTTTACTCTTATTGTTGTGCCCAAATAATCTAACCTTAATGACAACTCTTACATGATAGTTGATTATTGGAAACAGTCTTGGGTTAACGGTTATCGTCGTAGAATAATGAATTAAATCTGCGACCCAGGTTCAAATCCTAGTTGAGACTGTTTGCGTTTCATTTAGATCTAATATCCTTGGGAAAGGATCACTCTATCTTCCTTACGCTATAGGTTCTTTAGCCTTGTTTAGGCAGCCAGTCTAGGAGAAGGGGAACTGAATTCAAATCAAAAACGCGTGTATGTCCTAAAAGTAATATACAAACATTTACTAATCCAGCATTTACTAATCACCAACATTATCGCTGATAGCGCGGATTCCCAAGACACACACACACACACACTCTCTCTCTCTTCTCTCTCTCTCTCTCTCTCTCTCTCTCTCTCTCTCTCTCTCTCTTTCTATCTATCTATCTATATATATATATATATATATATATATCCCTCTCTCTCTCACTCTCTCACTTTCTCTCCCTCTCTCTCTCTCTCTCTCTCTCTCTCGTCGCCCTTAGAAAGTCATATAAACGGCATCTAGTATCCGAACTGAACAGAATGCAAGTTTTTGCTGGTCGTCCAACACTAGTGTTTCCATGCATATGAGTCCATGGAAATCCATAATTAATTAAATAAATATGATCCGAAATAATATTTTGATTTGATAACGGTCGATCTATTTTTTCTACTTTGTAACAATCTTAAAAATGTATTTTTCTTCTTTTTTTAAAAAACTGTACTTAGTTATTTTTGTTAAAAGCAATTTAAGGAGAGACAGATATATTCGTAAAATATTCTAAGGATTTTAATTTGTTTATATACTTGTTGGCACCAAAACAGAATGAATAAATAAAGAAAGAAAGAAAAAGACAAATAATTGTTTTAGTATTTTTTCTGGAGACATTATATCAAGTTCTGTTTATTTATTTATTTATAAAAAAAGAAATAATTTAAAAATAGAACAGACATTTGGCTTATAAAAATGTCTGTTCTATTTTTGTCATTAGATAGTATTAGGAGTGTTTATTTTTCCGAACTTCATTAAAAAAATCACTTTCTTTTATAATGTTCCACTTTGATTGTACCGTTACAAATGATGTGCATTGGACAATTTCCAAGTGTTAAGATTGGCATATTTTTATATATTCATACTAGTTGTGAAGATAAAAAGAAAATAAGCAATATTTTCAGGATATTATTTGGGGTTTCTTTTTTTCTTTCTTTTTGGTGGGAGCTTGGGGGGGTACTTTAAAAAATATAAAAAATACAATCCAAATAAAAAAAAAGTGTTTATCCAGCTTATAGCCAAGTCACTGCAAATTATCGAATATGTCAAAATTGGTTTGTGGATTTTCATTCTGAAGATTTCTTGTCGAATGATGAATCACAGTTGACATCGATATCGATCTAATCAATGCATTACTTGCCCAAGGTGTAATGGTTATCGCCTCTGGAAATGGACACGACGAAACGAGTTCAAATCCTGGATGAGACTGGTTGTATTTCACATAGCGCCAATAACATTGGGAAAGGTATAAATCCAATTATTCTTCCCCTAGCTATAGGTAGATAGTAAGAAAGACTGGACTTTTTAACATTAGTTAAACAACCAGTCTAGAAGGAAAATTCTGAATTCACACCTGTTAAAAAATTGATTTAGTGTCGCATTGGTATATATATATATATATATATATATATATATATATATATATATATATATATATATATATATATTATATATATTAAGTTTAATGTTTGTGTATTGGCGGCAAGTTATTTTTTAGGCATGTGGAAAGCGCTTGGGATAACAGTATGAGAAATATTCTATACCAATTGGATCCAGATTTAAAAAAAGATCGCCAGACGACTGGAAAAAATACAAATACAAAAAATGAAGAAAGAGTACTCTGTGTTGTTCAATAGCACATGCCTAATATATATATATATATATATATATATATATAGGTTGCATCCTGCTCGTGCGGTGAGGTTGGTATATATATATTTAAATTAATAGATTATTTTCCCAATCAATTAGAGGACAAATTATTGAATCATCGTGTAATCTTCATTTGTAAAACAAATACCAGCACAAGTCTAAATTTGTAAATTAATTTCCAATTTAAAGAAAATGCTTGAAGACATTAATTATTTTTCTAGACCCAAATTCCTTTTACTTTTACTTTACTTTCCTTTTCGCAGACGACGATGACGTCACTCCATGTCGATCATCAGTTGTGGAGCCTCTGGTAGCTAATTAATCCAATTCTGGACTTGCAGATGCGGTTACACATATTGCATGGGAAATTTCCATCTACATTCTGTGGTGCATAACGACGAAGAATGCCGTCAAAGACCTGCCACCAGTTCAGATTGCCTTTTAACTTGGGGATTTTGTATTTTTTGTGGTGCATCCAGCGAGGTTCAAACTCACTATACAGTAGTAATGGATCTGCAAGACTAATTTACTAACCCTTACACCGCGGTGGGACGCCCTTTATTACACAACCCGTTCACCATAGATAGGATGTGAGACAAAGTCGCAAGTATGGGGTATCCAGCGAGAAACAAACATTATTCAGAAGTAATGCACCTGTGAAACTAGTTTGCTAACCATTACACCACGATTGGACGTCCTTTTTACCCAACCTGTTCGCCACGGGAATATGTGACACACGGTCGCAAGTATGGACCTACGAGGGTCAAACATTATTCAGTAGTAATGGATCAGCGAGACTAGCCTACTAACCATTACACCACAATGGAGCGCCCTTTATTACACAACCCGTTCACCATAGATATGACATGACATGACACAAGGTCGCAAGTATCCAGCGAGGATCAAACATTATTCAGTAGTAATGGACCTGCGAGACTAGTTTGCTAACCATTGCACCACGATGGGACGTAATGAATTAATCCGACTTGTTTAAATGAAAAAAGACATGGTTTCAACAAGAGAGTTGTCAACTTAATAATAAGAACATCTTAAGAAGGAAATCCAATTGGAATGTAACAAAAAATGTTTGATTTTCTCAATCACCTACGTGCAACATTTAATTTCTAGATAAACAAAACTGTTTAAAGGTCATAAAAGAAGAAAACAATCAAAGTTCTCTACTTATTTATGATATGGAATGGCATGTCAGGTAAGAAGCCAGGTGTGATAGTAATAATTATCTCAACAGTTAATGCAAAGGTGTACATTTGACAGTTTTCTTACACTATCGATAAAAAAAAGTTTGATGATGAAATCAATATATCTTATCACAGTTAAAAGAGTGTTCAAGCTTTACTCCAAGAAAGGTGTATCAACTGAATGACGTAGACAGCAAACAATCCGAATCACAATCGAATTTAGAATTTAGGGAATAAAAAAATCCACAAAAAATCTAATGAGTCAATGTCAAGACTCGAACCTCATCTGTCAACCGCCATTCAACAAAGTCGTAACCAACTCAACGTAAAATGTTGTTTTTCATTAGTGAAAAATTCAAACCGTCATAAAAACTCGAGAGAAGCTAATTGGGACTTTTTTGTTAATTATTCCGTACTATTTTAGATTTACAAGAATAGATATATTGGATGTCCTGACCTTCTGTCACATTGTACCCATCCATGATGAACGGGTTGGGTAAAAAGGTGTCCCATCGTGGTGTAATGGTTTGCAAGCTAGCCTCAGATTCATAACTACTGAATGATAATTCCGATCCTCTCTGGATGTCCTATACTTGCGACCTTGTGTCACATCGTACCCGTGGCGAATGGGTTGAGTAAACGCCTTTTAGAATAGATATTATGCTAGTTTGAATAATTGCATTATGTTTTATTAAAATAGATAACATTGTTTTGTGATATATCTGTGATTTCTTCTATTCATTATGAAGTAAGAGTTGAACATTCTTTAAATGTGATGATTTCATAATTTTTGCAAAGGATTGAAATTATTGGAAAATATTAAATATTCCATCGTGATATTACTAGACTACATGTTTCTTTGGTAACATGATAAAACGATGTGACTGTGAATTGTTCACTCATCCAACGTATTCATCCTCTATTCCACCCACAAATTACCATTTACTGGGATTTTTATAGTATTCCCCAAATGAAACAGAATACATTAGTTCCCTTATAGACTGTTAAATGCACCCTTTTTCTCTTAGAAAAAATTTTTTTAAAGTTCTGGATTGATGGAATTAGACAAATGGTTGAAATATGGTAGATGTTAAATATGTTCAATAAAGTTAAAGATGAAAACGTAATATAATGTTGAAAATGTAATATAATGTTGAAAACGTAATATAATGTTGAAAACATAATATAATGTTGTTTTTTTACTTAATAGATAGAACAATCACATAAATGCCCAATACAACCTGGTGCTAGGGTGCACGTGCTGGGGCTTCCTGGGAGGCCTGTCTCTCGTGAAGTGACTCAACACTACCTAAGACAGCACCCTGCAGCAGCTCAGCAGTCCAGTCGTCTTTGACTTTCCCTTGCTACTGGACCAACTGCCGGACTGCCAAGACAGTAGACTGAGGTCTGCGTACCATCTTTCCACTTAAAATATCTCGCACACAAATTTCACAAGTGTCGAATAAGGTCAGCGTCGTCGGCAAGATAGAACAATTCTTTTTAAGTAATCATAGATGTTTTGAAAATATCATATGAGCATTTGAAACTAAATTTCCTAGCATTTATATAAAAGATAAACAACCTCGCGTCATAAAAAACACTCGAATTTACATATACAAAGATTAACTATTTCGCTGACAACAGTAAATTACTTCAGGACACTCAAAATCTACTCCAAAAAAGACGAAGCTATTTGCATATCTAAATATGCAATATTCACACTCATTGTATTTTGCATAAACATTCGCACCCGACTTGACACGTTAGAAGAAATATCTTTGCTAAGGCCGTTGGTCATTATAAAACTACAAAAAAAGGCTCGAATTGCTAAAATTTATAACCAGTCTGTAATCAACTTAACATTATTCTTACTTAACAAAAAAGCACACAAAATTCCAACAGTTTTTTATCAAGTGAAACAATACCCTTAACATTGCGCGCAAAAATTTATGACAAGTTTTGGTGACGGGTTAAAAACCGCTCAAAAGGTAGACACATAAATTTTGTACTTCATAAAACTTTCTAAAACATCCAAAGCCGAAATCGAAACTACAAGTTCTAAATGACACTGAAGTCATATTTTTATTCAAATATTTTCTAAGAAAACCCATTATCAATGAAGACTGATACTGATATATAAATTCTAATACACACACACACACACACACACACACACACACACACACACATATATATATATATATATATATATATATATATATATATATATATATATATAATCCAGAAATTGAGTGAAGAAATCTCCCTTACGACGTAGCAGTTTACAATAGTCGTAATTTGCAGAGCTCAATATGTTCCCTTACTTTTAATGACACGGAGCAAAAATATATTAGAATAAAATAACAAAGATTTAAATTGGAAGCATAATAGTCTATTTCAGGAGACCGAGAGGAATGCTTACTCTTCAGGACTCCTTCCTCAGATGCAATATATACATATATATATTCAGCACTTTATTTAGGAGGGATTTAACTGCAAATTCACCGTATTCGGCGTTCAGATAAATCTCACTTTGTTTACAAAGTTTGAGACCTCTAGGTGAAGTTCATTTCCGCTTAGAAATGTAGCGATTAAATAGCCTGCTATACTTGGCAGCTGAGTGTGGCCGTATGAGTAAGAGGTTTGGCGAGCGTAAGTTCGTTCGGGTCTTGAACCCAGCCAGAGGTAGCTGCTAAAAATGGTATAACTATACTAAAGAGAGGTGATACCTCGAAACACGTGTCTATATACTCTCTCTCTCTCTCTCTCTCTCTCTCTCTCTCTCTATATATATATATATATATATATATATATTTATTTATTTTTAACTTAGAGTAATATTTACCAGTGAAATAAAGAAAAAATATTGTTTCAAATTAAATACTTGTTGAGTAAAATAAATATTATTTTTGTTTTAGTAACCAAATAATTGATATCCAAGCTGTGGAACATAAATGTTATGGTGATACCAACCGTATTCAGGGCCCTTGGAACGGTGAAAACAAGAATGGTAAAACTGGAGATTAGAGGAAGAACTGAAACCATATCCAGACCACAGCACTGCTAAAATAGGCTAGGATAATTAGAAGCGTCCTGGATACTCGAAGATGCTTGATTTCAGACTCCAATGAAAAACCATCAGCTAAAGCTGGGGTGAAAAACTTACAAAAAGGAAAAGAATTAGAACATGAAGTTGATGGTGATACAATTGTAGTTGGGGTGCTTGGGACGGAGACAGGAGAAATTGAATATCAGAGGAAAACCAGACAGGCCACAATATAGTTAAGATCGGCTAAATACTGGAGTCCTGGAGATTATAGGAAAGTACTCTCACTAAGACTCTAGTGAAAGCCAACCTTTTAAAATTGTTGTGGAAAAAAAAATCGGAGTGAAAGAAAATGTAAAAAAAGAGTACTTCCGAAAAATATCTCGGGACAAAACACCACAACAGACATTTCATCAAAGCAGTTAAACTTGTAAGCTACCCAGGTCCATTCTTAAAAGAATTGGAAGAACTCAAGAACAAAGAAATTCACGATGATATGCAGGACCTTAGACCCGGGAGATAATACTGACATTCTCTATGTATCAAGAAAAGAAGGAGGAAGAGAACTCACCAGCATTGGGGATTGTGTAGTGGCAACTCAAGGACAAGGAATTTATAAAAAGAGAAAAAAAGATTAATTCTTGCGAATTGTGTAAGTGATTCAAATTTGACAATACTAACAAATACCGCCCTGTCGTCTGGGGCGTTAGAATGCACCGACTGCACCTCTGCAGAGGGGTAAGACTCCCCCAATGGGGCCACCTGTTGGCCGTGAGTGGCGACCAGTGATGCTTAAGGATGGAGCCCAGGTGGATGAGCAGTTCCTGACATGCAATACTCCACTTTGGCCCTATCTTGGGCTAGACGGGCGGTCGGAGAAGCCCCCTCCGATCAATCGGCTGGTCACGTCAAGCCCTAGCATCTATATGATTTTCCCAACCCTATTGCCATTATGGCAAGCCCCAACCCCTTTTTATCATATGGGTGCTAGAAGGCGGTGGCTGCGGGTCTACATGTCCTGGGAATGACGTTAAACTCTATCTGATGGTGAGGTTCCAGTTTTGGAGGTTTGGGGAATGTGGAGCACCCCTTCATCACCATTGCTCCTGGTCCACTCTTTAGCGGAGTGGTAGTACCTGTTAGGGTCCCATCTATGGGTTAAATAGAAAAATGTATTTATAAAAAAATTGTATTATCCATTAAGAATTGATTTATTTCAAAACTTTATCGGCATTAAATGACCCACTGAGGTTGATATGCCGTAAAACAAAACAAATCAAACCAAACTAACAAATAGTATATGCACAAACCAGAATCCATCCTAGAGAAATTCTCTTGGATTTTGAGATACAAACGAATCACCTAATTCCGGTTAGATAACCAGACAGTGTTAATCAACAAGAAAAAATGAACTCATTTAGTGAATTTTGTTGTTCCAGCACACCACAGAAGGAAAATGAAAGAAAATGAAAAATAATTCTTGGATCTTGCTAGAGAGCTGAAACACCTGTGGAATATGAAGGCGACGGTGATACCAATTATGATTTGTATGCTTAGACCAGATCCCAAAAGCTTTTTTGTGAAAGTGGTTGTGCAGCCCAATTCCTGAGTGACAGTCTTTAGTGCACTGAATGCACACAAACTGTGATGCTTTCTGGGGCTGCTGTTTTCTCACACTCCTTCTGGCTCTCTTTGCTATCGAAGCTACTCTCCTCTCTGTCCCACTTCTCTTCGTGCCTTGTTTAGCATTAAAGCGCCTAGCCGCTTGATTTCCTACATCTACCTCTCACGTGTTTGTGATTCATTATTGCCACTATTATTTGATATAGCAATGATGTTACTGAGATATATACTAGGAAATGCAAAGAAGGCTACAGATTTACAAAGTCGCAAGAAAAACTAAATCACCCCGTGTACAGGAATGGTATAAAGATAAAAATAAAATAAAGATAAAGAAATACATTTCCTAATACAAACTATTAGAATTTGAAATTTAAAAATGGACCATGCATATAATAAAAAAGGTAAAAGAGAAACAACTGAAGGAATAGAACTGCTCAACCAGGA
Source organism: Doryteuthis pealeii (assembly GCA_023376005.1). Taxonomy (NCBI): domain Eukaryota; kingdom Metazoa; phylum Mollusca; class Cephalopoda; order Myopsida; family Loliginidae; genus Doryteuthis; species Doryteuthis pealeii. The sequence continues at coordinate 15,540,837 of CM042179.1, forward strand.
AAGCGTCGGAACTCTTGGAGAAAAAGAAAACAACACATTCCTGGGAATATTTACGACAAACTTGCATATTAGATGACCTGGAAATGTCCACGAAAGGGAAAATTAACGAGAGAAACTGAATCTCCTTTAATAGCAGCAAAAATAATGTCATAAGGATTAATTATATAAAAACAAATATTGATACTATTCAAGGGAATAGCATATGTAAACTATGTGGTGATATAGATGAAATGTGAATATAGAAAACCAGCACAAAAGGAATAGAAAACAGGCATGACTGGGTGGGAATGGTGATCCACTGGGAATTGTACAAGATAATAAAATCTGACCGTATTGAGAAATGTTATAGGCACAAAAGAGAGAATCTGTCCTAGAAAATGAAACGCATAAGAGTAACTTTGAGATAAAAATGAATCACCCGATCTAGGCTTGAAGACCAGGCCTAGTTTTAATAAACAAGAATAAAATAGTTCGTAATCTTGTTGATTTTGCCATCCAGCGAAAGTGAAAGTGAAAGAAGGCGAAATGCTGGTTAAATACTTGAATTTTTCCATAGAACTAAAAGAGTTGTGGAACATGAACGTGACGGTGATTCCAATCGTAGTAAGTGCACTTGGATCAGTCCTCAAGAAACTGAAAAAGAAACTAGTTGAACTAAGATCAAAGAAAGAATCGAGGCAATCGAAATCACACCACTGTTAAAATCGAGATACTTAGGTCTGTAGAGCTGAGGAGACTTGCTGTCACTCAGACTTCAGTAAAAGTAAAATTAATATATATATAATATATATATATATATATATATATATATATAGAGAGAGAAGAGAGAGAGAGAGAGAGAGAGAGACATCTGAAACATCCATCAGTTACATACCTGAAGATGGCAGATGGACATGCCGAAAGCGCTCTTAATGAAACCTTTGGTGGATTGCTACACCAGTTCCACCCTGACATTAAAAAGATGGCCAGAAAATTAGAAAGGATTGAACAAAACTCGTCCGACAAGAATCGTCAGTACAGTTTAACGAAAAATGTTTAAAAGAAAAAATGCTGCCAAAATACACGTATATATATATATATATATATATATATATATATATATATGTGTGTGTGTGTGTGTGTGTGTGTGTGTGTGTGTGTGTGTGTGTGTGTGTGTGTAAAAAACTCGCAAGGAATAAAATATTAATTATATATGTACTAGTTAATACTTCATTATATACTATACATAAATCATATGTATAATAATTTAAAATAACATTATTTAGTAATCAAAAATTATAGAATAGATAATTATTCGATACCTTCATCATCATAAAAGTGTGCTGACAGCATTGATTCCCTTGACTCGCTTATCAGTTGGTCCATACTCTCTAGCAGTGCCCAGAATATCTTTCTTGGATTGTTTGTAGGATGGAACTTAACTCTTAACATCCTATACAACCTCATTCCATCCGGCCGGAAGTCACATTCATTTTTCTAATCAGCCCCAAATGATAGCCTTTGTTTAAATGTAATATCAAACATATTTAGACATTTTTAATTCAAGGGAAATAACAGGTAACTTTAAATGAATAGGCCATTTTTTGATAAATGTTTATAGGAATGGGGCTCTGGACTTAGAAAATTCTTAACAGGATGTTAAGATTTAAGTGGTCATACAGTGGCTACTTTGTAGGTGCTACTTCCAGAATTTGTTTAAAACAGTAATTCATTTTCTATATGCGTTTCGTTAAAATCCAAGTGGTGCAACCATACAATAATACTGACACGGCTACAACTTGGAAGAATTCCCGTTTTATTCCATCACAGATCAGATTGCCATATAGTTATTAAATTGCCAATGCTTTACCGACGCATATGTTGATATGAATTTCATTAGATGAGATATTGCTACCGAGGTATGAGAAAGGATCAACTAACTTGCGATTAAATGAGGTGATTATATCATCTGATTAAAAGGCATGAACTGTTTTATCAGACTTTTCGTAGATTGAGGGCCCTTGCTATTCAGAAGAGATACAGCTTGAGCTGGTGTATTTGCAAGAAAACAAACGTTCAATATTCTGATTATAACGAATTAACCATTACGTGAAAAGAACATTACTGAAATTCAACGCTAAAACAAAAAGAGACAAAAGAATAAAATTCAAAATTTAAATTTCAAGAGAAAACTCTCAACAAATAAATAACGTAAATAAGAAATGTAAACTTTGATCTCACTCAATTGATAATCACAAATGATATAGAAAAACATGTTTTAAGGAAATAATCATATATATATATATATATATATATATGTGTGGTGTGTGTGTGTGTGTGTGTGTGTGTGTTGTGTGAGAGATTTATCCAAAACTTGGTAGTAAGGGATGATTCTATATGTGATTTCTAAGATATATATATATATATATATATATATATATATATATATTGGTTATTATACATTGAGCTCTCCAAGGGATTTGTAAAAATACTTGTATAAATCTATAAGCTTGCATCAACATGAGCATGCATTGTGGATGTACAGGAGATATTGATGATTCCAAATAGAATTACCCCTACATACCAGGTTGTTTGAATACTTTTACCTATATATATATATATATATATATATATATATATATATATATATATATATATAATGCAAAACAAATTTAGAGTCCTCACTATACAATTGGTTGTTTGTGTTGATAATGCAGGAAATTTCATACCGAGATAATAAATCGATTGAAGAGTCCCAGATGAAGTCTTTTAATAAACAATATTCTTATCATACTGTATAAATATTTGTAAGTATGTAAAGTCGTCGGGGTGGCCTAAAATCGGTATCAGCCAATCAGCGAGGGAGTCTATCCCCTTTTCACTTGCGCTAGACGAAGGAGATTGTTTTTGTGTCTGAGGTGGAGTGCCACACCTACCATCAGCTCCTTACTTTACCGCACATATACTTGTGCTACTCATACGCTGTTGGTGAGGGCCGGTATCGAACTAGGAACCTTGTGGTTTCTAGCTGAACGCTCTACCGACTGAGATAACCCGGCCAATAAATGATATTTGTTGGTTTATCTACGTTTTCAAATTGCCTTTTTTTACCATAAGTTAGTAAAATGATCAAATTCATTAAAGATAAATTTGATCATTTTACTAACTTATGGTACAAATTCTCTGGCATTGAATTTTTAACTCAGGCAATATCTTTTAAAATTGATTTTTACACCACCCGGAGTGTGTCTTTTTTTTTTTTTTTTTTTTTTTGCAGGAAATTTCATACCGAGATAATAAATCGATTGAAGAGTCCCAGAGTTAAGAGTTTCCCCACAGTACACAGGATGTATTTCTTTGTTGGTATGGGATATGTTTAAACAATAGTCGCGTAGACCGTTATATTGAGTTTCCATTGACATTATCATCTCGTTTTATGATTCCAATTATCATCATAGAATTAAAGACCCATTATTGTAATCTTATATACTGATTTCACAGAAATTCTATTTTCCTTCACCTTCTATGTAATGATGTGTTATCTTGTCTATTAAATAAAATCATATATATTTATGTATATATATATATATATATATATATATATATATATATATATATATATATATATATATATATTATACCAACCTCCTCTCGCGAGTAGGATATGATATATGGTCAATTTCTTACGCGAAGTTTTGAATTCAGAGTTTTCCTTCTCCTAGACTGGTTACCTAACTAATTTTAAAGAGCTCAGTTTGCCTAATTATTTTGCCCATATCTGAAGGGAGAATAATTGATTTATTCCATTCCTAAGGGAATTAGCGCTATGTAAAATGCAAACAGCCTCGTCTCGTATTTGAACTCAGATCGCCGTATCCATTTCGATTATAGCCATTACATGACGAGTGCCATATATATATATATATATATATATATATATATATATATATATATATATATATATATATCATATTCATAACTAATATTGAACAATATTTCGATTGATAAAAATCATCTTCAGAGCTTCAGATGTGCTTATATTTGAAACTACCTCATAACTTTTTTGCAACATCAATGTTTTCGTTTTGAATTCATATTATTTTCGTCTCCGCTATTTATAAGCCTGGAGTATAAACAAGCTCTGAAGATGATTTTTATAAATCGAAATATTGTTCCCTATTAGTTATGAATATGATATAAAA
>CM042179.1:15552517-15572517 GCA_023376005.1 Doryteuthis pealeii
CTTTCCAAAGCCTCTCTGACTGATCCTTTGTTCGCCTACAAACACACACCTACACATATACATATGCATGGACCTAACACATTCTATTTTCCTTCTTTGTTTTTCTCTGACTGTATTTTCACTTAACCATTGTGTCTCACTAAAAACCCTACTATTATCTTTAACTTTCACTAATTCTGTTCCTTTTTGATTGGCTCTTAAATTAATTTGTGTAAAATGGTGATAGAATCTAAACTTTAACTATATATATGATGACTATCACATCTTGATAAATGATAACAATCTTTACCAATAAAATTACAACTCAAACAAATTCAACTTGTGAAAAAATATACAAGATACGTAAAATGATAAGGTAGTAAGACATCTTACATCATTTGATGATAGTTAAATACGCTTGTGCAACATTTATTTCACTCTCTAGTTGAGTCCATAACAAGAGTCCAGTGATAACCATAACAAAATAACTTGTGTCTATGCAAAACGTAGGTTTTATGTCAGAGTAGAGAGGGCTGGTTTAGCCCAGTCGGTAGAGTGTTCGGCTGGGAACCGCAAGATACCTAGTTTGATACCGGCCCTCGCCAACTCAGCGTATGAGTAGTACAGGGATCTGTGTGGTAAAGTGCGGAGCTTATGATAGGAGTGGCGCTCCGCCTCAGACGCTAAAAACAGTCTCGCGAGTGAAAAGGGGATAAACTCCCTCTCTTTCTGGCTGATACTGACTTTAGGCCACCACGACGATTTTACTTACGTACTTACCTTCTCTTAGACTCTCCCTATAACTTTTATACTGGAGCTACCATTTTGATTTTGGAGTTAACTTCTACTTCATTATGGCTTTGTCATTAGACCGGAGATTTTTCTACCTCAGCTTAATATACATGCGTGTAAACTCATACACTTGTATATGACCAAATACAGTAATGTTCAGGCAAAAATGTGGTAACTAATACATATGTGCATACATTAACTTGTACACTTGTACATACTGATATGTGTACATATACGAACATGAACTTCTGAGAATTAAAATGAAAGTCCCTCATGATCTGGACATAAACGTACAAATAAGAGTAAACGCATTAACACATTGTGTGCTGAGACAAAAGCCACAGACGGGCATGCACAGGCATTAGGTTACGTATACATATACACAGAAATATGGACACGGTGGTACACTAACAGACGTGCAATGTATACAGATATAAAGTAAGACAAACCCGTATTCAGCATTAAAGAAAGGCAGGGAGAGACCAGCGTTAAACACCGTTAACGAGTAACAAAGAAGCAATTAGCCAATTAAGCGTGGAAAGGCCGCCATCATGGCGGACGTAAAATGGCCACCGGCGGAAAAACAGAGAGAAAAGTTGAGTGTGTAAGCAGTTACAAAGGGAAATAGAGAGAGATAATAGATAAATGGGAGTAGTATGAAAGAAAATAGGCATGCAAAAGAAAGATGAAAAGATCAAGAGTGGAGACGGAAAGAGTGAGAGTGTGTATGTATGTGTCTCTGTGTGTGTGTGTATCTAAAAGAGAGAGAGGGAGGGGGAGAGAGGGGGAGAGAGATAGAAATGTAGTGAGAAAGTAGGATAGTTTGGGTCAAAGGAAAAAGAAAGAAAGAAAGAAAGAAAGAAAGAAAGAAAGAAAAGAGGAATAAAGAACCCCAAAAGAAAAAAAGAACATAGAGAAAATACCTACAGTGGAAAAGAGAGATTAAAAGGAGGTGGCAGAGTAGGACAAAGCCAGCAACGCCGGTGCCGCAAAAATGAACAGCCAAAAAGAGGGAGGGACACAAGAGAGAGAGAGAGAGAGAGAGAGAGAGAGAGAGAGAGAGAGAGAGAGTAAAGGAAAGAAAATAAAAGACCGGACATAATGGGGCTGGAAGTATGAGACGGTAGAATAGATAAAGGGGAGGGGATATTCCGCCGTCAACTGAAAATGGCCGACAGAAGGCGACCAACATACGCAAACAGATGCTCTCTAATTGACTTCCGGTTCGCTTGACCGGGTCCGAACCCTCAACCGCTGTCCTCACTCCCTTTTCCTCATCCCCCCTCTTTCTCTCCTTATCTCTATTTTTCATTTTTGCGTTTATTGGTGTATTGTCGCTCAGCTGTATTGTGATTGTTTTCTCTAGCAAATTGTATTCGATTCTTCCGTCACAGACAACAATCCCTCCAAAAGATTGATGGACTCACTCGTAGATTATTATTATTATTATTATTATTATTATATTATTATTATTATTATTATTATTATTTACAAATGTTTGTTGATCATTATTATTAGAATATCGTTCCGAATTTTTCCGTAGTGGAACTTGTAAATGTGACTACCTAGATAGTGAAGTAAATTACAATCTTTCTAATTGACTTCCGGTTCGCTAAACGAGACAACTCAGATAGTGAAGTAAATTACTAAAGAGAGAACAGATAGACAAAAAATTTTATTCAAAATCTTATATACTTGTAAAGGTTAAATCGAACTTAACGGACCGAAATTCCACCATCGTATGTCACCCCACCGAAAGAAGAAAAATACCAAAAATCAGGGAATTAATCAAATTTAATGAAATTTTCAGTGTTGATATATCAATGAATAAAAGGTCAGTTAACTTTGAACCACGTATCTTTGAGGCGTAATACCGATTCTCAAAGATACGTGGTTCAAAGTTAAATTTGTTTAATTACCTGATTTTTGGTATTTTTTTCTGTCGGTGGGGTGACATACAATGGTGGAATTTAGGTTGGTTAAGTTCAATTTAACCCTCGTAAGAATATTGGTTCCACAGGATATAATGTAGGATTCTAATTAGCATCTCATAGTTAACAGCTGTCCGTGATAATATTGGTGCTTCTATTTATGAAGGAGCGAAGGATTCTAATTAGCATTTAATAACTATCTTCATTACAACGAGGAATTGGGTGATTAAAAAATAATATTCAGATCTCATAAAATTATTATTGCTGCAAATTGGACTGAAAAATGCTTTATTCTCCAAGAACATTTAAAGTGTATTGCTTTAATAAAAATATCGTTATGTTGTACCGTTTTTTCTCAGCTACGGTTACAATTATTTATATACATATACAAATCGGAGAATTAGTAATATGTGGATAAAAATGGGTAAGTTTATGTATGCATGTGCTTTTTTTTTAGATTATTGCATATGCAAACAAATACACATATACGCGCATATATAATGTCTGTGTGTGTGTGTGTGTGTGTGTGTGTGTGTGTGTGTGTGTGTGTGTGTGTGTGTGTGTGTGAGAGAGAGAAAGAGAGAGAGAGAGAGAGGGTGTGTGTGTGTGTGTGTGTGTGTGTGTGTGTGTTTCTGTTTGTGTGATATTAAAAATAATAGACGGATTTTGAGTTTTGCTTTTTATTCAGCTTTTGTTTTTGGTGAATAAGATGTTGCAACAGTACAAAGATTCTGTTTGAGTTGTCCGAGTTCGGGTACTTTCGACCATCTTCGGTCATTTCCGAGGACGTACCTGTTCTTATATTGTGGAGTGTAAGGTTGATTCTGTGTTCAAGGAATTTCTAGGTGTGCGTGGCGTTATGTGTGTACGCATAGTCCATTGGTGTTGGTTTGAAGAGTTAATATAACAGCTAAGTATCACGTGACTCTTGATCTATTAAGGTGTGGCAGTTACACCTGTATCAAATGCATTTTAAGGCCCCCTTGCCAAAATAAAAGAGATTTTGGTTAATGTGGACTATTTTTATAAGTATCGCATCTAATACTTGCATCAACAAACACATCATAGAAGACCAGCAAACCCCCATGAATATTCGACTATATATATATATATATATATATATATATATATATATAACACCACAAACAACAAACACACCTGTAATTTCAAAATAAAACACGAATATCCTTTAAATGGAAACTTGAACTAATACATCAAAAATAAGCCGTAAAGTATGAATGATATCACCAGCTTACAAGAAAACATCAAAACATTAACACTATAACCTTTGCCTAGAAGAAAAATAGCCTTAATAACCCTCCCAGAACAAAAGAAACTACCTCAAAAACAATCCGAACTCATATCCAAATGCAGGCATGAAAACAAATTCTTAATTTATCTGAAAACCGCCGATGCCAAAGACTAAAATGAATTTATAATTCACCTCTATGCTGCAACATATATGTATATAATAAATAATAGCAGTGAAAGTCAAATCTGTGCTTAAAACTTTCGAGTATAATTAGGTGTTGGCACATGTCAGTTTATACATATATGTGTTTGCGTATGCAGAATGAAACATCTATAGCTAATTTGCATAGATACTTTAAATGGCATATATAAACGTGTATGTGTCTGTTCGTGCCTTGTGTGCGTTATAGGTATATGAGTCATATATATATATATATATATATATATGTGTGTATATGTGTGTGTGTGTGTGTTCGGTGCGTATATATAGCAAATGCACATGTATGTGTGTGTTTGTGTTTGCCCTTTTCTTTAAAAAATACCAGAAAAATCTTTTTCCATTTCGTTGAGTTCAAGAATTCATATCGTTATTATTGATGTTATAAGCTATGAATGTTACTACAAAACCGTGATACAATTAAATATATTTATAATAAACATATATAACTGCATATATAAATATAATTCATTTCATGATATTATTATTATTATTATTATTATTATTATTATTATTATTATTATTATATGTATTTATTTAGTTTATTGTTCCATTGCTATTGAATTCCCTTCAAAGCTTTCATTTCATATTAATTTGGTAGACTTTTGTATTGGAAAAGGATCTTGTTTCTTAAGAGTTGGCATTGCAGACTTTGATGGATGGACAGGTTAAGATTTGACTTTATTGCAAAGAAAAGAAAGAAAGAGACAATGAAAAATAGAAGCAATGAAAGAAAGAAGGAATGAAAGAGTCAAGAAAATAAAGAATGAAAGAAAGAGTCAATGTAATAGAGAGTGAAAGAGTTTAAGAATGAATGAAATAAAGAATGAAAGAGGCAATGAAATAAAGAAATAAATTGTGAGGTTCAGATTTGATTTTGTTGTAAAGAAAGCAAAGAAAGAGACAATGAAAGAGATAATGAAAGAGTCAATGAAATAAAGAAATTATGAACCAAAGAAAGAAATAAGATATTTCATTGAGAAAGAAAGAAAGATAGAAAAAAGAGTGAATGAATGAAATAAATAAACACAGAAGGAAAGGGTGAATGAATGAAATCCTAAAAGAAAGACTGAGAGAGATGGGCATTTTGAGATTTTAATACAAAAAAAGAAAGAAAGAATGTTTTCCAAATTCTTATTGTTATTATTTGTTCTTCCCAAAAAGCTCTCTATCTGTTTATGGCTGCTGCTGCTTTTACTGCTGCTGCTGCTTATGATATTTATTGGATCTATTTTATTTATTTTTTTTATCTTTTGGTTTTTGCTTTATCATCATTTGTCATTTGCATTTGGCTATCCTTCTCCATTTCTTTATCTTTTTTAAAGCAGCATATTCATATTAATATGAAAATGGTGCATTTTGCTATTGATAAAAAGATCTCTTTCTTCTTCATAGGGACTTTGGAGATTTCAAGCCAAAGATGCGGTTAACTTTATGAAGAACACAAATCTTTAGATATGCACTTCCAGAGAGCACAATTGTTCTATATCATCTTTTTTCATTTTATAGTAATTTTTATCTTAATCATTTTCTTTTTATTACCCTCTATTTTTATCATTCTTAAAAACATTCTTCTTCTGTCTGTCTGTCTGTCTGTTTGTCTCTCTCTCTCTCTCTCTCTCTCTCTCTCTCTCTCTCTCTCTCTCTCTCTCTCTCTCTCTCTCTCTCTCTCTCTCTCTATATATATATATATATATATATATATATATATATATTATATATATATATATATATATATATATATATAAAAGAACTTAAAGAACGTATTTACTGTTCTTGATTCCCTTAAAATGTTACCCTTTCTTTCATTTCTAAATCATTTTTATCAGCGTTCTCAGTCGGTAGAGCGTCCGCCTAGGAACCACAAAGTTCCGGATTCAATACCGGCCCTCGCCAACTCAGTGCAAGAGTAGCACAGGACAGGGATCTGTCTAGTAAAGTGAGGAGCCGAAGGTAGGTGCGGTGATCCACCTTGGACACAAAAACAATCTCCTTGGTGGTGTAGCACTAGTTAAAATGGGATAGACTCCCTCGCTGCCTGACTGATACTGACTTTAGGCCATCCCGACGACTTTTATAACAAAATTTTATCAACTCATTAATTTTAAAATTGTTTAGCTTAGTCACAAAGAAATTATACATACTATGTGCTACACAAAATTTTCGAGAAACTTAAGACACGAAATAGTTTCTTCTAAGAAAAATAATGAATTAAAAAATTGAGTTTTTTTATGTCGCGGTGGAGTGCTTTTGAGAGATGTGTGAAATTTCTGATGAAACACAGGAAACGTGGGGTAATTTGACAGGTGGAATCACTGATTAATTCGTTCAAATTTCCCCAACTTTTAGCAAACACCTCGTACATACATAGATGGCTTATCGTGTGCGTGTGCCTATGCCTGTGTGCGCATACATAAATGTATCCTAATAAAAACATACCTACCTAATAAATAATAACAAGTTTCTCATTATTTATTTGAATTTTTGTGATCAGGCTAGATATATATTATTTTGATTTTTTGCACTATTGTACTCATCTTTATTGTGGTATGTAAACGTTGTGCTTTTATATATCACGATAAAGATGAGGGCAACAGTTCGAAAAGTTTCTCGTTATCAAATATATTTGTTTTGGGTTTATTTGTTTAATGGTATATCAATCGTCATGGGTTATTTAATGCCAAAGACATCCTTGTAGAAAAACAGAAGTGGTACTATGTAACCCATAATTGGGTGGTTACATGCTTTTCCCAAGGTTATTAGTCCGAAAGTTAACGTAATAGCGTAAATGGAGTTCGAACTCGTTTACTACGAAGTCGCAGTCAAACACGTTAGCCATTACGCCAAAGGAGACTCTCCTAAATATATTTGTACCAGAACAATTTGTGTTATCCAAAGCAAGCATTAGGTCTTTGTTGCTCATTTAAAACAAACTGGTCTGGATGTTGGAAATGTTCTTGCAAATCTGAACGGTTAAACCATTTCTGGCTAACTTCCATTTCTGACTTTTCTCAAAGTCAGTATGTCAGAAATGTCTGTACCTGTAGATATACATGTATGTGATATAATTATAATATGTATTCCGAAAATGTCTACTTTGTAGATACAATATGTTTAAGATTATTTCTACATCTGAGCTTGAATGATACAGCAACATTGTCATTTCGACAATTAATACATGTTGCAACCATTTCCAATATAATAATCGATTTGTTATCAATCTATAATATCAAATGCGAATGTCAGTGTATCAACGTGTTTTATTTTTCAACTTTACTCCTAGAGGCTTTATTCAAACATATCATACCATTAGGAAATCAGGTCTCGACCCTGTGAGCAAATTAAAAAGCATTCCGGACAATCCTGAAATTTTAAATCCCAAAAGTTTAATTACTGCGATTTTTTCGGTTATTATTTACGTGATTTTTGCGACCAAATTTTTTGTTTGATAAAGTTTGATACGTAGTCAATGCACGAAGAGTCCACCACAGGAACTAACTTAATTGCCTCCCGATAGCGTGACGTTTAAGTTAGAGTGAAATAAGTATAAACATATTTTCCGTGATTTTTGCAGTGAGTTGTGTGTTTTATCATATGTGTGCATATTTATCCATTTATGTATGTACATGATAATACAAACTGATCAATTGATACAAATATTTATTGAGAAGTTGAAGAATATATAAAGACAGACAGACAAATAGTGACAGAGAGACAGAGATATCTTTGTTTGTTTGTTTGTGTGTGAGTGTAAACTCAAATGATTTCCTCATCCGCACAGGGACGTAAGTAAATGTCAATATTTACCTGACTCGTCAATCACAAGTAGGATGGGACACAAGGTTATTTTTAATCGGAGTATAACTGGTTATAATTAAAAGTTTTTCTTTCTCTCAGATCGGTTACCATGCCAAGGTTAAATAGCCAAGTCTACCCTAGGATTTACTCTTGTCTAGAAGGAGAACAGATAAATTCATACTTATTAGCACAATGTGAAATGCAAACAGCCTCGTCCAGGATTTGAACTCTGTTACCAGGTCTATTTCTTAAGATTATAACCGTTTCACGATGAGCTTCCAGCCAAATGTTTGTTAAGATCTACAGTTTCTACAGACACAGATATATATATATATATATATATATATATATATATATATATATATATATATATATATATAGGTAAAATAATCCGAATTGACTGGTAAGTAGGGGAAGATTCTATTTGGGATCATCAAAATCTCACCGTACACACACACACACACACACACATATATATATATATAATATATATATATATATGTGTGTGTGTGTGTGTGTGTGTGTACGGTGAGATTTTGATGATCCCAAATAGAATCTTCCCCTACTTACCAGTCAATTCGGATTTTATATATATATATATATATATATATATATATATATATATATATATGTAAAATAATCCGAATTGACTGCTATGTAGGGGAAGATTCTATTTGGGATCATCAAAATCTCACCGTACATCCATAATGTATGCTCATTTAGGCGCAAACTTATAGATTTATACAAGGATTTTTATAAATCCTTTAGAGAGCTCAATGTATGATAACTAATAAATTAATTATATACGGAGCAATACTTATACTTTCAAAGAAAGAAAAACTTAAACTTAATAGCCAAATGGCGGTTTGTGACGTTTTCCTTTCTTTGAAAGTGTATATATATATATATATATATATGTGTGTGTGTGGGTGTGTGTGTGTGTGTGTGTGTGTGTGTGTGTGATAGAAAATCCTAAAGAACCCACAAGAGGACACTATAAAAACTTTCTTGCATGTTTGCACATAAACCTTTGACACATTTAAACTTGGATACATTTGCATATAGACACAAATATATAAGGATGTAAACATATATATGCATACATTCATGTGCGCATTAAGTAATTCTTTGGTTTTTATATGTGCGTGCGCGTATGTAAGATGAAATTGCACATTTATACACCTTCCATTGTACATAATTTCTCGTGTACATCTATATAAGCACGTCTTGCAATTTTGGAACTGGGCCAATTTTTAAATGAATGGATTGTGTCATTCTCACAATACAGGAAAAAAAAGCATGTGCACTCTGAAATTGACATTAGAAAACTATTACCCGGTCTTCGAGCAGCAGACACTAGTGCATGGAATAACTTTGGTTGGTTTCACAAAGGCACACAGACACACGTTTTTTTTTTGCATGCGCGCGTGTGCAAACACACTCATACTCGAGCATGAAACAAATACGCATACACATATACATGCACACACACACACACACACACACACACACACACACACATAATATATATATATATATATATATATATATATTATAGTATTACACTGACATCCGATTAACACTTGTATCAACCAAATACTGAGATTAACCCAATATTTTTTACTGGTAAGTCATTTCCTTTATATATATATATATATATATATATATATATATATATATATATGTGTGTGTGTGTGTGTGTGTGTGTGTGTGTGTGTGTGTGTGTGTGTGTGTTTAAAAATCGATATGTGAACGTCTGACTAAGAACCACAAGGTTCCAGGTTTGATAACGGCCCTTGCCAACTCAGCGTATAAGTAACACATGAATATGTGCGGTAAAGCGAGAAGCTGAAGGTAGGTGCGGCGCTCAAAAACAAATGCCAAACCAATCTCCTTGGTCTAGTGCTAGCGAAAATGGGATAGACTCCCTCGCTGTCTGGCTGATATCGACTTTAGGCCAATCCAACGACTTTACGTGTGCGTATGTGAATGTATACTATAACGATTATAGATGGTTGTAACACGTGCACTCATTACAGTTCAAGTCACGCTGAAAGTACCGGTTCTCGTTTCATCACCGAAGTTAAGCAGTGACGAGCCAGTTCAAATCATTATTGGGTGAGCATTTAAACAATAACAAGTTCTGTAATTAACCTGAGTTTATCAAAATGATTTGGCATTAAATGACCCGAAAAGGGTTGATATGCCGTAAAATAAAAATGACCAAACTGATCAACATATATATTATTTCTTGTGCAGACAAATTTGGATTGAAAAGATACTGTAAAGTATATACAATAGCTTGTATTATTTAGATTTTTTATTGTTGCTTCATCTTTATTGTTATATATGCAGTTTCGACCGATTAGCCCTTCGGCCGTCATCAGGTGTTTCTAATCGAATTCAGTTGAAACATTGTGTATATAACAATAAAGACGAGGACAACAGTTCAAAAAATCTAAATCACAGAATTATCAAGTCTAACCTCAAAAATTCAAATAATTGATATGCAATGGCAACATATATATATATATATATATATATATATATATATATATATATATATATATATATATATATATATACTCTATGTATCAATTCATATTTGAATACACGCATTTATACATATACATGTATAACACTCACATGTATACATGTATACATTAAGTTTATTAACATACAACATAGCTACTTTCAGAATACATGTGCATGTTTCTTGGAACCACACGGTCCTGGGTTGCACAGCTTGAATATGTGCAGTAAAGATTCAATTGTGCAACCCAGAACCTTTTGGTTCCAATGTGTACGCTCTACCGATTGAGCTAAACCGACATACATACATTAACTTGCAAATGTATTCTGAGCGCATGGTTTGTGTGGTACACCACCTCAGACGCAAAAACAATCTCCCTCGTCTAGCGCTGGTGAATAGGGGGTAGACTTATTTGCTGTCCGTCTGATACCAACAATAGGCCACTCCGTCGACTTTACCACACTGTACACTAATACTATTACAAACTTTTTTTCTTAATTTACAAACGTATTATCACTTGCACTCGCTTTACATAACTTATAAATTAGCATTATCATTTGGTGGTACAGACAAGCATTAGGTATATGAAAAAGAAATGTAAAATATGTATACGCATATAACAAAGTAAAAAAGAAAACATTAAAATATTTTTCAAAGTTTACCGAGGGTTTTAGCTTTTCAATAATTAAGTGTTCTCATAAATATATCGTAAAATGTCGCACAGGCACAAATTGTTAGATACAAAATATATGTTCATATAAAACTTATTAGATCCATAGCAACAATGCTTCAAATCATTCAAACACGTTGCACATCCGTATGCGCACACGCACATACACACACACACACACACACATACGCATCCACACACACATACATATCAGACATTCCTTCAAATACACAAATGCCGTGAGACGTATGCGTGTGAATTTTCACGAATAGATACTAGGACTTTAACGCATTCAGTTCACATGTATGTACACATAGGTTCATAACAATGCGGTACACGTGCAAACAATCACTCATATTAGCACACAAGTGTGCATCTGCATACAAACACTAACACCAAATAATTTACTCGCACAGGCTCTTAAGCAGGCATATACTTACCAGCGCTTATATTTAAACAGACGCAATTTTATACCCGCACACACAAAAAACGTAAAACACCCTCCTTTAAGCCCACCCCACCCCTTAAAAATAGAATTTCTCAAACTACTTTGATCTTTCAGACATTAAATTCACATAAACACAAATTTTCCGTTGCATTAACGTTTTAACCCATCCAACACCCATACACACCCTTTTCCTCTTCCTAACACCCCCCAGAGCACCCCACAAAAAAAAACTTTCAGAAAGCGGGTCAAAGTAGCTCCCTTCCTTCCTTACCACATCCTCCATACCCAACCCCCACCAATCACCTTACTACTCCAAATATATGTATATACGGATGCTTATCAAGTCTCTCTTTCTATCTATCTATCTCACTGTGTGTGTGTATTTTCCAACATCACCAGTCAAACCAACACCACACTTCTCCCCCCACTTATCCTTTATCCGGGTAATTTTATTTGTAGGTGAGGTAGTGTTGTAGATGGCTGCAAAAAGGAAGAAGAAGAAGAAGAAGAAGAAGAAGAAGAAGAAGAAGAAGAAGAAGAAGAAGAAGAAGAAGAAGAAGAAGAAGAAACGAAAGGGATACAAAAAGAACGCTAAGTTATAATGTAATTGAATTTGACGGACGCCGTGTTTTGGGGGTCGGGGTATGACGCCATATTGGCGGCCATGTTTGTTTGTTGTCGGGGTTGAATGTGTTGTTGGGTGGCGGCTTGGGGGTGGCTGAGAGTAAAGAACATGTGTGTGTATGTGTGTATGTAGGTTTATGTGTGTGTGTGTGTGTGTGTGTGTGTGTGTGTGTGTGTGTCGGTCTTTAGTATCTTTGTGACCGTGTTTTATCATTATTTAATTCTTATGTGTATGTCCAGTAAAAAAACTACTTACGAATATACATATGTATTCGATGATATTCCTGAACACATATTTACACATTGTTATAGATTTATGTATTGCAATTTTTATCTGTTATAATTCCACTACTAATATGCAGGTATATAAATGCACCAAACATACATACTTGTTGAAGTCTTATTGTCTGCAGTGTATTCACAAATGACTGGAATAAGCATGTGCACAAATACTAGAACTTTACTAATTCTCATGACATAAAAAGTCTCTTTATATGCTTATTGTATATACTAGCGAATATATGCACCCTCCGGGTGCAAGTATTTAAGTTTTAATGTAATAAAATATTGTATTAAATCAGAAAGGCTAATGAAACTAAATAAGAATACAGATAAAAAGATTTGAAACAGAGGGAGTATAATAAAAGATTTGAAACAGAGGGAGTATAATAAAAGATGGAACAACTGAAACTTACTCTTCCATCACTCTCGTCTTTCATTATCTTTTAATTTAAGTATTTAGTTATAAGAGGAAGTAAAGAATAAAATGACATTTTTTATCTTGTTAATGGATTTCATTTAAGATTCATTGAAGAGATTTTTTGCTTATATTCATTAAAATAAAACCAAACAATTAGAAATCAATAATACTAAGCACATATTTATTAAATTTGATTTTTTAATATTAATATGCAAATTAGCCTTCCCGTTCACATTGTAAACCGCTATTTTGTTGTATATATAAATATAATTGCATGTTGTCAGTATGTAGACGTAGTTAACAGTATTAATAATGTAAGACAATTTTATTAATAATTGAGGTTTAGATAAAAATAAAATCATGGAGAATGTGATGTCAATAACTAAGAGAATTGTGACTTGAGTAGGAATATAGTTTCGGTTACAGACAGAAAAACACACAATCTCCATTATAATAAGATGTGATTATTCTTTTCTGTTTAGTCTTCATCAAAAATGTGTGGAGTTATTGCTTTCAATGGATCCGGTAAAATGAAATTTAAAAAAATACACATATAAATAGCAAAACTAGAACATCAACTTTCTGTCTGTGAAAATGATGATCACTAATATTTACCAACACCTCCACACGAGACTGGTTGCCTAACAAAGTTAAAGAGCCCGGTCTGCCCTTCTATTTATCCATAGCTGAAAGAGAATATTTGGATTCATGCCTTTCCCTAGGGAATTAGCACTATAAGAAATGCTAACAGCCTCGTCCAGAATTTGAACTCGTCTCACCGTGTCTATTTCCCATGACGGTAATAATATATGCACCTATGATATATCCGATTACACAGTTCAAATCATTATGCTGAATCAGATTATCATAAACAAAGAAATGAAGATCTGTCATATCCAAAATATAAAACAAAGTTAAACTGGAAGTAAACAAAAAGCTGTAATTATATATGGACCTAGCCTGAGAACTGTAGACGTCGTAGACCATGGTGCTGACAATAGTAGCAATCATCCCTATGACGCTTAAAAAAGTCTCGATTATACTTGCAAAGAATTAGAAATACATCAAAATTAGGAAAATCAAAAGCGTTGAAAAGATAACGCTAAGCAGTAAAAAAAAAAAAAAAAAAAAAAAAAAAGACAAAAACTTTTTTGCTTGATACAGAGACAAATGATGCTTTACTACATTCCATTCATTGATTCTTAATCTTTTCTCAGAATTATCCCAGAACGTCAGATTTTATATATATTATATATATATATATATATATATATAATATATAGAGAGAGAGAGAGAGAGAGAGAGAGAGAGAGTGCGTTCGGCTAGAAGACAGAAAGTTCCTAGTGCGATACCGGCCCTCGCCAACTCAGCCCATGAGTAGCACAGGGATCTGTGCGGTAAAGTAAGGAGCTGATGGTAGGTGTGGCGCTCCACCGCAGACGAAAAAAAACAATCTCCTTCGTCTAGCGCTAGTGAAAAGGGGATAGACTCCCTCACTGATTGGCTGATACCGACTTTAGGCCACCTCGACGACTTTACTTACTTATATATATTAATATATATATTATATATATTATATATATATATATATATATTCTTTGGTGGGTACCAAGTTATTTAGTATTAGGATGATTCTAACCTGGTCCTTTGCTTCAACTGTTTGTTGTTGCAAGGTTCAGGTCCGATTTGAGAGATCAATGTTTATTTTTATAAACAGAGTAAAGTAATTTGTAAAGAAAAAAAGGCTTAAAACCGGGTATTCAGTGATTATGGGTCATTTCCACCTGTGGGTATATATATATATATATATATATATATATATATGAGTAAAAGTAAAGTCGTCGGGGTAGCCTAAAGTCGGTATCAGCCAATCAGCGGCGAAGGAGTCTATCCCCTTTTCACTAGCGCTAGACCAAGGAGATTGTTTTTGCGTCTGAGGTGGAGTGCCACACCTACCATTGTATCTCGGACGCAAAAACAATCCACTTGGTGTAGAGTTAGGGAAAAGATAATAGACACAGTCGCTGTTCGACTGATACCGACAATAGGCCACTCTGCGGATTTTACTTATTTCATATTAATACTGTATAGAGGCGTGCGTTATTAAACGGTTATCGTTGAAGAAAAGGAACTTGACAAGCCAAGTTGTAATCCTGAACGAGGCTATTTGCGTTTCACTCTACACCAATGACATTGGGAAAGGTGTGTATCCATCTCTTCTACCCACCTCTAGTTATCGATGAAACGATAAAACTGAATGGGATCTTTAATCTTGGGTTGACAGTTGGTTAAGAAGAAAAAAACACTGAGTGTTCTTTGGAGAATCTGACATATCGATACATCATTCTTCTGTCATCAGCTCATCTAAAAATATTAGCCAATAAAAACATTAATTAATAACATCTGTATGTTTTTTCTTAAATTTCTTCTCTGATATCTATATCTATATATATGTATTGATGATGAGATCTCTGTTCAACAGGTACTACCACTCTAGGCTAGAGTGGCCCTGGGAGTTATGGCAATGAAGGGGTAACTCTACAGTCATCAGATGCAGTTTAGTTTAATACCCAGGACACCCCATATTTTAAATTAACATTGATGATATTATACAGATTGAAATATTGCAATATTAGCCAATAAAAAATCTAAAAGTGTGGCTCGCTTTACAGGAAATTTCACAACTTTAAATAAATCACATGTAAAGGTAATCCTACGATTTGCATCTTTAACTGAACTTTAGAGCCCTGAGTGATCGCGTTTGACAGGAGAATACATATAGTACGGTAGGTTGAAAAAATAAATAAAGGAAAGGAAGTATAGAATGGATAAAATAGGATATCTTAATCAATTTTACTTACACGTGTTTCGGTCAGGTGTTTATCCATGTGCACATTATTCAAACTATTATTATTTTTAAATACCAAATGAAATGAAATAATAGAAAAATGTAGAAACACACAAAGAAAATTCGAACCTTCATCAGAGTAATCCTTATTTGAAAATGAAATTCGTTGGAAAAAGCGTGATAGTACGGTATATACATTTAACCCCCCCCCCCCCGCGCGAGTAGAATGTGACACAAGGTCAATTGAACTAGTTTGGAAACGTCCTACTGCAGCATTCAGTCCTTCTTCATTTCAAGCCACCCTGTCCTTCATTTGCGAGGGTATTTAGCACCCCCCCCCCAGTCACGTGACAGAGCTTAGCGTTCCCAGTCCTGCAATTTGGAGATCCGCAAGTTTATAAAGCAAATTTGCGCAGTGGCGGTCCCCTTCGTGCTAAGTAGTTGTTTGATCAAATTGCAGAAAATTCCAAGGATTTTATGCAGCCGCTTCTTCGGGCATCCGTAGCACATGATTGATCAAGCATGGACCATCCTAATTGCGCCACCCTTGTTAAAGGTGGAATTGGTTTGAACATCATGTAAAGAACCTTGTTGCAGATTAGGCAGGATATTTACCATGTACCCCACGTGCACGGGTTAGGCACAAGGCCCTAATAATGTGGGACCACCCACAAGCCGTGACTTATGGGTGCAAATAATGCGTTGATCCCGTCGGCATTCCCCCTCAATGGGGCGCACCAGGCACTAGGCAATAAACCCAGCATTTGCCCCTTTAAATCAAGGGGGCGGGTATTGCCTGGGGGATAGCCCCCTGGGATCAACGCTGATAATTGTAACCACGGTCCGGGGCCGAAGCCATTGGACCCCCGACCCGAAAGGCGGATATAGATGAGGCTGTTAGGCCATCAATGTCCGATGTTAGTTGTCAGATGTTTGCGGTGTCACGCATCAAACTTATTCATAGCTGATCTATGGAACTGCCCCAAAAAGACACGCGTTGCATCATATAGGCACAGTCTCATATCTTCCAGAAACACCAGAAAGCAATGTTGCACGTTACATAAATATAACTGAGTGGAAATCTTTCGCCATGTTTGGCGCTTACAACACCCAAAAATTGAGATGCGAATGCAAGAAAAGAATTTAAAGTGAAATCTGGCTAATTATTCTTTGATGTACTGTTAACGTTGTTCATTAAATTAGCACAGGTTTCAGTTCGATGAGACCTAAGAAAGATCTGTACAACTAATATAAATGAATCCTGTTTCGCCAGCTCGAGAAGGACTCAGTTTACCTCTGAACTTGCTATCAAGACATTAGTTCTCTAATCTCAGGTCTAATGAAAATGCCTGCTTTTAGTTTTGCGTCACTTTTGTCTATATCAAATTTTACTTTTAGGTTCGAAAATATATAAATATCAATGTAGGACAACATTTCTTCATAAAGCGAAGTTTGATATGAAGGGATGAAAGGAAAATCTATTGCGGGTCTATTAGTGATATTTTCACACATTATAAAATCTGAGTATGAATTCGGAATCAGCCTACATGATTTAGTCTAAACACACCCTTTTATTACAGTTGCAAAATGTTTGTAAGTGCATACATTTTGCAGGTATGTCCAGAGAGAGTACTTGATTTTTTATGAAAGTAGCAATCACTTAATATCCAGTAAAAGTTAGTAAATTCTAACAATAATAATAATAATAATACCTCGATAAGATAGACAAATACTATGACCCGGGCAGAGAATTGAAAAAACTGTGGAACATGAAGATAAAGATCATGCCAATTATAATTAGTGCCCTTGAAACGGTCCCTAAGGGTTTGTAAAAGAGTTTGAGTAAATTGGAAATCAGAGGAAGAATCGAGACCATCCAAACTACAGCATAGAATCGGCTAGAATACTCAGAAGAGTCCTGGGGAATCTGGGGAAACTCAGTCTCTTGTGGATCACCTGCTAAGACGCGTTTGAAAAACTCTCAGGGAGTCAAACACTGGATCTTGCCAGAGAACTGAAAAAGTTATGGAACATGAAAGTGAAAGTGATACCAATTGTAGTTGGTGCACTTGGAACAGTCCCAAAAGGATTAGAAAAGGGTTTGTAAGTTTGGAAATCAGAGGAAGGATTGAAACCATTCAGAACACTGCACTGCTGCAATCTGCCAGAATATACAGAAGAGTCCTGGAAACTTGAGGAGACTTGCTGTCACTCAGAATCCAGTGAAAGACCATCAGCTAATGCTGACGTGAAAACTCAAAAGGAGTAAAATAAATAATGATGATGATGATGATGATGATGATGATGATGATGATGATGATGATGATGATGATTCCCAGTTTCAAAGTCTATCTTCCCTTGTTTTGTCAACTACTGCAACAATACTGGTGCCAAGATGAATCGAACTTTGCTCTTCCCCTTGATAACATTGGTGACGTAAAGAAGAGAGACTTTCTTCATCAGTGGATCTTCCATACAACCTAGCTCCGTGTTGTGTCCTAGATCTAGACACAGACTCATATGTCTCAAAGGTCGTCAATATTATGAAGTTACTAAAGTTCATTCTTTATCTTATCGAAAACTAAAGGATCCTTTGTATTATTTAGATTTTTCGGACTGTTGTCATCATCTTTATTGTTATATACACAACGTTTCGGTCGATGTTCTCTCCGGCCTTCTTAAGGTTTGTATATAATAATACAAATTATCAAGCCTTGTCTCAAACATTCAGACTAAAGGGTCGTATTAAACGGATTTTATTCGGGGATTCGCTCAGAAGAGTTTTAAAAAAAACAAGTGATTTTAACAAACACCTATCAAGTAATAACTAATGATTATCTACAGATTGTATTTTGCAGAGTCTTTTTTTTTTACTAACATTTTAGGGTAAAGTAGAGAAGTGTTAGATTCTAACCTGTTTTATTCTTTGAAGAAACCGCCAAGAAAAAATAATAACGCCTCAGCTTAATACCTCAGTTTAGTGACTGCGGTTCGTGAAACTTAAGACAAAATATCAAGAACGATGTAAGATATGTTGCCAGAAAAAAATAATAAAAACCTATTTCAAATCTTATCAGTTGTTCAATATTTGTGCGTTGTAGAAATTCATAGTAGTATAAGTTTCTATTACGTATCCTTAAAAGTTCTTACTGCCTTTGTCGTTAAATGGTAGTCTGTTTAGTCCAGAAACTTCAAGAAAGAAAAACATGTTTACAGAGATAATTAGATTTTTAATAAACACTATTCCCGTTTTATATATATATATATATATATATATATAGAGAGAGGAGAGACAGACAGACAGACAGACAGACAGACAGACAGACAGAGGATTGAACTGAATTGAATTGAATTGAATAGAATGATAGATAGATAGATAGATGCATAGATAGATAGGTAGGTAGGTATAATTGAATAGAATAAGATTGATATATAGGTAGATAGAATTGAATTGAATTGAATAGAATAAGATAGATAGATACATAGATAGATAGAGAGATAGAATCGGATAGAATAAGATAGATACATACATACATAGATAGGTATGTAGAATTGAATAGAATAAGAGAGATAGATAAATAGATAGATAAATAAATAAAACTGAATTGATAGATACTTACATAGATCGAATGAGATAGACAGGTAGATAAATAAAACTGAATATATATATATATATAGGGGCCGAGATAGTTCAGTCGGTAGAGCGTTCGGCTAGAAACCACAAGGTTCCTAGTTCGATACCGGTCCGCGCCAACTCAGCGTATGAGTAGCACAGAGATCTGTGCGGTAAAGTAAGGAGCTGATGGTAGGTGTGGCGCTCCACCTCGGACGCCAAAACAATTTCCTTGGTCTAGCGCTATTGAAAAGGGGATAGACTCCTCGCTGACTGGCTGATACCGACTTTAGGCCGCCCCGACGACTTTACTTACTTTATATATATATATATATATATATATATATATATATATATATATATATAATATATGTGTATACTTCGGCAGCATTTTTTCTTTTAGACATGTTCTGTTAAACGCCACAGACAATTCAAGTCTGAGGAGTTTTTTTATGGTCCTTTCAATTTTTCTAGCGGTCTTTTTCGTGTCTTAAGCTACTACTCGTTCTTCTATAAAAACGAGGCACTTGAAAACTTAACATCGTTTCCCCACCTGATGATGGCTGATAAACCAGCCGAAAGCGCTCGAAAAAAAC
>CM042179.1:15577517-15582517 GCA_023376005.1 Doryteuthis pealeii
ACTTTAAGGATTAAAGCACTTAGCTGGAATAATGACAATGAATATATAGTACCAATGTAAAGTCGGCGTGGAGACCTATTGTCGGTCTCAGCCAGACAGCGAGGGAGTCTATCCCCTTTTCACGAGCACTAGTCCAGGAAGATTGTTTTTTGCGTCTGTGGTGAAGTGACACACCTACCATAAACTCCCCACTTTATCACACAAATCCACACTGTGCTACTCATGCCCTGTGTTGGCGAGGGTTAGTATAGAACCCGGAACCTTGTGGTTCCTAGGCGGATGTTCTACCGACTGAGCTACCCATAAATAAGGAGAAATCAAAGGTTAATTTTCTTCTAGACCAAAGATACCATAGCTTCATTATTTCGAGTGGAACATTAAGCAATAAAAACGAACATCATTAGGTATTATTCATGACCAAAGACTACAGCCTTGAAAATCTGTAACTAAAAACATATGTAGCTATTTAAAAATAAGAAAACTCTTTATGATGATTTGAGTGATAATATTTTTGTTTACAGGGCTTCAATACAGTCAAATGTGGTAATAAATAATACCTAATAACATTCGTTTTGATGATAGAATAAAATTGGTAAAATCCTGGTAGAAGAAAATTGGTAAAATCCTGCTTAGAGGAAAATTAACTGTTTTTATAAAAAAGAAATTGTTCGGATGTACTCATTTATAGGCGATTGTATAATATTCCATTAGGGGCCGGATTAGCTCGGTAGAGCGTTCGGCTAGAAATCACAAGGTTTCTTTTTCGTATGAGTAACACAGGGATCTGTGCGGTAGAGTATGGTAGGTATGGCGCTCCTCCTCAGACGCAAAAACAATTTCCTTGGCTATTGAATAGGGGATAGACTCCCTCGCTCATAGGATGATACTGACTTTAGGCCACCCCGACGACTTTACTTATAATTTTGTTTTTAATCCCAGTTTCTTTGTATTGGGGAGGCGTAACGTCATAATTAACGTGCTGGAGTGTGACATTGAAATATTAAGTTCACTTTCGGTCTAATACTATTGGGAAAGGTATGAACCCTTTCATCCTCCCAGCTTTGGGGTAATAGTACCACAACTCTTCTTCTTCAAACATGGCGTTGACAATTGATTCGGTGAACTTATTTATGGGCGATACTGTATTTACTCTATCTGACAGGGTTATATTGAATCGGAGGTGCGTGGTCTAATGGCTAGAGTCGTTGGAAATGGACTTGTCGATCCGAGTTCAATTCCTGGACGATGCTGTTTGCATTTCACATGGCGCTAATGAAAGCTTGGGAAAGGTATTAATCCAATTCTCCCTCCAGCTATGGGTAAATAGCAGGGCAGACTGGACTCTTTAACCATGGCTAGGTAATCTGTCTAGGAGAAGAAAAACTCTGAATTCAAACCTGTTAAACTCCGCTTTAAAATGACCTTGTGTCACATCCTGCTCGTGGTAACTATATATATTGAGTCGATTCAAAGTTTGTTTTTTTTTTTGTTTTGTTTTTGTTGTTGTTTTTTTTTTAAATAGACATCTAGACATTTTTTATTATTTTTAAAGAATATGTATTGACAAATATGACCAAAAATTAAAGCTCAGTTATATCTTATTGCTTTCCATCAAAAATATATAACTAAATTTATTGTGACAGTAACGTTACGAACGTAACTCGCAATTGTGAAAGTGTCAAAACATTCATTTTGCACTCATTCACCTCATGTTTAATCATACATTCATTAAGCGTATTTTTTTTTCAATTTACTGTTGCTACCGTTGTTGTTGTTGTTGTTGTTGTTGTTGTTGTTGTTGTTGTTGTTGTTGTTTCGTGAAATGCACTAAGTGACCTGGATATGACATTGTTTAATACTTTACAAAGCGTCGTTATTGTAGAAGCAAGATAGTTCGATACTTTTATCATCGCTCAGATAGATGAGAACAAGAAATAAAAATGAACAAATTCAAGCATCTATACATTTGCAGATAGATGCTCTATGTATATGTGCAAATGCACACATACATACATATGCATGTATTCGTGTGTGCGTCTGTGTATGTTTCTTGACACACAAAAGCCCAAATATACGTACACACGCAGGCACACATGTATATATAAATGCATGAACGAAAAAAAAACATATATATAAATATTGATAAGTAGATTTTATAAATTTGTTAATCTTAATTAACATAAATATTGATAAGTAGATTTTATAAATTTGTTAATCTTAATTAACATAAATATTGATAAGTAGATTTTATAAATTTGTTAATCTTAATTACATAAATTGATAGTAGATTTTATAAATTTGTTAATATTAATTAACATAAATATTGATAAGTAGATTTTATAAATTTGTTAATCTTAATTAACATAAATATTGATAAGTAGATTTTATAAATTTGTTAATCTTAATTAACATAAATATTGATAAGTAGATTTATAATCTTAATTAACATAAATATTGATAAGTTAATCTTAATTAACATAAATAAAAAGTAGATTTATAAATAAAATTAACATAAATAAAAAGTAGATTTATAAATTTGTTAATCTTAATTAACATAAATATTGATAAGTAGATTTATAATCTTAACATAAATATTGATAAGTTAATCTTAATTAACATAATATTGATAAGTAGATTTATAAATTTGTTAATCTTAATTAACATAAATATTGATAAGTAGATTTATAATCTTAATTAACATAAATATTGATATGTTAATCTTAATTAACATAATATTGATAAGTAGATTTATAAATTTGTTAATCTTAATTAACATAAATATTGATAAGTAGATTTTATAACTTTGTTAATCTTAATCGCTTTCGGCCTTAGGCCATCATTAGAGCATAATTATTTAAAGAATGTTTACATTTCAAGACTGATAGACTTGTGAATGCTATGGGATTAGGGTTCACGTTAATATGAAAATAGAATGTTTTAATATTTCATTCGATTGGTTCTTATTTCAAATTTGAAATTAATTTTAACTTTTTTTTTAAATTTCTATTTTATTTCTATTTTATTTATTATTTATTTATTTATCTATTTATTTATTTATTTATTTTATTCTTATCTATTTATTTATTCATTTATCTATTATTATTTTTATGTATTTATTTATCTATTTATCTATCTATTTTTACATATCTATTTTTTGAAGATCTACTAAATGAGATCATCAAAAAAATAATAAATAAAATAATTTTTTTTTTTGATGATCTCATTTAGTAGATCTTTAAAAAATTTGTAGTAGGAAAATTAGTAGGAAAATTAGTTGATAAACGTTAATGACTTTTTCAAAAAATGAATATTTTTAATATCATATTTTAATATAAAGGTTAATAAATAAATGTGTGAGAGTGTGGGGGTAAATATAGCGTTTTTGGAGGTTTCATTTCTTGCTATGTTCTTTTGGGATAAGTGTTTCTAAACGTAATATCTATCTATCTTTTGGGGGCAAGGGTTTTTAATTGGGTTTCTATGGGTTTCTAGAACTGATATACATATTTACCAACCACTCTGCATGAGTAGGATGTGACACAAAGTTAAATTCTTAAGCGAAGTTTCAGAGGTTTGGGTTCAAAGTTTTCCTTCTCCTAGATTGGTTGCCTAGCCTGGGTTAAAGAGACCAATCTACCCTGCCCATTACCCAGATCTGGAGAGAGGATAGTTGGACTTATACCTTTCAAAGAATTATTAATGCCATGTGAAATGCAAACAGCTTTGTCCAGGATTTGAACTCGGTTCGTCGTACGTATTGAGCACATTTTCAATATTTATTTTATTGCATCAACTCAGTTTTATCTTTATTTCTTCCGTTTCGATTTTTTCTTTTCTTTTTCCGTCGGGCCATTCTTTTTTTTTTTTTTTTTTTCATTATGTGTATACATAATGAAAAAAGAAAATAGTCCTACGGAGAAAGAAAACGTTCGGCATTCAACAACATCGTGTTTAACATTTAACTTTTTAATGACGCAATCAACTACATAGCGTTCAACTTCACTGTGATACTGTTTTCAACGGCCATAATTGTTTTATTCACTTCCGCAATTGCCTGTAATTAATCAATATTTTGATTCATTCATTACAATTTACCGTGATGATCCTTTTTGGTGAAACTTGAGCAGGTTATTTCTATGTATACCTTTATACTGAATCTGCTCTACTAACGTATTGAGCACTTTATATTCTTTATAACACTGACTTATTCGGTTAATATTTGTATCGACCGTCGATATTGCGAGTAAGTCGATATTCTATTCCCCGGTAAGTCATCTTTATCACACACACACACACACACACACACACACACACACACACACATATATATATATATATATATATGTGTGTGTGTGTGTGTGTGTGTGTGTGTGTGTTTGTACATACTAGAATTCTGATAATTCACAATAAATATAGCTATACACACTAACTTTCTGCTCTAAAGCCATGTTTATTGCATTCATAATCAGCTTAAACGTGTATGCAACCAAATTTGTTTTTACAACTGCACACACGTACACTGCCAAACGCAAAATCATTCTCTAATAGTATACTAAAAATACTATCACTTATCCAAATTAATAACTGTCGCATACACACATTTGCAAACAGAGTGTCAGATGACTAAGAAAATGATCCATAACAAAATGAATGCATATGAAAACACCCACACATACACACACGCCGCACACACACACACACACACACACACACACACACACGCATGCATACACACACACACAGACACACACACATTGTGATACATTTACACTAATTATCAAACGTATAGAGAACACAAAACGTATGAGACCACAATATTATATTTAATATGAGAAGTCTAGAATGTATTGTTTAGATTTGTATTGTTTGGATTATTCGGCCTATTGACATTATCTTTATTGTTATCTGCGCAACGTTTCGGCCGATGTGCCCTCCGGCCTTCTTCACGTATTTCTTGTCGGACCCTTGGGGAATTCAAATAATACAAATTATCAAGACTC
>CM042179.1:15587517-15600017 GCA_023376005.1 Doryteuthis pealeii
TGATATCTATAGGAAGATATGTATGCATGTATACATACAAGCGAGCGTGGTGTAATGGTTAGTGTCGTAGGAAATGGATTCGTCGACTCGAGTTCAATTCCTGGACAAAGCTGTTTGCATTTCACATAGCGCTAATACCATTGAGAACAGTATGAATCTATATATTCTCCCTCCAGCTATGGGTAAATAGTAGGGCAGACCGGGCTCTTTAACCTTGTATAGGTAAACAGTCTAGGAGAAGGAAAACTCTGAATTCGAACCTGTTAAACTCCGCTTAAGAAATTGACCTTGTGTCGCATCCTGCTCGTGCGGAGGGATACAAGCTTAGTTTAAATAAATAAATAAACTTTATTCTACTAAATAGGTAATACATTCAATATGAAGTGCTCTCAAACATACGCGTAAAAAATCACTATATAATTAGTCATTATTACATTGTGTGTTGGCAACCTTCCGTCTATTTAAGACGATGGCGTAGTGTCCATTTTTGTATCTACAGCTACGTGAGTGGCTGAACAGACCGATCCTTGAATGGCAGTCTCTGGTGCAGTGACTGCAAACAAAAGGCGATGCTTTCTGTAGGTGTTGGGGGTGCTGCTGGTTCTCCTTTCTTTTAGCTCTCTTTTCTGTGGCAGCTTTTTTTCTCTCTTCTTCACTTCTTTTTGTTCCTTGTTTGACGAGGAGGTGCCAGGTCGCACGGTCTTCTGCACAAGCCTCTTATGTGTTTATGTCGATGTGGCATGTTCATGTCTCTTGCAGACATCTTTGAAGCGTAGGCGTGGTCTCCCTGCCGGTCGGGTGCCCTCCACTAGTTCACCGTACCGTCTTTAGGGATTCGGCCTTTGTCCATCCTCCTGACATGGCCAAGCCAGCGCAGGCGTCTCTCGCAGATCCATTATTACATTATAAACATAATTGCATGATTTTTTAAACGTTTCCTATTCTAAAGAAATGTAACTACACGTAAGCATTCGTGAGCATCTTGCATGATGTAATGGTTAACGAGGTAGAACAGCAAATCATTAAAAATTAATTTGATTCTCACTTCTGTTTTTCTGTCATTATTAAGATTAGTTTAATAAATTATAACTTTTAAGTTTTTGAAAAAAGAATTAAACTTTCGAATATGTTCATAATTATATATGAATGAAATTACGCATATTGGAAACTCGTAGAAAAAAGAAGTTGATTTACAATAGTATTAGCGTTACAATGCTGGTTAATGAAATTAACTTTTAAAGTAAAATCGGCGGAGTGGCCTACTGTTGGTATCAACTGGACAGTGAGGTAGTCTATCCCATTTTCACTAGCGTTAAACCAGGGAGATTGTTTTTTTTACATCCGAGATAAAGCCCACATCTACGATCAACTCCCCACTTTACTGCACATATCCAATCTGTAGTATTCACGCACGAGTTGACGTGAGGCGGTATTGAACCCGGAACCATTGTGGTTCTTAGGTGGATGCACAACTGACTGAACTAAACCGGCCCCTTTTAAAAAGTATATATATATATATATATATATATATATATATGTGTGTGTGTGTGTGTGTGTGTGTGTGTGTGTGTGTGTTTCGAGTAATTCCTCGAAATGTAATGAAATTTTGTGCTTTTTATACGTAATCTAATGGTATTATCTCTTGCGCTCTATTGTACATTAGTACCATGATTTTTATGATGTTGTTTTTGTTTTGTTTTGTTTTCAATTTTTAACGCTAGAAAAAAGGAGATAGACTTACTTTTATATATATACATTAAATATCACCAGTTCTTGCTTTTGGGGCAACAATTATGAACATTCGATTTATATTGGAAGATATCTAAAAATCAAAATATACATAGAAATTCTACTTTAAAGTGTCCAGCATTTGCAAATCTTAAAAGTTAACAAATCAATTCACTAGGGTTTTTTGCCACTCCCATCTCTACCTAGGCGATGCTGAGTAGCCACTTCTAGCATATCCTAAATTATTTTTTTTCTTTTATCATGATGTCTAAATAAGACGCTAATACCTGATTGTAATAAACCTTTGAAGGAAATTTGACAAAATTAGGAATATGTCGATCAGAAGGAAATAAACGTACACGAATTCTGGAAAATGTATAGTAAGTATTCCCGTATACCTTTACTATGTATATTCACTGATGTTTACATATTTACCAACCACTCGACACGAGTAGGATGTTACACAAGGTCAATTTTTAAGCGGAGTTTAACAGGTTTGAATTAAGAGTTTTCCTTCTCCTAGATCGGTTGTTATACCAAAGTTAAAGGGTCCAGTCTGCCTTACTATTTATCCATAACTGGAAGAGGAATAGTTTCCCAAGAGTATTAACACTATATCTATAATTTTGAAATTCATAATTTCAATAAATTCAGGATTGCAAAAAATAAGATTATTACTTTAAAAACACTTTGAATCGTATAATAATAAGGGACACAAAGTGAGTACCAATTTTGTTATATCCCCTTGAGTGCAGTATGTAACATATAAAAGAGGTACATATGGATAAAAATGGGCATGGTCAAAAAATATCCCCGGTCCTTGCGACTAGTGTCACACAGGCGTCGGTCTATCACGACCCTGCCCTTTAGAAACAGTGAATGAGATGCTGCTACAGGGTTGGAATCCCTGCCAACAGGCTCGTATTTTTTAGATATAGTGTACTATTTGAAGACGAAAAGACAATCGAGAAATGGACAGATAACACACTTTAATATCGTCCTAAAGGCCAGAGAAAGTGATTCGTTTCGTTTGAAGTCTATAAGATTTATACTTTATAACCATACATGTGAAAGCTAAGTGCGTAAAGAAATTTTGGAAGAAAAAAATGCGCGAATTTACGCACACATAGACGTAATAATAAAATTGTAAATTCACGCGTTTGGGTGTGACTCAATCTTTTGGAAAAAAAAGTGGCAATATATAGTTTCGGGTTGTGTGAAAATTTACGCATTTCTTCGCAATAATGATATACACACACGACTTAATTTTAATGTGTAATTGTATGATCTCGCTCGAGCACATACATTAAAGTAGGACATATGGTAATGGTAGTGTGGCCTCTTATAATAAGGCGTCGTTTTGTTCCACTAATCGTGTTGTTGGTAAGATGTTACCTCAGCTAGTTCTCTGACAGCCGTAGCAGCCATCGAAGCCTTTGTGCGCCAAACTCTTTAACGCTATTCGTTTATCATTCTCAAGTGAAAACGATAAATTCTTTGCGTTTATTTTCACCAACTTGTCAGTTCGGTTACATAGGAACGGAAAAAGAAACGAAAAGTAAAATTGAAGTATATTATTTGTGAGCGAGTATGCATGTGTATATATATAAACTTGCATGTACTGTATGTACTCTTGTATAGGTAGAGACTTGAAGACTAATTTTTAGACAAAAAGATAACGCCGACCTATGCTCGTGTAGTTGGTTTGGATTTTACGGCTTGTCAACCCTTGGGTTATTTTATGCCGAAGACGTTCTGTTTTAATCATTCTTGGTGGGTACTCAAAATTCTTTTTTAAAACTCAATTTTTAAAAACACTTTTTAAACTCTTTTTTTCTATTTAATTCATAGATGTGACCCTAACAGGTACTACTTCTCCGATTCAAAGTGGACCCGGGAGTAATGGTGATAAAAGGGTACTCCACACTCCCCAGAGCTCCAAGATTGAACTTCACTATTAGAAGCAGTTTAACGGCATACACAGGACACTGTATAGGTAGAGATCTGAAGATTGATTTTTAGGCAAAAAGATATCGCCGACCTATGCATGTGTAATAATTTTTCAAGGTTAAAATTCAAACTTAGTGAAAAGAACAGAGCAACACTTTTATTAAAATTCATTCCATATGTTAAAAATTTTGTCACAATTAACCGAGACAGACTGGACACTTCTGGAGAAGTAAGGATGAGCTCATAAGTAACGTTCTCCAGTGAACACCTACACATAGACATGCCAGCAAAAACTTACATACAACAGCTAAGCGCGGACATTGGAAGCCGTGCTGAGGACCTGCCAGGAGTGATGAACAATAGGAACGGGTGGCGACAGAGAGAGAGAGAGAGGGGGGGGAATCCGTACTCTCAGCACGATATGATGATGATAATGATGATTTGGGTAGAAAATAAAGATACGAGTTTTTTAAAAAAAGTATTCTGAATAACTGACAATAAAATGTAATGAATCAAGAAGCTTCATATTCCGAAATGTTATATTCCGGAATATAAAAAGGTTACATAATTTCATATTCCGGAATACAATGGTTACATAATTTTATATTCCGGAATACAAAAAGGTTTCATAATTTTATATTCCGGAATACAAAAAGGCTAAACATGAATGAAAAAGTAAATTACTGCTAGCCTGGCAATTTGTTTTCCAGATGTAGAAAAATGAATCAATTTGATTTATTGTATTACCGAGTTTGATATGTTAGGCACTCTCAACTCTTTGAATACGTAAGTCCGATATTTATTTATATATTCATATATTTTAATGTACATTGACAACTAAATATTTTAAATGTCATTCTATTATATGTATTTACACAACCATCCACGTGAGGAAGATGCGACAATTTTAAAGCGGAATTTAACGTTTGAATTCTGAGTTTTCATTCTCCTAGACTGATTGCCATACCAAGGTTAAAGAGCCCAGACTGCACCACTATTTATCGACAGTTGAGTTCATTTCTTTCCCATGAATATAGCGCTATGTGAAATGAAAACAGACACGTCCAGAATTTAAACTCAGTTCTCCGAGTCCATTTTTTATAACCTTTACACCACGTCACTCCATGATGCACTTTGTCTAGCCTCCAAATCTTTTCCAGGCATCTTGAATTACATCTGATCTTACTCAACCTACACCTTTTCCAAATGTATTTGCGATATGTGAAATGCAAACAGCCAATTCTATTTCCTACGACGATAACCATTAACCAACGAGCGCTATTCTATTATACATCGTACAATATTTTAGGTTTATTTTCCCAGTACCCCACTCGTACTAGGCCCTATTTATGTGGGACCACCCACAAGCCGAGACTCATGGGTGGCGGGTAGAAAAATTGCGTCGATCCCGTCGGCATTCCCCCTCAAGGGGGCGCCTCAGGCGCTGGACAATAAACCCAGCCCTGCCCCTTTAAGTCAAGGGGGCAGGTCTTGCCTGGAGGGATGGCCATCAGTGTGGCTTGACTTCTAGCCGGGTGCGAAACCCGACTGACTTTTCATTAGTCCGACATATATATATATATATATATATATATATATATATATATATATATATATAGAGAGAGAGAGAGAGAGAGAGAGAGAGTCACAGAGTAAAATTATCCCAGTAAAAAATATAACAGAATTTTTAGATTGTTCGCATTATAGCTTATTTCAGGGAGCCTAAAGCAAATGTCTAGTCATTCCCTTCATCAGATGCCGAACGATAAATTCTTTACTATTTTTTAAGTCAGTTGAAAACAGATTTTTTTCAATTTTTTTTCCCTGTGTTCCTCTATTTAGACCCCCTGGAAGGTAATTACCCATCGGTCATAAATTAACATCTTGCCCATCTTTTATATGCTGCCAGTTCAATCGGTATTGAATAATGAAAAAAGAACATCTACCAAACAGGACTTCCAGACATCCACACATAACTGTTATATATGAGTTTTTGTTGGTCAGCCCACTATAGTGAGTCAGTGGGTATGGTGAGTCAATGTATAGGTGTCCACTGGAGAGCATCACTAATGAGTTCGGCCTTACTTCTGCAGCAGTGTCCATGTATATATATATATATCAGGGACCGGGTTAGCTCAGTCGGTAGAGCGTTCGGCTAGAAACCACAAGGTTCCTAGTTCGATACCGGTCCTCGCCAACTCAGCGTACGAGTAGCACAGTGATATGTGCGGTAAAGTAAGGAGTTGATGGTAGGTGTGACGCTCCACCTCAGATGCTAAAACAATCTCCTTGTCTAGCGCTATTGAAAAGGGGATAGACTCCCTCGCTGTCTGGCTGATACCGACTTTAGGCCGCCCCGACGACTTTACTTATATATATATATATATATATATATATATATATATATATATCACCGGATAAATTGGTGGTGGGAATGATTCTATTCAGGATCTTTTTGATATACCTATATCAAAAATTGAAAAATTGGAGAACTCACTGTATAATAATTTGATAATAGTATACAGAGCAATATTTATAGGACTGATAGAGAAGGGGCTTAAATATCGGACATGTTAATAGTTATAAATTTATTTCAACCAAAAGAATCTCATCTTTGAGTATCCCTGGCACTCCCAGACTGTGTACAATAATACAAAATATTTATTATTTTACTCGGTCTGGGGATGCCAGCAATTCTCAAAGATGAGAATCTTTTGGTTGAAATAAATTTATAACTATTAACATGACCGATATTTGAGCCTTTTCTTTATCAATCACCCACACACACACTTTATATATATATATATATATATATATATATATATTATATATATATATATATATATATATAAAGAACATAACAGAAAAGAAAGAATGAAAGAAACAAAGAAAAGAAACAAAGAAATATCATGTTTATAATAGATAATGAGAAAAGTCAAACATACAGTAATGTGAATACGACAAAAGACTACCAGAAGAACGAATAAAGGTTGGTCATTACATTTTCAATGTTGTTTTACTGTCCAAGTTAATCTAATTTCTCCATGACAACCAGCGAAATACTTAACACCATTCAAGATCTACGCTTTCGTCTCAACTACCAAAATACCACACCTTCTCTATGACCTATTTTGCATGAAATAATCACTAATGCTGGTAAATAACACACACATTCACGCACACACAAATACGCACAAACACACACACACACACATACACACACTCATAAGCAGAGGTGAGGTTTAAAACTGAACAAAATGTTTTATTGATTGAAAACGATTCACACACACCGCAAGAGACAATGTGGCCTTTTTTAGAGATACATAAATAATTCCCACTTACCTACCAACTTTTGGTATTGAACAATGAAAAAGAAAATCTACCATATTGGACTGATTGATAAGTTTTTGTTTGTTTTTGTTGTTTTTGTTTGTTTTGGGGGTTTTTTGGGGGGTGGGGGAGGGTCAGATCAAAAACTCTTGTACTGTATTTCATTTTTTCGAATAAAAATATTGGAAGTGAGTGTAGAGATGTAGACACTTCAAATAGAGATCAAAAACTCTTCCTTTCTTTTTCTTTTTCTTTTTTTTTTTTTTTGTGTGTTTGTGTTTGTGAATGGTTAGAAAAGATTAATGATTTCAAATTTGGAATATGACTAAAAATTCAAGACCAACCGATTCATACGATAGATTTTTAAAACATCCATTTATTTTTTGTCACGCAATATTTTTATATAATCTCCTCTCTTTGCGTCTGTGCCTTATTCAAAGTTCACACTTAGGCCAATAGATTCTTATATTTTATTTTCTGTCTTATTGTCTACCCTATTTGTTGTTAGTTGGTTAATTTACGGCATATCAACCCCTTTCGGGTCATTTACTGCCGAATCAAGTCATTTTGATATCAAGTTGCTTACACTACCTTCTGTTGCTTAAATGGTCACCCGTCTCAGAATTTAACAGGTTTTCCACCTCAGAATTCTGATGATTTCTAGTAGTCCGAGAAGTAGTGCATTCTTTTTTTTTTTGGGGGGAGGGGGTGAATGGTTTGTAAAATTAATAATTTCTAAGTTGAGATATGATTAAAAATTCATGATTAACCCCTTGGTACGATACATTCTTAAAACATTCATTTACTTTTTATTATGCAATATCATATGATCTCTAAAGTTTTATACTCTAATTCTAAGCTCATACATAGACCAATAGATTCTTATATTTTCTCTTCTGTCTTATTGCCCCCCCCCACCCGCCCTCAGAATTCGGATGACTCATAGAAATTATGCATGTTTTTTTTTAATCAATCAATCGCCAATTGAACTGATAAACACTGATCAATCACGATTATTCGATCATCCAAACTTTCAACAAACTCATTGAAAGTATGTACGATAATACAAGAGTAAAGGCAAAAGGCAATGAACTATTTATCTTAAACACAACCTACATCTCTTTAATGAATTAAAAAACATCCTCATCTTATTACTGTCCAAATTTTTAAGTTTAAAAAAAAAACATCTTTCGCTTTTTAAGAGGGATGAAGAAACAGAGAGACAGAGAGACAGACAGACAGAGAAGTCCCGATTCAACAGCGCAGTCACGTGTGACCAACATGCCTATTTTCCAATATTTTCGAAATGGGATATTCGATGGAGGTAGATCGGCGAAAAGTGTCGTATAGCACAATCGAATTGCCATCAAAGAGACGGTGTCAAATTTCCACGCGCATAATTTATGACACCAAGATGAGTGACTTTAATTCAAAAAGCTTTCCAAATTTATTTTCCAATCAACATTCGAGTGACGTTCTTCTAAGATGAACTACTCTCGAAGTCGCAATTGGCGTAACGATTATAGTCGTAGGAAATGGACTTAGAGATTAACTGATCTGTGTTTCTTTTTCTACCATCCTTTTTTAAATGTCCTTTTTCATTTATCTTCCCATAGCAATTTTGTTTGATGCCAGTAATTCATAAAAGGAGATCATCTTTGTCAACCGTTTGTCAGACTTCAACAAACATGACAAAAACTAAGTTATGTGTAACCGTTATTCGAAAGAAATACTTATTGCTACTGAAAGAAAAGTTTCCCTTCTATTTAGGGGAATTTGATTTATAAATACGGAACAACCACAACTAACCATTTGACAAAGTCGTCATAAACAAGACTAACCTCAGTATTCGATGTATATCTATACATATATAAAGGGCTGTTGGTGTGTATGTATATCCGGATGAAACTATGAAAATAAAACAATTAACGACAAAGTATATATAATATATATATATATATATATATATATATATATATATATATATATATATATACACACACACACACACACATTAAATATTACCTGTTCTTACTTTTTGTGCAAAGATTATGAAGATTTGATTTATATTCGAAGATATTTAAAAATCAAAATATACATAGAAATAGCATTGGAATTCTACTTAAAAATGTCCGGCATTTACAAATCTCAAAAGTAAACAAATCAATATATCACCCCCCTCTACACAGGCGATGCTGAGTAGCCGCTTCTAGTACATATATGTATGCCCGGGTAAAACTACCAAAATAAAACAAGTAACAGCAAAGTAAATATACATTCACTATCAGCAGATCTTGCTTTTGAGCAAAAATGATGAAGATTTGATTTATATTCGTCAAGATAATTAAAATAAGATTTAAATAGTAATGGCATAGATTTTTTGCATTTAATATGATCAAATATTAAATAATATATATATATATATATATATATATATATATATATATATATATATATATATATATATATATATGTGCACTTTTTCTGACACCCCACCAGGTTGGATCAACGCAAGATTTTAATGAGGCATCCAGTGAGGATCCAACTGGCGATTCAGTAATAATGGATCTGCTAGACTAACTTCCCCCTCTAAACCAGGCGATGCCGGGTAGCCGCTTCTAGTTTGATTATAATGTAAATTTCACAACTAAAAACCAAAGGAAATTGATTGACAAGCTAAGATGTTCACAGTGCGTGACTCCATATTTAAACGAGGACTTACCATATTATTTACCTCACATTCAGATAGACTATAAATTGATTGCTCAACCGAAATAGTTATGGTTTTAGAACACCAACTTTAGCCAAATACTTGAACAAAATTTATGAGTCAGAACTGATTGTGGCTATTCCACTGATGTGTAACGTTTGTTGTTATTGGGTATGCCTTTGAGAGTTAATCTGCAGTCATCCTTAA
This sequence comes from Doryteuthis pealeii, assembly GCA_023376005.1. Taxonomy (NCBI): domain Eukaryota; kingdom Metazoa; phylum Mollusca; class Cephalopoda; order Myopsida; family Loliginidae; genus Doryteuthis; species Doryteuthis pealeii. The sequence goes on from CM042179.1 coordinate 15,597,443, forward strand.
CATGGATAGAAGATATTACGAGTGCCAATTCGAAAAAGAAACTAAAGCCAGTCTCAAAACATTTTAATTTTAATTCTATTTTATTTCAATGCCACTAACGATGTCATCTTTTGCTATTAATAGTCAAAGATACATTGCTTTTCTAGACATCTACTAATAATTTTTCTGGGTAAATAAGAAACCAAGCAAAGAAAAATGTATTGCTTAATATCAATTAACTGGAAATAAAATTAAATTTAATCAAACCTATTTAAACATTTTTTTTAATTCTCTGCTTTTTATCAAGAAGGTAATATCGTGTATTATTTGGATTATTCGAACTTCTGTCCTCATTTTTATGTTTATCTGTACAATATTTCGGTCGATGTGCCCTCCTGCCTTCGTCAAGTATTTCTTGTCGGACTCGGGAGCCTTCTTTTCGAACTGAAGAAGGCCGGAGGGCACATCGGCCGAAACGTTGTACAGATAAGAATAAAGCTGAGTACAATAATCCGAATAATACAAATAATACAAATTATCAAGTCTCATCTCAAAAATTCAGAGAAAAGGGTAATGTTGTCTTTAAAAATGTTACGAGGAAAAAGAAAATCAAACTCTCTTTGGGAAGATCACGGTTGAAGATAATATAATAAGAATCTCTAGCGTGTCAGAAAGTTTACATTGACTTGCTTTTAAAATAAAAAAAAGAAGCTAAAATTGGTCAGAAAACAAACTTCCATACATAACAGTACCAAAAGAGAAAGAGAGTTATACATCAAACCTGCTAATGGGATTATCAATATCAGCGACTGACAATTAAACTTTGAGTAAGCAGTGCTTAATAAAGTCTTCAGAGTTAATGGCTGACAAATTCCTTATCTGGTTTTAATCTTCTAACTAGAGGAAGTGACCTCAAGACGACCTAGATATCAGGCAGATGAAATAAGATAGAAAGTTATACGGATTATAGAGAACGTAACACCACCCCCAATCAAATAACCCTCGTAAAGAGATAGGACCACTTAGATCTCTACACCATAAAAAAAGAACACAGGATAATATATGAATGAAAACTTGCGTCCATTATAGATTCCAGGTTTTTTAAGAAGTAAAAGATTCGACATTGGCTAAAGAGGAACCCGTCTAAAATCGCACAGAAGAAACAGGCTCATCTTTCCTCTGAATATAAGCATGTTGGAGTTAGTCTCTATATGACAGCTTGCTACCTAAAAGCAAGCCACCCCCAACAGAATAAATTATTTACAGTAACAAAGATAATACGGAAAACACATACAAATTACCATGTTTATTACATGTTACAAATACATTTTGCAAACAAATTTTCAATTTAACCCATAGATAGGACCCTAACAGGTACTACCACTCCGATTCAGAGTGGACCTGGGAGTAATGGTGACGAAGGTGTACTCCACATTCCCCAGACCCGGAACTTCACCACTAGATGTAGTTTAACGACATAACACTTTTAGAATATTTCTGCATAGAATATTGTAAGAAACTGCACGCATAAATGGGAAAAAATAGTTATAGTGATACACATATTTAAAGAAATAATAGATATATTGAAAGATATGAACAAATTAGGAGATATCGATAGATTTTAATAATTGCACAGGTAAATGGAAAATAATATGCTCATAAATTCGGTCAATTGAAATAATTCTTTGTCTTAATTTTGTTTGTTTGTCTTCACGACATTTTGAATGAACCGTTCGGTGGCCTTTATATATTACAAGCGTTGTTGTGAATATTTTGAATATTCTACTTCCTACCTTATTCAGTTTTCTACTACTTTGTCGGTTCTTTCAACATATGTAGTATACAACTGATCTAAGAGAAAGAAAAACTCTGAATTCAAATCTTTTAAACTCCGCTTAAAAATGACCTTGTCTCACATCCTGCTTGCATGGATGAGGTTGGTAATATATAGTACTCATTAAGAAGGTTGTTGAATGGATCGGCACACACGTTGATGAAACAACAGAAATAATGCAAATAATATGTCCCGTTGTCTGAATAACTTTTGGAATGATAATAATTCTTGTCAAAATGATAGACAATTTAGGAGAAACATTATATATATATTTACCAACCCCTCCGCACAAGCAGGATGCGACACAAGGTCAATTTTTAAGCGGAGTTCAACAGGTTTGAATTCAGAGTTTTCCTTCTCTTAGACCGGTTGCCTAACCAAGGTTAAAGAGCCCAGTCTGCCCTACTATTTACCCATAGCTGGAAGGAGAGTAAGATTCATGCCTTTCCCAAGGGTATTAGCGCTAAGTGAAATAATTGCCACGTCCAGGAATTGAACTCGGGTCGACGAGTCTATTTCCCATGACTTTAACCATTACACCACGCGCTTCATAATAGTCAATATAAGTTTTAGGAACTAGAGTTGAAACAATCAGCATTAATTATTGAAATCACAACTCAGCATATGAAGAGCATAGCTTTGAATCAGTGTGGTAAAGTGAGGAGTTGATGGTAGGTGTGGCGCTCTGCCTCAGACGCAGATAAAATCTCTCGGGTTCTGTCTGTCGCTAGTGAAAAGGGGACAGACTCACTCGCCCTCCGG
>CM042179.1:15602517-15622339 GCA_023376005.1 Doryteuthis pealeii
AGAGGAGACATTGACAACATCAATCCATTGTTAAAATCGACTAGTATACTCAGAAGAGTCCAGAAGACCTGTGGAAACTTGCTGTATCTCAGACTCCAGTGATTATTATTATTATTTACTCCTTTTGAGTTTTCACATCAGCATTAGCTGATGGTCTTTCACTAGTCTGAGTGACAGCAAGTCTTTTCAGGTCTCCAGGACTCTTCTGAGTATTCTGGCAGATTGCAGCAGTGCAGTAGTCTGAATGGTTTCAATCCTTCCTCTGATTTCCAAACTTTCCAAACCCTTTTCCAATCCTTTTGGAACCGTTCCAAGTGCACCAACTACAATTGGTGTCACTTTCACTTTCATATTCCATAACCTTTTTAGTTCTCTGGCAAGGTCCAGATATTTGTCCATTTTTTCATTTTCCTTTAGCTTCACCCTGTAATCTGCTGAAACTGCAAAATCCACCAGTTGACAAGTTCTTTTTTTTTTTTTTTTTTTTATCAACACTAGGTCTGGTCTTCTTGCTGGGATAAGGTGATCCGTTTTTATTTCAAAGTCCCAGAGAATTTTATGCGTTTCGTTCTCAAGAACAGATTCTGGTTTATGCATATACCATTTTGTTGTGTGGTAAAAATTTAATTTTTTGCATAATTCCCAGTGGATCACCTTCCCAACCCAGTCGTGTTTAGTTTTGTATTCTCGTTGTGCTAGTTTGCTACATTCGCAGAGTATATGATTTACAGTCTCATCTCTATTACCACAAAGTCTACATTTACTATTTTGTTGGGTCTTATCAATTTTCGCTTTTATATAATTTGTCCTTATGGCATTATTTTGTGCAGCAATTATTAATGATTCTGTTTCTCTTTTGAGGTTTCCTTTTCTTAACCATGTCCAAGTCTTTCCATGTGCAACCTCTTCGATTTGTCGTTTGAAGTGTCCATATAATTGTTTTTCTTCCCATTTTTGTTTTCTAGTCTTTTATGCAACTTCTATGACCATAAGATGACATCAGTGTCATTACATCATGATGATATAACTTACGTAGTCATGAGAAAACACCATGAGATAATCTGATAGAAAATCCATAGGCATGAGACGAATCAGTGCCATCACATTATTCTGATACAACTAAGACATAAGTCTTATTATATTCTTCTAATAGAGCTTCCATAGCCCTAAGATGACATCAGTCTTATTACATTATTTTGTTAGAGCTTGACAACACCAGTCATTATATTATTCTGATAGACCTTCTATAGCCCTAAGACGACAACAGTCTTATTATATTATTCTGATAAAGCTTCCATAGCCATAAGACGACATCAGAGTTATTAGATCACTCTGATACATCTTCCACAGAGATTGAGACGAATCAGGGTTATTACATTTTCTTGTAGCCATTTTAATTCGGCAACAACAGATTACAAGACTGAAATACTGAACATCTTGTATCAATGACATTCTCTAAACTGGAATCCGATAAATTCTGATCGTCAGTTCTGAACTTCTTGTTTATTGATTACCAAATATACAGTTTCTCCTTCTATGAACGATAAATTGTTTTATCAATAATTGTAACAGAACAAAAACAGTTGTTTTTTTGTTTTTTTTAAATCGAAGGCTCTGGAAATAATAGACATGCTTGACTGAATTTCAAATTTAGTGCATGCACCAGAACAATGATTAAAGTAAGAGTTGCTTGGGACAAAAGATCGGAGAGGTAACTTTAATTGCGAACAATGATCATATGAACACAAAACTGGGTGAAAATTATGATAATTTACGTCAATTTTAAAATAAAAAAATGGTTAGTAATTCATTTATTTCATTTTTAACAAATCACTGACGAAAATGGTGCTTATTTTGACAGCACTGTTGTACAAAATACATGTATAAGCACTCATGCACACATATGCATACACGAACTAGTATGTTTATGTGTACTTACACTTTCTTTTATATATATATATATATATATATATATATATATATATATATATATATATATATATATAAGAAAGTGTAAGTACACATAAAAATAAATGTTCACTCTGATGAAGGTCGAATCTTCTATGTGTGCGAAACATTTTCACACACATAAACTGACCGGACCCATGTGTAAGTGATATCGATTAATGTGATATCGATTAAATTCATTTTATCCATCTACATTTCTTTTCTTTACTCATTTTTCCTCATATATATATATATATATATATATATATATACCAACACCCCTCTCGAGTAGGAGGGGTTGGTATATATATATATATATATATATATATATATATATACCAATTTGTTAAGCGGGGTTTAACAGGTGTGAATTCAAAGTTTTCCTTCTCCTAGACTGGTTACCAAGCCAATGTTAAAGAACCTTTCCCAAGCTCATTTGTGCTTATTACGCACACACACACACACACACACACACACACACACACACACACACACACACACATATATATATATATATATAATATATATATATATATATATATATATATAAGGTAGCGTGGATATGAAGTCTTCGTCGCTTGGTTACAAACAGTTTCTCGCCCATACAATTATCAAAATAAGTGCTTGGTTTGAGAATACATAGATTACATAGGCGAGAAACTATTAGTAACCAAGCCTATATATATATATATATATATATATATATGTGTGTGGTGTGTGTGTGTGTGTGTGTGTGTGTGTGTATGCTTATGCATGCATGTCATGCATGCAATACATTAGATATATATACATATGCACACATACAGAGAAAGCGAGAGAGAGAGAGAGAGAGAGAGAGAGAGATACACACACACACACACACATACACACACACACACATATATTATATATATATATATATATATATATATATGAAAAAATATATTTTCCATAACACTGTATCAGCAACCAAAACATTCGTCTACTTATTTTGAATTAAGGGGATTAAATCAAAAGCCACAATATTTTAAAGAATGTTTTTTCTTTAATTCACACATTTTATTTACTTTGTGTTTGATTTTATATTGAAAGTTCAAAGTAGCATTGTAACAACATTGCTAAAATCACTTTCTTTTGTTCTCTGTATAACAAATTGTGAATTGTGTGTCAAAACAAATGAGATTCGATTAATTCTTGCCAGCCGAATTGAGTATGTTTACTTTTGTACAAAGGGGAAATTGGGATGCATTTACTACAACTACCAATTATATAAATACACAGGTTTACACACACATGAACACACATGCACATAAACACACACATGCACGCTTACACACAGATGCACACACACACGTGCTCAAAGCACCTAAATACAATGCATATATGCTCACACATGCACATAAACACACACATTCAAGCTTACACACATATGCACACACACGTGATCCAAGCACATAAATACAATGCATACATGGTCACACATGCACACAGGCACATAAACACACACATGAACGCTTACATACACATGCAGATATGTATGCACCAGATACATATATACAATCCATATATGCTCACACATGCACATGGATACATGCAAGCTTACACACATGCACACACAGTTGCGCCAAGAATGCATACATGCTCACACATGCACACATGCCCATAAACACATACATACACACATACTCATACATGCGCACATTCATACATATGAATACATGCACACCATGCGCACATGCACATTAGAACTCACATACACACATTCACATACATGCACATACAGGTACCCAAACACACACAGGTGTACACAAGTACATACATATGCATACATGCTTACATATATACCCAGGCACATGCACATAAACACACACATGCATGCGTACACACATATGCACACATACGTGCTCCAAGCACATAAATACAATGCATACATTCTCACACATACACACATGCACATAAACACACACATGAACGCTTACACACACACACATACACACATACACACATAGTGCACCAAGCACATGCATACAATGCGTACTTGATCACACATGCACATAAATACACGTATGCACACATACAAATACATCCGTACAAACATACACACGGGCATACAAGCATATTCATACATATGCATTCATGCACACACATGCACATATGCACATTACAGCGCACATGCATACAGACACATATATGCATATACAGGTACACAAACACACACAGGTGCACAAATACACATGCATGCCCACAAACACAGAGGTGCATACAAATACATGCATCCAACCACACGTATGCACATGCACACAAACACCCACATGCACGCATACACGGACGTGCACACAAATACACAGGTGCGCACAAGCACAAACACACATAGGCATGCATCTACACTCACACATGCACACTCCCACATACACATAAACACGCGAACGGAAATACATGCAGATGCACATATGCAGACACACACATATACGTACATTCACTCTCACACATGCACAGTATCTCATGCACACAAACACACAAACAGGTAGTAACTGATATGCATAAACATGCCCGTCCAAAACACAAACACACGCACATACACACACACACAGGTACACAAAACATACACATGTACACAATTTTTTTTACAAGCCTTGACTTAAATATTCATTTGGTTGACACCATTTTTGAGGAAAATGATTTATCAGCCAACCTATTCCGGATAATTTTGGTCGTAAGTTTCTTTTATTTTTTTTTTAATGTTTTTAAATATGTGTATCTTTCTCTGGTTTTATTAGAAATGTCGGTTGTGCGCATTTAAGTATAAGAACATTGATATATATAAACACACACACACACACACACACACACACACGTACACGTACACGTATATATATATATATATATATATATATATATATATTATATATATATATATATATATATATATATATATTAAAAAAGGTCCGCAAAATGGATTATGTTTTTTTTTAATTGTATATGTTTTTAAGTCTTAGTGAGAAATAGTTTAAGACTTAAAAACATATAATTTCTTTAAAAAAAACATAATCCATTTTGCGGAACTTCTTTTTATAAAATATTAAATTTTCTTCCGTTGGACCTATAACAACACTTCATAATTGAGCAGAAGGGCTCAGGTTACAATAATAATAGGACTTTATTTGAATAGAATGAGTTCTGAGGTGAATAGATAGTGAACTTTGAAATATCCCATCATACGGGTAAAAAATACCAAGAAGATTTGGTACAGCTGTGGGGGAAATTTGGTCGGCAAAGAAATATATATATGTCAGTATTGCGCAATTAAGTATAAAGAGTATATATATATATATATATATATATATATATATATATATATATGTGTGTGTGTGTGTGTGTGTGTGTGTGTGTGTGTGTGTATCAAGTATTATGTATCGTCTACAAATCTAATCTAACGAAATGACTTATGTGGCTGGTCATTGCTCTCTCTCTCTCTCTCTCTCTCTCTCTCTCTCTCTCTCTCTCTCTCTCTCTCTCTCTCTCTCTCTCTCTCTGCCAAATTATGTTCATTCTAAGCAGAGAAAACTTATCTGATATAAAAGCGAATGCAGAAACACTTTCTTCAGGCAATCTATCACGTTTTTTGAAACTTGTCTACTTGTATTATTAGTAATACCTCAACTATTTCTACTGCTAATGGTCAAAGTTGTGAAAGTTAATAATAATAATAATAATAATAATAATAATAATAATAATAATAATAATAATAATAATAATAATAATAATAATAATAATAATAATAATAATAATAATAATCAGCTAACGCTGATGTGAAAAACTCAAAAGGAGTGAAAACAATAATAATATTAATAATAATATCAAGATTATTGCAAAAAAACGAAAAAAATGGAAACCCTTGTACAAACCATAAGAATATATAGCTAGGATATAGAAATGGAGTTCAGCATTGAAAAATGTGCTATGCTAGTAATGAAAAGGAGGCGAAGAGAAATAATGGACAGAATACAACTACCAAATCAGGAAAATATAAAAACACTTGGAGAGAAGAGGAATTATAAATATTTGGGAATTTTATAAGTGGACACCATCAAACTAACAGAGATGAAAGGAGAAGTTTTTTGGTTTTTTTAAATAACTCAGAAGAATAGGAATACTCGTAGAAACCAAGCTCTGTAGCAGAAAATTCATCAAGGGCATAAATACCTGGGCTGTCCCGATTAAGATACTTAAAGTGAAACAAGAGAGGACAGATAGATCAAAAGACAAGGAAATTAATGACGATGGACTAGGCATTACACGCGAGATATGGCAAAGACAGGCTATATTTATCAAGAAAAGAAGGTTGAAGAGGTCTCGCCACCATTGAAGATTGCGTAGGTACTACAAACCAGGGACTCGAAAAATATACAAAAAATAACAAGGAAAGATTAATTACGGCAGCCAATAACAGCCGTTGCAACATATGGATAAGAATAAGAAAACATGGATATTCTAACGAAAAACTGGGAAGAATTGCACATGAAAAGACCTAGACATTGTTAAAAAAAGGAAACCTTGAGAGAGAGAAACCGAGTCACTCATGATTGTAGCACAAAACAATGCCATAAGGACAAATTTTTATCAAAGTAAAGATAGATAAGACACAACAGAACAGCAAATTTCGGGTATGTGGAGACAGAGATGAAACGATAACCATGTATTGTGAATGCAGCAAACTAGCACAACGAGAATGCAAGGCTCGGCACGACTAGGTTGAAAAGGTGATCCACTGGGAATTTTTCAAAGAAACTAAATTTTGACCATGCAACAAAATGTTATATGCATAAACCAGAATCTGTTCTTGAGAATGAAATGCATCTGAGACTTTGAGATAAAGACAGATCACCTTATCCCAACCAAAAGACTAGACCTAGCATTGATTAACAAGAAAAAGAGAACTTGTCAACTGGTAGATATTGCAATCCCAGCAGGTTACAGGGTGAAGATTAAAGAAAACGAAAAAGATAGACAAATACCTGGACGATGCTGGTGAATTGAAAAGAAAACAGTGGAATATGAGGGTGAAAGTGATAACAATTGTAGTTGAACTTCGAACAGTACTCAAAAGCTTAGAAAAGAGATTAGAGGAAATGAAAATCAAGGGAAGAATTGAGGCCATCCAGGTGATAGCATTGTTGAAATCGCCGAGAATACTCAGTAAAGTACTGGGGACTTGAGGAGACTTGTTGTCACTCAAACTCCAGTGAAAAACGATCAGCTTACGCTGTTGTGAAAAACTCACAACGAGTGAAACGACGACGACGACGATGATGATGATGATGATGATGATGATGATGATGATGAGGTCCGAGGAACGAAAAAGGATGACCAAAAACATTTAATGAAGTTAAAACAAGGATAATTGTCCTAGTCTTGGCACCGAGAGACAAAATGAAAATGCCTACACCACGATCTCACAATCTTAGAATGCCTAAAAATGTTTAATATTTCAAAATAAGTTGTATAGTTTGTAATAGATTAAAATCGACGAACAATAATCTCTGATTGGTTTTAGCATAATTTTTTTCTAAGAACGCTTACTTTGCGTCGCTCATGGTGTTTACAATCGCCTCTACTGAATACGTTCCTCAACAATTATTTTCAACAATTTTTTTAACTTGTTTGTTCTTTGCGCTATGAAATAAATCGACTCTTATTTTTTTTATTGGTATTTATTTATTTTTTGACATTTAAGAACATTCTGAATTTAATAATCCAGACATCTACTGTTTTTAACTATGTGTTTTGGGTTGTTGTTTTTTTCGTTAATTATTGATTGTAGAACTCTTAAATTACGCTCCTTTATTATTTTTAGTTGGTTGGTTTGTTCGTTGGTTGGTTGGTTGGTTGATTTATTGATTTTAACGGCATATCAACTCATCTGGGGTTATGTCATGCCTAATGGTTGGGTAGTAATATATGTTGTGTAGTTATATTTATACTTTTGTAGTAATTGGATTTACCAATGTGTAAGCACCATTATGGACCATGTTGTATGGTATTGATTAAGTTCATGTCTATATTCTATGGTATAATTTTATCTCCCTCGAAATGTACAGAATGTCCTATATGTTGACATTTTCAAATAGATCTTTCATATTGTTTGCATCAAAATAACGATTTCTGTTGTGAGCAAAAATTCCATGAATAAGTGTTTAACAGTCAAAGGTGTTTGACATGTTTCACACTGTGGTTGTTGTTCTTGTTTGAATATATAGGAGTGTGACAAATGCGTCTTGTGTGACAAATGCGTAATCGGGACACAATGATTTGTTCCTTTTTAGACTTTCTTAAAGCTGGTCTTCAGTCGCCCAAAGTGGCTTTCCTCACAGAAAACGTTTTTTATCATATACGCATTTATGAAGCTGAACGTCTAAAATGTTCAGCGCCCAGGATCTTTTAGAATCACCAAAATGTGACTTTTTCAATGTATAGTTTGATGTGGATTGTATAAAGGAGCAATCTTTGTCACCGAATTGATTAAATTAGTTAAATTACTTTATATTTACAACTTAAAGGGGTAGATAATTTAACCTTTATTGCGTTACTAAATTAAACGTAGCAAACGCAAGTTTTTATCAGGTTAGGAAGGTGCCGCTTTAACCTGCCTCTGATCCCAATCCCAATATATAAAATCATATTCATACCCAACGTCAAATTTCCGCTCTTTTGACAAGACGACATGTCTCGATAAAAATGCCTAAAAATCAGAATGTTTATTTTATCAATAACAATTATCTATTCTCTGTGTCTTCCTTGTGCTTTCGATTTTATCTATAATAAAAATGTAGAATGAAAATGCCTATTGCTAAAACGTCAAATCTAGGCACTTTTGACAAGGTTAGATATGTTCTTTCGTTGTGAAATGGTTAGCAAGCTAGTCTGGCTGACCCATTACTACCGAAAAGCTAGTTCGATCCTTGCTGGATATCCTATACTTGTGACCTTGTGTCAAATCCTGCCAGTGGTGAATGGCTTCGGTAATTTCTTTTTTTATTAAGCTTATCTTAGTTTGGCACAAGGCCAGAAGTCTAATAAATCCAATTTATTAACAATACAATAGTCTGCTTACCATGCTCGCTGACCATGATAACGTGAGGCATCTTTAAAAACTAACGGGACAAAGTCGAATGTATGGCACGGACATCCGGCGAAGATCGAACTAATTGCTCGGTAATAATTGTATTTACAAACCAGTCCAGCATGACGGGGGTGGGGTCAGATATCATGTAGTGATAAAAACACCAGAATGTTGAAATGTTAATTTTATAATAAAATTCATGTGAACCCTTTAGAATTATGTCTTCTTTTTATTTTATTTTTTTATTTTAAATGAAAAATAAAAAAGTAAAATTCATTTTTGGTGCGTGTCTTGTTACCTTTTTTATTTGTTCGCACTCTTATTTTTGTAATCTGAGGGCCGCTGCGAAAAAATACTTTCTATTTATTTCTACGGAAACTAGAAAATATACAGGGTGTTAAAAATATACACTGTTGTTAAAATCCACACTGTCGCCGGGAGTAGAATACACTGATCGAATCCCCTGTAAAGAGGTAAGACCCAACACCCCAAAAGGGGGTGTCTTCAGTAGGATACTAAACTTAATTTGATGACGAGGCTCCGGTTCTTGATTTCTGGAGACTGTGGAGTACTCCTTAATTATCATTACTTTGGTCCACTCTGACCCGGAATTGTAGTACCTGTTAGGGTCCCGTCTATAGATTAAATAGATATGTTTAAAAAATATTCAATATTCGTGCAAAGACAAAAAAAAGATACACAAAAACATGTAAATAATGTAAATATGAAAGTTATTCCCTAACCTCTTGGCATAAAAAAACCTAGACTGGTTGCAATGACGTTAAACCAATCATTCAATTAATCAGTTAAATAGGGAAAGTATTAAGCTACAAAAATATATTTTTCCACATTGTCACCACTATTGGCTATGAATTTTCACTTGTACTGAACATAAGTCCGCCTAACGCTCTCACAAAAATCTGCATCCGCTAAACTGACGCCATTTTTTTACAGAAACGCTAACGGTGCCGTTATCGAGAAAATATCATTGTGCTTATTTATCTGACCCTCCACCACAAGCAGGATGCGGCACAAGGTCAATTTTTTTAAAGCGGGGAATAATTGATTTGAATTCAGTGCTTTCCTTATCAAACTTAAAGAGTTCTATCTATCCCAATATTTACAGATAGTGAAGAATATTTGGATTCATATCTTTCCAATGGGTATTAGCGATATGTGAAATGCAAACAGCCTCGTCCAGCTGGGTCACAGAGTCCACTTCCTACGACGGTAATCATTGCACCATGAGCCCCCATCCAGATATATATATATATATATATATATTATATATATGTGTGTGTGTGTGTGTGTGTGTGTGTGTGTGTGTGTGGTGTGTTGTGTAATTTTGGGTTGTTTTTACAACTATTTCTTTTCGTATGACTCATAATTACTATGTTAAGCCCCGTTGATGGTTTTACTAAAACCGAAACGCTTTAGCGTCGGCTGTCTGTAAGTCAATCATTGACTTAATTTTGTTGTTTTTTCAAAACTTTATACTTTACTACATTGTCAGATTTTATATCCATTTTTCTTCTCATATATATATATATATATATATATATATATATATATATATATATATATATATCGTTAAAGATTTGTAATCGGGCCCCGAGTCCATTTCCTACGATGATAACCGTTACGCAACATTACAGCAGCGCTAAAACGCATTTTTGATTGTGTATATAACAAAAAAGATGAGGGCAACGGCCCGAAAAATCTAAATAATACAAATTATCAAGCCTCATCTAAAAGATTCAGACATATAATCTGCTTTCATGTCAAATGGCAGTAATGTTCAACCTATACTGTCTTATCACCAACATTAGCATCTGACGTTACGGGACAATATATTCTTATTCACACAACGACATTCTAATGAGTCTGGCATGCAAGCTCATGTAAATGGTTGGTGAAAATGCATAGCTAATAGTAATAACTATTTGATAAAATAGTGTTTAGTAGCTGAAAACTTGCTCTATCAAACAATCTTATTATACTCCCCGTATTTGTTATAGCGCCAGTGTAAATAAATAAGAGGTTTTACTTTCGGGGTGTCCCCTATGTATACATACATATGCACACACAAATATACATATACATGTACAAAGATAAAGTTACTGCCATGTACACACATATACTCACGCAAAACTAAAAGGCGAACATCTATACACTTAAGCACAAACAAAACATAAAAGCAGTTCTAATCACACACTCGCGGGCATGGACGAACACACATCTTTAGAGGCCCGCGTCCACACACAAGAGACGAAACAAACGTGCTTCAACGCTGATGCACGGTGAGCAAGTCCAAATGAACCACGCACAGAAGTACACTTAACCGGATGTTTATACAAGAGCTCAAGTATGCACGCATACAAGGAAACACTCAAAGGAACACAAAGATGCACAGAAACATGTACTTGTAGAGAGGAACACATTAATACACCTGCATACGCATACACATTCACAAAATTAAAGGAAGTACGTTCATTGTGAAATGCGGATTTTCGAACATATGGAAAAAGAAAAAAAAACATTTGAATTAATGATACTAATGCAGGAAAATTATGAAAGAAGATGCCGAAAAACTTGCCGAAATAAAAACAATACACACAAAGTGTACGAAAAATACAAACAGACATACTCTGAATATCACGCAAATACTCACACAAATGCTCACATAGAAAGAAATAGATCAAAACAAATAGAGAGAGTTTTAATTACACATACATACGCAAATGATTATATATATATATATATTATATATATATATATATATATATATATTAAATAGACATATGAATGTGTATACATAATTTGGCTTTAAGAGACTTTTTCGTGTATTTCAAAAAGTCCCGGTGCGTGTGTTTATATTTGGAATTTACATTCCATTTAGTTGAATATATATATATATATATATATATATATATATATATATATATAGCGAGAAACTATCTGTAACTAAGCAAGATCATGTCCACTCTACCCTAACGTAAAGATCATGTCCACGCTACCCTAACTTAAAGCTACATACATATGCAAATGATATATATATATATAGGTATACTAAATAAATATGAATGTCTATACATAATTTGGTTGAAGATTATACTCAAAAGTTCGATTATATATATATATATATATATATATATATATTAATAATATATATATATATCTTGGGTTAGGTAGGTTCCTACCTACTACCTACATACATACATATATACATGTGTTCTGTTAGGCATTAACACACGGTAGGTAGCGGCTAGCGTGTTCTACTGCAGCATCGGAGTACTGGAGTTCGAACACCAGTCAAGCTATTTTGTTCATCTTCGGACCAATACTCTTGAGAAATAGAACACACTCCCCAGGTATGGGTTGAATAGTACCACAATTGTTTTTCAACG
Source organism: Doryteuthis pealeii (assembly GCA_023376005.1). Lineage (NCBI taxonomy): Eukaryota > Metazoa > Mollusca > Cephalopoda > Myopsida > Loliginidae > Doryteuthis > Doryteuthis pealeii. The sequence continues at coordinate 15,614,971 of CM042179.1, forward strand.
AGGATGAATTTGGCATTTAATAATCCACGAAGGTTGATGTGTCATTAAACAAAGAAACCAAACCAAACATTAACACCCACGTATATACACATATTTCTATTCTGTAATAAATTTTGTGTGTGTGTGTGTAACAGATATAAGTATATTTTGAAAATACAAAATATTTAAGAAGCAAATGCTCTTTAAGACATTTCTAATTAAATAAAACAGAGACTGTCCGTTAATAAATGAATATGGGTAAAGCCTATAAAGGGGCCGGGTTAGCTCAGTCGGTAGAGCGTTCGGCTAGAAACCACAAGGTTCCTAGTTCGATACCGGCCCTCGCCAACTCAGCGTATGAGTAGCACAGGGATCTGTGTAAAGTAAGGAGCTGACGGTAGGTGTGGCGATCCACCTCAGATGCCAAAACAATCTCCTTAGTCTAGCGCTATTGAAAAGGGCATAGACTCCCTCGCTGACTGGCTGATACCGACTTTAAGCCGCCCCGACGACTTTACTTTTTTTAAAGCCTATAAAAATTCATACAAAGCAATATTTATAACTTCTCTTGTTCATTGGGAGATTGTATCTCCAACAGCAATAAAAATAAATCTTATGATGGCCACACAACCAATAGTCTCACCATTAGACTAACATTCTTACGATATTCGTACACATAAGAATAAGCATTTGATACAAAACCATAAGACTTCTACAAATATTCCACAAATATTGAAATTTATAATAATAACAGTTTACTGTTTCAAAATTACCAACAATGAAATCAAATACTCGAACTTCAAGCATTTTTTTTTTATATCTTGAACAATTTTGTATTGCTTTGATATATATTAACTGGCATCCTTCTCATCAAAAGAGAAAAAGAATTTAAAAAACCAGTAAACAATTCTCATTAGTCATATTATATATATATATATATTACATGGACATTTTTGAGACCCCTGATATAGTGCCTTTTATGCATTCATCACTGTCTGATTATTGCGTAAAAAGAACGAAACATGGGTCTCAAAGAATCCCATGTAATATATATATATATATATATATATATATATATATATGTGTGTGTGTGTGTGTGTGTGTGTGTGTGTGTGTGTGTGTGTGTGTGTGTGTAACAGATTTATCACTGCTATTGAGCACACCACTATTATCGCAAAAAATCTTGATGCCACCATTAACTCACCAAGTGAGCTAGTGATAACCAATACTGTTTCATATAATATATAATATATATAATATATATTGTGTGTGTGTGTGTGTGTTATATTATATGTATATATATATAATATATATATATCTATATATATATATATATATATATTATCCATTCTATACTTTCTTTCCTTTATTTCTCTTTTCAACATACTGTCGGATTCATTTCCATTTTCATTTTACATATATATATTGAGACTTAATAAAGTTGAAACAGTCTGTACGATATTCTGCGCGTCGAGTAATTCTTTGCGAAATTCACTTGTCATTATTATCTTCTATAATTATCGAATTTTATGCGATATGCGCATTGTAATTGCCTTCAAGCAAAACATATAAATATTAATATATACTTTTCCAACAATGCTTCTAAAATAAACAGACATCCAAAAATCTTATTTCCTTCGCCGGAAGAACTTAAAGCCCGAGTTTATTATTGTTCACTCAGCGCCCCTTGCCTCATATGGTAGAGACGTCTCTGTATTATTGACAGGTTAATGTCTCCGTGCTGTACCGTGGCTGAAGCAGTATAAGTTTCTAACTATCCTGCTGAAGTCGGTTTCGATTTCTGTCGGAGGAAATCGTTAGTATATATCGCTGATGAGACTTAATAAAAAATTGAAACAGTCTGTACGATATTCTACACACACGAGTAATTCTTTGCGAAATTCACTTGTCATTATCATCTTCTATAATTATCGAATTTTATGCGATATGCGCTTGTAATTGCCTTCAAGCAAAAATATAATATTAATATAATAATATATATATATATATATATATATATATTATATATTATATCATGAAAGGAAGGAAGGAACTCAACACCGTAATTCCATGTAAATTTATTTCGACCAAAATTGGGGCCTATATATATCTAAGTTGATTTAATATAGCTCCCAGTATCTTAGAATAACATATAGAATCATCCATTACTCCAAGTTTTGGATAAATTATATATATATTTATATAAGTTTATATATATATATATTATTATATAGAGAGAGAGAGAGAGAGGAGAGAGAGAGAGGAGAGAGAGAGAGAGAGAGAAACACTCATATATCGTGTAAGCATTTTACTATCAGCATCATCGTGTGTATTTTGTATGAATTAGTGCATGAATGTATGTATGCCACACCCACTTGGTAATTAACAGTTTGATTCCTAAGTCTATTTTTGCAGAAGACTAATATGACTTCCCATATAGGTCGTACAAGAGCATTATATTAAGATTGTGCAGTTAGCGCTTTTTTGCCTAGACGACTTTATTAGCACTCGAAAGCGTGATAAGGTGTTTAACAGATCTAGTAGCATTATGCAGATTTCCTTCTCATTCAAACACTTAATTATATGATGTTTGTGTATCTTTGCGCAAACGCTTGCTTTTAAATTTTGTAACTTTTATCAAGTAACAGCTTAAACTAACAATGTTGAAATTTGTTCCTGACAATGTTTGATATTTTGATCATATTAGAATAATTTAGAACGTCGAACCATCGGTGGGAAACGACATCTATATGTTGGTGGTCATAGAAGCGTTAGCATATATGTCTCTATTCGTATGATAAACGTAGGAACTCTTACTCAAAGCAATAAAAAATACCGAGTAATGATGACGTCATTTAGAAAAAAAACCATACATGATAAACTTTTTGAAAGAATAATTTTGTGTTAACATATTTTTGAAATGCTGAAAAAATTATCGTTGATAAATTCAATTCTTGATCAGATGCTGGAAATTAGTTTTATAATTAGATTGAATGATGATTTTTCACACTCGGCTCTCATCTACTGTAAAGTAATGGTTAGCAGATGTTCTACAGATCATTACTACTGTATAGGCGAGTTGATCCTCGCAGGATGCCCAAATAATTGTGACATTGAGTCACATCTATCCGTGGCAAACGGGTTGAGTATAAGAGACGTCCCCTCGTGATGTATGTTTAGCAGATAGTCTCTCAGATTCATTTCCTACTGGAGAGCAAGTTGATCTGCGGATGCCCATAATGCGGCATATCTACTTGCGGCAAATCGGTGGGTAAAAAGAGCGGTCAATCGTAGTGTAATGGTTAGTAGCCAGTCTCGCAGATCAATTTACTGTATATGCGAGTTGATCCTTGCTGGATGCCCATAATTGCGACTTTGTGCCATAATACCGTCTGCACTTTAGTGATCCTTGTACTAAATTCTCAGATGACAAAAGTATCTTACAACTAGAAAAACCTTTACAGTGATTGATTTCTTCATATGTGCATATTGTCACTCGTTTGTTATTTGAATGTAAATTATATTTTCCTCACTCCACCAGGCCGGATTAATATGATTTATTTTAACAAGGCGCATACCTCAAAGGGTATGTGACGAGACAAATTTTTGCATGGCATTGCATGAAATTGTGGCTTGCTTGTTAAAATGATTTCAATATTAATTCCGGCTGGTGGGGAGGTTAAGGAAATATATTTAAATTCAAATAAAACGAGTGAAATGTTATGCAATATGAGAATCAATATTAAAGTGTTTTCTAGTTTTGTAGAGCTACTTTTTGTCATCTGAGATGTTACGTACAAGGCACTAAAGTGCACGGGTAAATTATATGGCACAAGGTCGCATTTATGGGGCATCAGCAGGACGAACTCGCTATACAGAGTAATGTGATTGCGAGACTGGCTTAACTAACCATTAACTACTGATTTGACGCTCTCTTTACCCACCGTTGCGCAAGTAGGATGAGGCGCAATTATGGGGACATTCCTGCGAGGATGAACTTGCTCTCCAGTAGTAATGAATCTGAGAGACTATCTTGCTAACATTACATCACGTGGGACGTTTCTTATACTCACCCGTTTGCCACGGATAGGATGTGATCAATGTCACAATTTATTGGCATCCTGCGAGGATGAACTGCTATACAGTAGTAATTGATCTGTGAGCATCGTGCAGGACCATTACTTTACACGTAGATGGGAGCGCGAGTGTGAAAAATACATTCAATTCTAATTATAATTAATTTCCAGCATCTGTCAAAGAATTTGAATTTTAGGTTCACGATAATTTTTTCAGAATTTTTTCAAAATATGTAAAAATTATTTCATAAAATTTGATCATGTATGTTTTTTTTGTTCTTAAGATGACGTCATCATTACTCGGTACTTTTTATGCTTTGAGTAAGAGTTCTACGTTATCATATCGAATAGAGACATGATATGCTAAGCTTTCTTATGACGCACCACTATAGATGTGTTTCAACGTGTTCACGTTTAAATGATTCTAATATGAATCAATAAATATAAACATTGTAGGAACAAGATTTCACATTGTAGTTTTTAAGATGTTTACTTTGATAAAAGTTACAAATTTAAAAGAAGCTGTTTTGCTGCAAAGAAACACATGAAACACTGCATATAATAGTGTTTTGAAGTGAGAAGGGAAATCTGCATAAGCTGCAGTAGATTCTGTTGAAAACACATTATCACGCTTTCCGAGTGGTAATAAGGTGTCTAGGAAAAGCGTAACTGACAATCTTAATATTAATGGCTCTTGTAGACTAGGTAGTGTGGGAGTCATATTAGTCTTCTGGCAATATAGACTTAGAATCAAACTGTTAATTGCCAGGTGGGTGTGTGCATACAATGTAATGTCAGTGGATGATTATACAAAATACAACAGTATGCTGATAGTTAAAATGCTTAACGTATATGGAGTGTTTTCTTCTTCTCTCTCTCTCTTCTTCTCTTCTTCTCTCTCTCTCTCTATATAGTATATACTTATATATATATATATATAATATATATTATGAGATTTATCCAAACTTGGGAGTCAATGGATGATTCTATATGTGATTTCAAGATACGGGAGCTATATTAAATCACTTAGATATATATAGGCCAATTTTGGTCGAATAAATTTATCATGGAATTGGGTTGTTGAGTCCTTCTTCTTTCTATGATATATATATATATATTATATATATATATATATAATATATATTATATTAATATTTATATTTTTGCTTGAAGGCTTACATGCATATCGCATAAAATTCGGATAATTTATATGAGATGATAATGAAAGTGAATTTCGAAAGAATTCTCGGTGTGTAGATATCGACGACTAGTTTCAATTTTATTAAGTTCATCAGCGTATTATAATAACGATTTCTCGCAGAAATGAAACCGGGCTTCAGCAGGATGAAGTTAGGAAACTATACTGCTTCGCCGGTAACGACGGGACTTAACCTGTCAATAATAGCAGAGCCGTCTCTACATATGGAGGCAGGGGGCGCTGAGTGAAATAATAAACTCGGGGCTTTAGTTGCTCGGCGAAGGAAAAGATTTTTGGCTGTTCTGTTTATTTTGAGCATTGTTGTAAAGTATATTATTAATATGTTATATGTTATGCCTTGAAGGCAATAAAATGCGCATATCGCATAAGTTCGAAATTATGAGATAAATAATGAAAGTGAATTTCGCAAAGAATTATCGACGCAGAATTCGTACAGACTGTTTTCAACTTTATTAAGTCTCAATATAATATATGTAATGATGGAAATGAATCGCAGTATGTTGAAGAGAAATAAAGGAAGAAAGTATAGAGGCTAATATATATATATATATATAATTATATACGGTTATGTATGATATATATATAGTGTACATAGTATTATATATAGTAACACACCCACACACACATATATAGTAAGTATATATATATATATATTGAAACAGTATGTGTTATCACTAGCTCATTGGTGAGTTATGGTGGGATAAGATTTTTTGCAGTAATAGTGGATGTGCTCATAGGCAGTGTGATAAATCTGTTACACAACACACAAACACACACACAACACACCACACCCCACACATATATATATATATATATATATATATATATATATATTACATGGATTCTTTGAGACGCATGGTTTGTTCTTTTACGCATAATCAATAGTGATGAATGCATAAAGGCCACTATATCAGGGGTCTCAAAATTCCTAATAATAGTATATATATAATCTTATATATAGTTATGATAATGAGAATTGTTTTACTGTTTTTTAACTTCTTTCTTTTGATGAGAAGGAGCGTTATATATATCAAAGCATACAAATTGTTTCAGCTATAAAAAATTGATTGAAGTTCGAGTATTTCATTTCATTTGTTGGTATTTGACGCAGTAAACTGTTATTATTAATAAATTTTCAATATTTTGTGGAAATATTTGTAGAAGTCTTATGGTTTTGTTCAAATGCTTATTTATGTGTAGCGAATTCGTAGAATGTTTAGTCTAATGGTGAGATATTGGTTGTGTGGCATCATAAGATTTTTTTTTATTGCTGTTGGAGATACAATCTCCGCAATGGAATCAAGAGAAGTTATAAATATTGTTTTGTATGAATTTTTCTAGGCTTATAAAAAAGTAAGTCGTCGGGGCGGGTTAAAGTCGATGCAGCAGTCAGCGAAGGGAGTATATGCCCTTTTAATAGCGCTAGACTAAGGAGATTGTTTTGGGCATCTGAGGTGGAATGCCAGCACCTAGCGTCGCTCCTTAATTTACAGCACAGATCATCTGTGCGCGTAGCTCCATACGTGAGTTGGCGAGGGCGTATCGAACTAGGAACTTGTGGTTTCTAGCGAACGCTCTACGACTGAGCTAACCCGGCCCCTTATAGGCTTTACCCATATTCATTTATTACGGACAGTCTCTGTTTTTACTTAATTAGAATGTCTTTAAAGAGGCATTTGCTTCTTAAATAATTTTGTATTTTCAATATATCTTATATCTTGTTACAGCACAACACACACACACACACACACAAAAATTTATTACAGATTAGATAATATTGTGTATATACGTGGGTGTTATGTTTGTTTGGGTTTCTTGTTTAATGAACTCAAGCTTCGTGGATTTTATTATGCCAAATTCATCTCGTTTAAAAACAATTGTGGTACTATTCACCCATACCTGGGGAGTGTGGTTCTATTTTCAGAGTATTAGTCGGATGAACAAAATAGCTTGACTGTGTTCGAACTCCGTTACTCCGAGCTGGCAGTAGAACACCTAAGCCGCTCCTACGTTGTGTTAATGTAACAGCACAATCATGTATATATTATGGTAGTGTAGTAGGTAGGTAGGAACTACTAAGCAAGATATATATATT
>CM042179.1:15634939-15642439 GCA_023376005.1 Doryteuthis pealeii
GAGGGTTTTAGCTTTTCAATAATTAAGTGTTCTCATAAATATATCGTAAAATGTCGCACAGGCACAAATGTTAGATACAAAATATATGTTCATATAAAACTTATTAGATCCATATCAACAATGCTTCAAATCATTCAAACACGTTGCACATCAGTATGCGCACACGCACATACACACACACACACACACACACACACATACGCATCCACCACACACATACATATCAGACATTCCTTCAAATACACAAATGCCGTGAGACGTATGCGTGTGAATTTCACGAATAGATACTAGGACTTTAACGCATTCAGTTCACATGTATGTACACATAGGTCATAACAATGCGGTACACGTGCAAACAATCACTCATATTAGCACACAAGTGTGCATCTGCATACAAACACTAACACCAAATAATTTACTCGCACAGGCTCTTAAGCAGGCATATACTTACCAGCGCTTATATTTAAACAGACGCAATTTTATACCCGCACACACAAAAAACGTAAAACACCCTCCTTTAAGCCCACCCCACCCTTAAAAATAGAATTTCTCAAACTACTTTGATCTTTCAGACATTAAATTCACATAAACACAAAATTTTCCGTTTGCATTAACGTTTTAACCCATCCAACACCCATACACACCCTTTTCCTCTTCCTAACACCCCCAGAGCACCCACAAAAAAAAACTTTCAGAAAGCGGGTCAAAGTAGCTCCCTTCCTTCCTTACCACATCCTCCATACCCAACCCCCACCAATCACCTTACTACTCCAAATATATGTATATACGGATGCTTATCAAGTCTCTCTTTCTATCTATCTATCTCACTGTGTGTGTGTATTTTCCAACATCACCAGTCAAACCAACACCACACTTTTCCCCCCACTTATCCTTTATCCGGGTAATTTTATTTGTAGGTGAGGTAGTGTTGTAGATGGCTGCAAAAAGGAAGAAGAAGAAGAAGAAGAAGAAGAAGAAGAAGAAGAAGAAGAAGAAGAAGAAGAAGAAGAAACGAAAGGGATACAAAAAGAACGCTAAGTTATAATGTAATTGAATTTGACGGACGCCGTGTTTTGGGGGTCGGGGTATGACGCCATATTGGCGGCCATGTTTGTTTGTTGTCGGGGTTGAATGTGTTGTTGGGTGGCGGCTTGGGGGTGGCTGAGAGTAAAGAACATGTGTGTGTATGTGTGTATGTAGGTTTATGTGTGTGTGTGTGTGTGTGTGTGTGTGTGTGTGTGTGTGTTGTGTGTGTGTGTCGGTCTTTAGTATCTTTGTGACGTGTTTTATCATTATTTAATTCTTATGTGTATGTCCAGTAAAAAACTACTTACGAATATACATATGTATTCGATGATATTCCTGAACACATATTTACACATTGTTATAGATTTATGTATTGCAATTTTTATCTGTTATAATTCCACTACTAATATATATACTAATATTTTATAATTCCACTACTAATATATATACTAATATATACTAATATATACTAAGGAATATATACTAATATGCAGGTATATAAATGCACCAAACATACATACTTGTTGAAGTCTTATTGTCTGCAGTGTATTCACAAATGACTGGAATAAGCATGTGCACAAATACTAGAACTTTACTAATTCTCATGACATAAAAAGTCTCTTTATATGCTTATTGTATATACTAGCGAATATATGCACCCTCCGGGTGCAAGTATTTAGTTTTAATGTAATAAAATATTGTATTAAATCAGAAAGGCTAATGAAACTAAATAAGAATACAGATAAAAAGATTTGAAACAGAGGGAGTATAATAAAAGATTTGAAACAGAGGAGTATAATAAAAGATGGAACAACTGAAACTTACTCTTCCATCACTCTCGTCTTTCATTATCTTTTCTAAATTTAAGTATTTAGTTATAAGAGGAAGTAAAGAATAAAATGACATTTATTTTATCTTGTTAATGGATTCATTTAAGATTCATTGAAGAGATTTTTGCTTATATTCATTAAAATAAAACCAAACAATTAGAAATCAATAATACTAAGCACATATTTATTAAATTTGATTTTTTAATATTAATATGCAAATTAGCCTTCCCGTTCACATTGTAAACCGCTATTTTTGTATATATAAATATAATTGCATGTTGTCAGTATGTACGTAGTTAACAGTATTAATAATGTAAGACAATTTTATTAATAATTGAGGTTTAGATAAAAATAAAATCATGGAGAATGTGATGTCAATAACTAAGAGAATTGGACTTGAGTAGGAATATAGTTTCGTTACAGACAGAAAAACACACAATTCTCATTATAATAAGATGTGATTATTCTTTTTGTTTAGTCTTCATCAAAAATGTGTGGAGTTATTGCTTTCAATGGATCCGGTAAAATGAAATTAAAAATACACATATAAATAGCAAAACTAGAACATCAACTTTCTGTCTCTGAAAATGATGATCACTAATATTTACCAACACCTCCACACGAGACCGGTTGCCTAACCAAAGTTAAAGAGCCCGGTCTGCCCTTCTATTTATCCATAGCTGAAAGAGAATATTTGGATTCATGCCTTTCCCTAGGGAATTAGCACTATAAGAAATGCTAACAGCCTCGTCGTCCAGAATTTGAACTCGTCTCACCGTGTCTATTTCCCATGACGGTAATAATATATGCACCTATGATATATCCGATTACACAGTTCAAATCATTATGCTGAATCAGATTATCATAAACAAAGAAATGAAAATCTGTCATATCCAAAATATAAAACAAAGTTAAACTGGAAGTAAACAAAAGCTGTAATTATATATGGACCTAGCCTGAGAACTGTAGACGTCGTAGACCATGGTGCTGGACAATAGTAGCAATCATCCCTATGACGCTTAAAAAGTCTCGATTATACTTGCAAAGAATTGGAAATACATTAAAATTAGGAAAATCAAAAGCGTCGAATATAAACGCTAAGCAGTAAAAAAAAAAAAACTTTTTTGCTTGATACAAAGACAAATGATGCTTTACTAAATTCCATTCATTGATTTTAATCTTTTCTCAGAATTATCCCAGAACGTCAGATTTTATATATATATATATATATATCATAGAGAGAGAGGAGAGAGAGAGAGAGAGAGAGAGTGCGTTCGGCTAGAAGACAGAAAGTTCCTAGTGCGATACCGGCCCTCGCCAACTCAGCTCATGAGTAGCACAGGGATCTGTGCGGTAAAGTAAGGAGCTGATGGTAGGTGTGGCGCTCCATCGCAGACAAAAAAAAACAATCTCCTTCGTCTAGCGCTAGTGAAAAGGGGATAGACTCCCTCACTGATTGGCTGATACCGACTTTAGACCAACTCAACGACTTTACTTACTTATATATATATATATATATATATATATTCTTTGGTGGGGTACCAAGTTCTTTAGTGTTAGGATGATTCTAAACTGGTCCTTTGCTTCAACTGTTCGTTGTTGCAAGGTTCAGGTCCGATTTGAGAGATCAATGTTTACTTTTTATAAACAGAGTAAAGTAATTTGTAAAGAAAAAAGGCTTAAAAACCGGGTATTCAGTGATTATGGGTCATTTCCACCTGTGGGTATATATATATATATATATATATATATATATATAATAGTATATATATGAGTAAAAGTAAAGTCCTCGGGGTAGCCAAAGTTGGGTATCAGCAATCAGCGAAGGAGTCTTATCCATTTTCACTAGCGCTAGACCAAGGAGATTGTTTTTGCGTCTGATGTGGAGTGCCACACCTACCATTGTATCTCGGACGCAAAAACAATCCACTTGGTAGAGTTAGGGAAAAGATAATAGACACAGTCGCTGTTCGACTGATACCGACAATAGGCCACTCCGCGGATTTTACTTATTCATATTAATACTGTATAGAGGCGTGCGTTATTAAACGGTTATCGTTGAAGAAAAGGAACTTGACAAGCCAAGTTGTAATCCTGAACGAGGCTATTTGCGTTTCACTCTACACCAATGACATTGGGAAAGGTGTGTATCCATCTCTTCTACCCACCTCTAGTTATCGATGAAACAATAAAACTGAATGGGATCTTTAATCTTGGGTTGACAGTTGGTTAAGAAGAAAAAAACACTGAGTGTTCTTTGGAGAATCTATGCCATATCGATACATCATTCTTCTGTCATCAGCTCATCTAAAAATATTAGCCAATAAAAACATTAATTAATAACATCTGTATGTTTTTTCTTAAATTTCTTCTCTGATATCTATATCTATATATATGTATTGATGATGAGATCTCTGTTCAACAGTACTACCACTCTAGGCTAGAGTGGCCTTGGGAGTTATGGCAATGAAGGGGTAACTCTACAGTCATCAGATGCAGTTTAGTTTAATACCCAGGACACCCCATATTTAAATTAACATTGATGATATTATACAGATTGAAATATTGCAATATTAGCCAATAAAAAATCTAAAAGGTGGGCTCGCTTTACAGAAAATTTCACAACTTTAAATAAATCACATGTAAAGTAATCCTACGATTTGCATCTTTTAACTGAACTTTAGAGCCCTGATTAATCGTGCTTGACAGGATAATATAGTACGGTAGGTTGAAAAAATAAATAAAGGAAAGGAAGTATAGAATGGATAAAATAGGATATCTTAATCAATTTTACTTACACGTGTTTCGGTCAGGTGTTTATCCCTGTGCACATTATTCAAACTATTATTATTTTTAAATAACCTAATGAAATAATAATAATAGAAAAAATGTAGAAAGACACAAAGAAAATTCGACCTTCATCAGAGTAAATCCTTATTTGAAATGAAATTCGTTGGAAAAAGCGTGATAGTACGGTATATACATTTAACCCACCCCCACCCACCCCGCGCGAGTAGAATGTGACACAAGGTCAATTCAAACTAGTTTGGAACGTCCTACTGCAGCATTCAGTCCTTCTCATTTCAAGCCACCTGTCCTTTCATTTGCGAGGGTATTTGCCCCCCCCCAGTCACGTGACAGAGCTTAGCGTTCCCAGTCCTGCAATTTGGAGATCGCAAGTTATAAAGCAAGTTCGCAGTGCGGTCCCTTCGTGCTAAGTAGTTGTTTGATCAAATTGCAGAAAATTCCAAGGATTTTATGCAGCCGTTCTTCGGGCATCCGTAGCACATGATTGATCAAGCATGGACCATCCTAATTCGCGCCACCCTTGTTAAAGGTGGAATTGGTTTGAAACATATGTAAAGACCTTGTTGCAGATTAGGCAGGATATTTACATGTACCCCACGTGCACGGGTTAGGCACAAGGCCCTAATAATGTGGGACTACCACAAGCCTGACTTATGGGTGCAATGATTGCGGTGATCCCGTCGGCATTCCCCCTCAATGGGGCGTATCAAGGACTAGGCAATAAACCCAGCTTTTGCCCCTTTAAATCAGGGGGCGGTATTGCCTGGGATAGCCCCCTGGATCAACGCTGATAATTGTAGCCACGGTCGGGGCGACCATTGGACCCCGCCCCGGAGGCGATATAGATGAGGCTGTTGGCCATCAATGTCCGATGTTAGTTGTCAGATGTTGCGGTATCACGCATCAAACTTATTCATAGCTGATCTATGGAACTGCCCCAAAAAAACACGCGTTGCATCATATAGGCACAGTCTCATATCTTCAGAAACACCAGAAAGCAATGTTGCACGTTACATAAATATAACTGAGTGAACATTTTTACAACACCCAAAAATTGAGATGAGAATGCAAGAAAAGAATTTAAAGTGAAATCCGGCTAATTATTCTTTGATGTACTGTTAACGTTGTTCATTAAATTAGCACAGTTTTCAGTTCGATGAGACCTAAGAAAGATCTGTACACTAATATAAATGATCCTGTTCGCCAGCTCGAGAGGATCAGTTTACCTCTGACTTGCTATCAAGACATTAGTTCTCTAATCTCAGGTCTAATGAAAATGCCTGCTTTTAGTTTTGCGTCATTGGTCCTATATCAAATTTTACTTTAAGGTTCGAAAATTATAAATATAATTGTAGCAACATTTCTTCATAAAGAAGTTTGATATGAAGGGTAATGAAAGGAAAATCTATTGCGGGTCTATTAGTGATATTTTCAACACATTATAAAATCTGAGTATGAATTCGGAATCAGCCTACATGATTTATCTAAACACACCCTTTATTACAGTTGCAAAAATGTTTGTAAGTGCATACATTTGCAGGTATGTCCAGAGAGAGTACTTGATTTTTTATGAAAGTAAGCAATCACTTAATATCCAGTAAAAGTTAGTAAATTCTAACAATAATAATAATAATAATACCTCGATAAGATAGACAAATACTATACCGGCAGAGAATTGAAAAAACGTGGAACATGAAGATAAAGATCATGCAATTAGAATTATGCCCTTGAAGACGGGTCCCCTAAGGGTTTGTAAAAGAGTTTGAGTAAATTGGAAATCAGAGGAAGAATCGAGACATCCAAACTACAGCATAGAATCGGCTAGAATACTCAGAAGAGTCCGGGAATCTGGGGAAACTCAGTCTCTTGTGGATCAGCCTGTAAGACGCGTTTGAAAAACTCTCAGGGAGTCAAACACTGGAATCTGCAGAGAACTGAAAAAGTTATGGAATCATGAAAGTGAAAGTGATACCATTGTAGTTGGTGCACTGGAACAGTCCCAAAAGGATTAGAAAAGGGTTTGTAAGTTTGGAAATCAGAAGGAAGGATTGAAACCATTCAGAACACTGCACTGCTGCAATCTGCCAAGAATAACAGAAGAGTCCTGGAAACTGAGGACGACTTGTGTCACTCAGAATCCAGTGAAAGAACCTCAGCTAATGCTGACGTGAAAACTCAAAGGAGTAAAATAATAATTAATGATGATGATGATGATGATGAGATGAGATGATGAATGAATGATGATGATGACTGATGTCCCAGTTTCAAAGTCTTCTTCCTTGTTTTGGTCAACTACTGCAACAATAACTGGTGCCAAGATGAATCTAACTTTTGCTCTTACGCCTTGAATAACATTGGTGACGTAAAGAAGAGACTTCTTCATCAGTGTTTCCATACAACCTAGCTCCGTTTGTGTCAGATCTAGACACAGACTCATATGTTCTCAAAGGTCGTCAATATTATGAGTACTAAAAAGTTCATTCTTTATCTTATCGAAAACTAAAGGATCCCTTTGTATATTTAGTTTCGGACCTGTTGTCATCATCTTTATTGTTATATACACAACGTTTCCGGTCGATGTCTCTCCGGCCTCTTAAGGTTGTATATAATAATACAAAATTCATCAAGCTTGTCTCAACATTCAGACTAAAGGGTCTATTAAACGGAATTTTATTCGGGAATTCGCTCAGAAGAGTTTAAAAAAAAAGTGATTTTAAACAACACCTATAAAGTAATACTATCGATTATCTACAGATTGTATTTTGCAGAGTCTTTTTTTTTTTTATCTAACATTTTAGGGTAAAGTAGAGAAGTGTTAGATTATAACCTGTTTTAT
>CM042179.1:15647439-15657251 GCA_023376005.1 Doryteuthis pealeii
CCAAGGAGACCTGATATGTTGTATAGTCCAAGTTTAATGTTTCCTTATTATTATTATTATATTATATTATTCATATTTAAAAATAATGACTAAATAGGATACATCATGTATACAAGGACAAATAACTTAGTCGAAACACGTGTCCGGTAATTAAATAAATTTTTATCCTATACCAACAGTTCATTCCATTTATCTTGCGCAAACGTAATTGTCCGGATCACTTCACACACAACACACACACACGAACACACACACAACACAAGCACACACACAGCATATATAATATAAATATTATATTATATATATATAAGTCATCCAGCAGACAAACGTGTTTAGCAACTACTTAGAGGGAAAGGCGAAGTAATGACACCAACTAAGAAAAGTATAAAGGATGTCCTGATGAGATCGTTTTAGATTGAATCATGATAGACCCATACTCTTTTCCACTATTTACTATTACAACTATTATTATTCCTGTTTTTAATACATTGACCACTTTTGGATAGATATACTAATAATCACTGCAAACGGAAAAAAGTTATAAACGGCAATTGGATACTAATATATATATATATATTTATATATATATATATATATATATTTGTGGTGTGTGTGGTGTTGTGTGGTGTTGTGTGTGTGTGCGCGCGGTGCGTGCGTGCGTCGCTATGCGCGTTTAGGTGTTGAAGATATTTTTTGTTGCCTCTATGTGTAAATTTGGAGTTATTTACTAAGTATATAATAAAGATCACACTTTTGGAACGTTCAAAACGTTTCAAACCGAATAGCAAATATTTTCGAACTTGGGAACTAACCTTCGGACTCTCATAAGTACTGCACTGTTTTTGTCTTTCTTTTTTTTAAGTATCTCATGTACGTGAATTAGGGTTTTGACGAATCATGTAAAATTAGTAACCACTATGGTGTCTTTTACTTTAGTCAGTATGATCCCAGTTTCTGACCGAGAAATTGTATTATACTGCCATTAGCGATGAATTTACTGTCTGTATTCTCATCGTGACATCTCAAGATAAATGAAGCTCGTGAACATGCCGTCGATGAATAAGATGTACTTTGTAGAATTATTATCAAAAAATAAAAGAAATCTTGGGTAGTTGCTTTAAGTAATCATTAGCACTAAAACTTTGCACGTATAAAGAAATGTACATGATTGAGAACACATCTTATTTTAAATTGAATTCTTATGTAGACCCCCTGACTTTTTTTTTTTTTAAAAAGGGGAATTTTTACTTCTTAATGTGTTACATTAAGAACTCAAAGGATAGTACAGTATCGCCCATAAATAAACAAATTGCTTAACAATTGTTTAGAAAAAGTTAATTTATCGTCTAACAGAAAATAACCAGAATCGTATTATTTCTCATGGAACATTATAGCAATGAAAGCATTCTCATCCGACTTTAAGGATTAAAGCACTTAGCGTGGAATAATGACAATGAATATATATGTACCAATGTAAAGTCGCGTGGAGACCTATTGTCGGTCTCACCAGAAGCGAGGGATCTATCCCTTTTCAACGAGCACTAGTCCAGGAAGATTGTTTTTTGCGTCTGTGGTGAAGTGACCACTAACATACAACTCCCACTTTATCGTCACACAAATCCAACACTGTGCTACTCATGCCTGGTGTTGGCGGAGGGTTTATGTATAGAACCCGGACTTGTGGTTCCCTAGGCGGATGTTCTACCGATGAAGCTAACCCATAAAAATAAGGAGAAATCAAAGTTTAATTTTCTTCTAGACCAAAGATACCATAAAGCTTCATTATTTCGAGTGGAACATTAAGCAATAAAAACGCACATCATTAGGTATTATTCATGACCAAAAGACCAAACAGCCTTAAAATCTGTAACTTAAAAACATATGTAGCTTATTTAAAAAATCAAGAAAACTCTTTATGAATGATTTGAGTGATAATATTTTTGTTTACAGGGCTTCAATTACAGTCAATGTGGTAATAAAAGTAATACCTAATAACATTTCGTTTTTGATGAATAGATATAAAATTGGTCATCCTGGTTAGAAGAAATTGGTAAAATCCTGCGTAAGAGGAAAATTAACTGTTTATAAAAAAGAAATGTTCGGGATGTAACTCATTTATAGGCGATTGTATAATATTCCATTAGGGGCCGGATTAGCTCGGTAGAGGCGTTCGGCTAGAAATCACAAAGTTTCTTTTTCGTATGAGTAACACAGGGATCTGTGCGTAGACGTATCGGTAAGGTATGGCGCTCCTCCTAGACGCAAAACAATTTCCTTGGCATTGAATAGGGGGATATGACTCCTCGCTCATGAGGAATTGATACCTTGACTTTAGCCACCCCGACGACTTACTTATAGATTTGTTTTTAATCCCAGTTTTCCTTGTATTGGGGAGCGTAACGTCATAATAACGCTGCTGGAGTGGTTGACATTGAAATATAAGTTCACTCGGTCTAATACTAATTGGGAAAGGTATGCACCCTTTCATCTCCCACTTTGGGGTAATAGTAACTCACAACTCTTCTTCTCTTCAAAACATGGCGTTGACAATTGATTCGGTGAACTTATTATGGGCGATACTGGTTTTACTCTATCTGACAGGGTTTATATTGAATCGAGGTGCTGGTCTAAATGTAGAAAGTCGTGGAAATGGACTTGTCGATCCTGAGTTCAATTCTGGACGATGCTGTTTGCATTTCACATTGGCGCTAATGAAAGCTTGGGAAAGGTATTAATTCCAATTCTCCCTCCAGCTATGGGTAAATAGCAGGGCAAGACTGGACTCCTTTAACCATGGCTAGGTAATCTGTCCCTAGGGAAGAAACTCTGAATTCAAACCTGTTAACTACCGCTTTAAAATGACCCTTGTGTCACATCCTCTCGGTAATCTATAATATTGAGTCGATTCAAAGTTTGTTTTTTTTTTTTGTTTTGTTTTTGTTGTTGTTTTTTTTTTAAATAGACATCTAGACATTTTTATTATTTTTAAAGAAAATGTATTGACAAAATATGAACCAAAAATTAAAGCCTCGTATATCTTTATTGCTTTCCATCAAAAATATATAACGAATTTATTTGTGACAGTAACGTTACGAAACGTACTCGCAATTTGGTGAAAGTGTACATTCAGTTTTGCACTCAATTACACTCATGTTTAAATCATACATTCATTAAGCTATTTTTTTTTTCAAATTTACTGTTGCTACCGTTGTTGTTGTTGTTTGTTGTTGTTGTTGTTGTTTGTTGTTGTTGTTGTTGTTTCGTGAAATGCACTAATGTGACCTGGAATGAACATTGTTTAATACTTTACAAGCGTCGTTATGTAAGAAGCAAGATAGTTCCGATACTTTTATCATCGCCAGATAGATGAGAACAAGAATAAAAATGAACAATATTCAAGCATCTATACATTTGCAGATAGATCTCTATGTAATGTGGCAAATGCACAATACATACATATGCATGTATTCGTGGTGTGCGTCTGTGTATGTTTCTTGAACAACAAAAGCCCAAATATACGTACTCACGCAGGCACACATGTATTATATAAATGCATGAACGAAAAAAAAACATATATTATAATATATTGATAAGTAGATTTATAAATTTGTTAATCTTAATTAACATAAATATTGATAATAGATTTTATAAATTTGATTAATCTTAATTACAATAAATATTGATAAGTAGATTTATAAATTGTTAATCTTAATTAACATAAATATTGATAAGTAGATTTATAAATTGTAAATATAATTACATAAAATATTGATAAGTAGATTTTATAAAATTTGTTAATCTTAATTAACATAAAATATTGATAAGTAGATTTTATAAATTTGTTATCTTAATTAACAATAAATATTGATAAGTAAGATTTATAAATCTAATTAACATAATATATTGATAAGTTAATCTTAATTAACATAAATAAAAAAGTAGATTATAAATAAAATTAACATAAATAAAAAGTAGATTTATAAATTTTGTTAATCTTAATTAACATAAAATATTGATAAGTAGATTTTAATCTTAACATAATATTGATAAGTTATATTAATTAACATAATATTGATAGTAGATTTATAAATTTGTTAATCTTAATTAACATAAATATTTGATAAGTAGATTTTATAATCTTAATTAACATAAATATTGAATGTTAATCTTAATAACATAATATTGATAAGTAGAATTTATAAATTTGTGTAATCTAATAACATAATTATGCTCTAATGAATGGCCTAGAGGCCGAAAGCGATAAGATTAACAAAGTTTATAAACTACTTATTCAATATTTATGTTAATTTAAGATTAACAAATTATAAGATCTACTTATCAATATTATGTTCATTAATAGATTAGAGCATATCAATATTTTATGTTAATTAAATTATAAATCTACTTATCATATTTATGTTAATTAAGAATTAACAAAATCTTATAAATCTACTTACAATATATGTTAATTAAGATTAACTTATCAATATTTTATGTTAAGATTATAAATCTACTTATCAATATTTATGTTAATGTAAGATTCAAATTATAATCCACTTTTTATTTATGTTAATTTTATTTATAATCTACTTTTTATTTATGTTAATTAAGATTAATTATCAATATTTTGTTTAATTAAAGATTAAAATCTACTTATCAATATTTTATGTTAATTAAGATTAAACAAATGTTATAAAATCTACTTATCAATATTTATGTTAATTAAGATTAACAAATTTTTAAAATCCTACTTATCAATATTTATGTTAATTAATATTAACAAATTTATAAAGATCTACTTATCATATTTATGTTAATTAGATTTAACAAATTATAAAATCTACTTATCAATATTTTAGTTAATTAAGATACAAATTTATAAAATCTACTTATCAAATATTTATGTAAATTAAGATTAACAATTTATAAAATATAACTTAATGCAATATTTTATATATATGTTTTTTTTTTCGTTCATGCTTTATATATACATGTGTGCCGCGTGTGTACGTATATTTGGGCCTTTTGTGTGTCAAGAACATATCACACGACGCACACCAACGATACATGCACTATGTATGTATGTGTGCATTTGCACATATACTAGAGCATCTATCTGCAATGTATAGATGCTTGAATTTGTTCATTTTTATTTCTTGTTCTCCCAACTAATCTGAGGCGAATATAAAAGTATGAACTATCTGCTTCTACAATAACGACGCTTTGGTAAAGTATTAAACAATGTCATAATCCAAGGTCACTTAGTCATTTCACGAACAACAACAACAACAACAACACAACAACAACAAACAACAACAACAACAACGTAGCAACAGTAAATTGAAAAACAAAAATACGCTAATGAATGTATGATAAACAATGAGGTTGATATGAGTGCAAATGATGTTTTGACACTTTCACAAGTGCGAGTTACGTTCGTAACGTAGCTGTCATCAATAAATTTAGTTATATATTTTTGATGGAAAGCAATAAGATATAACGTGAGCTTAATTTTTTGGTCATATTGTCAATATATTCTTTAAAAATAATAAAAAATGTCTAGATGTCTATTTAAAAAAAAAACAGACAACAAAAACAAAAACAAAAAAAAAAAAACAAACTTTGAATCGACTCAATATATATAGTTACCACGAGCGGATGTGACACAAGGTCATTTTAAAGCGGAGTTTAACAGTTTGAATATTCAGAGTTTTTCTTCTCCTAGACAGATGTACCTAGCCATGGTTAAAGAGTCCGTCTGCCCTGCTATTGTACCCATAGCTGGAGGGAGAATTGGATAAATACCTTTCCCAAGCTTTCACTTAGCGCCATGTGAAATGCAAACAGCATCGTCCAGGAATTGAACTCGAATCGACAAGTCTCATTTCCAACGACTCTAGCCATTAGACACGCACCTCCGATCAATATAACCCTGTCAGATAGAGTAAATTACAGTAATCAGCCCATAAATAGTTACCGACATCAATTGTCAACGCCATGGTTTTAAGAAGAAGAGTTGTGGTACTATTACCCCAAGCTGGGAAGGATGAAAGGGTTCATACTTTTCCAATAGTATTAGACCTCGAAAGTTGATACTTAATATTTCAATGTCACACTCGCAGTCAACGTTAATTATGACGTTACGCCCTCCCCAATACAACAGAAACTGGGATTAAAAACAAAATATAAGTAAAGTCGTCGGGTGCCTAAAGTCAGTATCATCCTATGAGCGAGGGAGTCTATCCCTATTCAATAAGCCCAGAATTGTTTTTTGCGTCTGAAGGAGGAGCGCCATATCTACCATACTTACCGCACAGATCCCTGTGTTACTGCATACGAAGAAACCTTGTGATTCTAGCCGAACGCTCTACCGAGTCTAATCGGCCACTAATGGAATATTATACAATCGCCTATAAATGAAGTACATCCGAACAATTTCTTTTTTATAAAAAACAGTTAATTTTCCTCTAAGCAGGATTTACCAATTTTCTTCTACCAGGTTTTACCAATTTTAATTCTATCATCAAAACGAAATGTTATTAGGTATTATTTATTCCACTTTGACTGTATTGGAAGAACCTGTAAACAAAAAAATATTTATTCACTCAATCATCATAAAGAGTTAACTTTTTTTCAAAAGCTACATAGTTTTAGTTACAGATTTCAGCTGTATCTTTGGTCATGAATAATACCTATATGATTTCGTTTTTATTGGCTTAAATGTTCCACTCGAATAATGAAGCTATGGTATCTTGGTCCTAGAAGAAAATTAAACCTTTGATTTCTCCTTATTATGGGTAGCTCAGTCGGTAGAACATCCGCCAGGAACCACAAGTTTCCGGGTCTATACTAACCTCGCCAACACAGGGCATGAGTAGCAACAGTGTGATTTGTGTGGATAAAAGTGGGGGAGTTTATGGTAGGTGTGTCACTCACCACAGAACGCAAAAAACAAATCTTCTGGACTAGTGCCGTGAAAGGGGATAGACTTCCCTCGCTGTCCTGGCTGAGCCGACAATAAAGGTCTCCACGCCGACTTTCATTTGGTACTATATATTCATTGTCATTATCCAGCTAAGTGCTTAATCTTAAAGTTCGTATGAGAATGCTTTTCATTGTATAAATGTTCTCATGAGAAGATAATACGGATTCCTGGTATATTCTGTTAGTACGAGAATTAACTTTTCTAAACAATTGTTAAGAATTGTTTATTTATTGGGCGATACTGTATAAATCCTTTGAGTTCTGTATGTAACACATTAAGAAGTAAAAATCCTGTAAAAAAGTCGGGCGTCTACATAAGAATTTCATTTAAAATAAGATGTGTCTCAAATCATGTACATTCTTATAGGCAAAGTTTTATTGCTAATGATTACTTAAGCAACTACCGGCAGATTCTTTTAATTTTTTGATAAATAATTCTACCAAGTAGCATGCTATTCATCCGACGCCAATGTCCACGAGCTCATTTATCTGAGTGTCACGACGAGAAGAACAGACAGAAAATTCATCGCTAGCAGTATAATACCAATTCTTCGTGTTCAGAAACTGATGCATACTGACTAAAGTAAAAGACACCATAGTGGATACTATATTTACATATTCGTCAAAACCTAATTTCACGTACATAAGATACTTAAAGAAAAAGAAAGCACAAAACAGTGCATACGTTATGAGAGTTCCGAAGGGATTTCCAAGTATCGCAAAATATTGCTATCGGTTTTGAAACGTTTTGAACGTTCCAAAAGTGTGATCTTATTATAGACTTAGTAAAATAACTCATTACACATAGAGGCAACAAAAAATATCTTCAACACTAACCGCAGCCATCGAACGCACGCAGCACGCGCGCACACAACACACACACAAACACACACCACACACACACACACACATATAATATCATATATATAAATTTATATATATATAGTATAATTTTATAGTATCCAAATGCGTTTAACTTTTCGTTCAGTGATATTGTATATATCCAAAGTGGTCAATGTATTAAAAACAGAGTAATAATAATAGTTGTAGATAGTAAAGTGGAAAGAGTATGGGTCTATCATGATTCAATCTAAACGATCTTCATCAGGACACTACCTTATACTTTTTCTTAGTTGGTGTCATTACTTCGCTCCTCTAAGTAGTTGCTAAAACACTGGTGTCTGTGATGAATTAATAATATACTATATATATATATAATATATATTATATGTGTGTGTGTGTGTTGTGGTGCTGTGTGTGTGTGTGTGGTGTGTGTGTGAAGTGAATGCCGCAAATTTAACGTGCAAGATAAATGGGAAGAAAATGTTGTAATTGGATAAAATTTATTTGATTACCGACACGTGTTTCGACTAAGTATTTGTCCTTGTATAAGCATAGTACCTATTTAGTATTATTTTAAATATGAAATAATATAATATAATAATAATAATAAGGAGAACATGAAACTTTGACTATACAAAATATCAGGTTCCTTAGGAGCAAGAATATTTTGACTTTGAAAAATAAAAGCGGTGTGAATAACAAAAATTTGGATGTGTTCGAAAGGAATTCTTTTTTGAATACTTAAGAGACGCTATTCGTTTGACAATTAGGAGATATTCCAAAAAATAGTTTTTGAAATTGAAAAGTTTAGAATTTTGATAGCTACATGAGAATGTTACGTCAAATCTGTGCTGCCTGTTAATATTAATTTTGAGTTTTATATAGACCTATGTTGAATCTTTTAACATCACTTTTGTAAGAAGGTGGAGTATCTCTTAGCAAAAAATGAACGTTATAAAGAGTTTCAACATACACACATTTTGTTTAGATTTTTAACCCAATCTGTAAACTACTCTATCGCTCTCTCTCTCTCCTCTCTCTCTCTTCTCTCTCTCTCTCACACACACACACACACGACAACACACACGACACACCACACACACATATATATATATATATATATATAATAAGGTATTGTTATGGGTTCAAGGGAGAAAATAATATTTTATAAAAAGGTCCACCGAAAAGGATAAATATATATATTTTAACTTTATATTTTAAATTGGCGACATGTGTTCGATCTTCTGGATATCCTTCTACAGGCGTTAATAACCACATTATATATATATAATATATATATATATATATATATATATATATATATATGTGTGTGTGTGTGTGTTGTGTGTGTGTGTGTGTGTGTGTGTGCGTTGTGTGTGCACTAAGTTTAAATCAAAATCAAAGAAAAGTCCGGAGCGTTGTAAAAATTCGCTGCATTTTGATCTGGATTTCACTGTATAATGTTCGCATTCGCATAGAAAACAGATTTAGTTCATTAACAGGAAGATCAATTATCTAAGATTATCGTGAAAAATAATCAATTATGTTGTGTCCAAATAAATGCTTATATTCATTAAAGTAACGCTCACATTGATCCATCTAAACACACAAAATACACACATATATATTACAACATCACACAGCACACACGCACAGCACACACACATCACACATAGATAATATATATATGTGTGTGTGGTTTGAAAAAGAGAATATAATGTAAGAAAGTAGTGGTGGTAAACAGGATATTTTCATAATTTTACTACAGTGTCATTACGGTCAGGAGTTTATCCATGTGTACATTATTCATCTAATTTTTATTCTTTAAATAACAAATGAAATGAAATAATTAATAATAGAAAATGTAAGAAATGTTCCGCACACAATATATATATAATTATATAATAATATAATATATATGTGTGTGTTGTGTGTGTGTGTGTGTGGTGTGTATTGTGGGGAATAATGTCTCCTGTCAAATGACT
>CM042179.1:15662351-15664851 GCA_023376005.1 Doryteuthis pealeii
TTGTTTAAATGGGAGAAAATTGTGTTTGTGACGGGGACCGGAAAGTTTTGTGGTGTGTGTATGTGTATGTTGGGAATGAATGACAAGGTGTGTGTGTAAATATGTGCATTTGATTGTGTGTATTGTTTACATGTCACTGATGAATGTCTGTGTATATTTGTATACGTTTTACGTGTATGTTTTGTATGGTTTTTGTTGCCTACATCGATATCGTTTTCTTTAAAAAAAGGTTTATGTTTTGTTCATACATACATGCATACATACAAACTTGTGTGAGTGTATGTGTATGTACGTATAAAAAACATAAAGAATATGTACACTCAAATATGTACTTATTAATGCGCTATCTAAAGAGCTGTATATGTGCATTAATACACGTATATAAACGGGGCCAGGTGAGCTAGTATACAAATCTTTGTATTTTTATTGATATCTGTTGAAAAGTTCTGTTTGTAATTATAATAGCCAAAGAACGTATGTAAATTTATTTTCCTGTTTATGTATTACAAGTATATGGAGACTTATTTTGCATTATGGGATATCTGTAAATCTTTTAAATGCTCCGAGAATATTTGATATCATCTTTAATTTGAAGATATCTGCAATTGCTGCTCGAGTATATGCTTAGTTTACATGTATGTATTAGGCATGCGCATAAGGTTCCAGCAACTTTTTCTACTCGTATATTTTTTAAAAAAAAGAAGATCGCGCGATGGGAATTTTTTACATATCGAACATAAAAAATGATTGTATGTACGAAACTTCTCTATTTGTTTGTATGCAGAACACCACAACACGTGCACACACGTGCACACACACACACACACACACACACACACACCACACATACATACATACATACATACAGTATGAATTTACCCAACCTTCACTATTATTATTTAAATTACGGGAGCTCGATATAGGTATATAGAGAATATATTTCTCTTAGATTAGCGTAGGCAAAGACAATGATGCTTGTTAACTCAGCTTGTAGACGATATATATATATATATATATATATATAATATATATATATATATATATATATAATATATTTCTCCTCATCCCTCTCTCTCTCTCTCTCTCTCTCTGCATATATATATATATATATATATATATTATATATATATATATAAGTAGTAAAGTTGACGGGGCGGCCTAAAGTCGGTATCACCAGTCAGCGAGGGAGTCTATCCCTTTTCAATAGCGCTAGACCAAGGAGATTGTTTTTAGCATCTGAGGTGGAGCGCCACACCTACCATCGCTCCTACTTTACCGAACAGATCCCTGTGCTACTCATACGCTGATTTTGGCGGGGACCGGTATCGAACTAGGAACCTTGTGTTATATATATAAAATATTTTTATATGATTGTGCAAACAGATATATGTCTGCTGCAATATTCAGTGGAATATACATCTATACTTATATTGGATATGTGAGGTAAAATAAATAGCGTGGTCCCAAGAGGTTATATCCCCAGATAGTACCTGCCCCGTATCTAAAGGGTCGGGTTTATTGTCCAGTGCCTTAGGCGCACCTCAAGGGTAATGTCGACGAACACACATTTTTGCATTGGCCATTGCATGAAATTTGGCTTGCCTTGTTAAAATGATTTCATATTAATCCGGCCTGGTGGGAGGTTAGGAAAATATATATTTACATTCAAATAACAAACGAGTGACATGTATGCACATATGAAAAATCAATCACTGTAAAGTGTTTTCTAGTTTGTAAGATACTTTTGTCATCTGAGAATTTACGTAAAGGACACTAAAGTGCCACGGGTATTATATGGCACAAGGTCGCAATTATGGGGCAATCCAGCAAGGATCGAACTCGCTATACAGTAGTAATTGATCTGCGAGACTGGCTTACTAACCATTACACTACGATTTGACGCTCTCTTTTACCCAACCCGTTTGCGCAAGTAGGATGAGGCCGCAATTATGGGGCATCCTGCGAGGATCGAACTTGCTCTCCAGTAGTAATGAATCTGAGAGACTATCTTGCTAAACATTACATCACGATGGGACGTTCTCTATACTCAAACCGTTTGCCACGGATAGGATGTGACTCAATGTCACAATTATTGGGGCATCCTGCGAGGATCGAACTCGCTATACAGTAGTAATTGATCTGTGAGACTATCGTGCTAACCATTACTTTACAAGTAGATGGAGAGCGCGAGTGTGGAAAATCCATCATTCAATTCTAATTATAAAATTAATTTCCAGCATCTGATCAAAGAATTGAATTTTAGGTTTCAACGATAATTTTTAGCATTTTTAAAATATGTTAACACACAATTATTCTTTCAAAATTTGATCATGTATGTTTTTTTTCTTAAATGACGTCATCATTACTCGGTATTTTTTATGCTTTGAGTAAGAGTTCCTACGTTTATCATATCGAATAGAGACATATATGCTAACGCCTTTCTTATGACCACCAACTAATAGATGTCGTTTCAACCGATGGTTCGACGTTCTAAATGATT
>CM042179.1:15672351-15682351 GCA_023376005.1 Doryteuthis pealeii
GATTGTATAAAGGAGCAATCTTTGTCACCGAATTGATTAATTAAGTTAATTACTTTAATTTACTACTTAAAGGGGGTAGATATTTAACCTTTATTGCGTTACTGAATTAAACGTAGCAAACGCAAGTTTTATCAGGTTAGGAAGGTGGCCGCTTTAACCTGCTCTGATCCCAATCCCAATATTAAAATCATATCTACCCAACGTCAATTTCGCTCTTTTGACAAGCGACATGTTCATAAAAATGCCTAAAAATCAGAATGTTTCATTTTATCATAACAATTATTATTCTCCTGTGTCTTCCTTGTCTTTCGATTTTATCTATAATAAAATGTAGAGAAAATGCTATTGCTAAACGTCAAATCTCGGCACTTTTGACAAGGTTAGATATGTTCTTTGTTTGAAATGGTTAGCACTAGTCTGGCTGACCATTACTACCGAAAAGCTAGTTCGATCCTTGCTGGATACCTATACTTGTGACCTTGTGTCAAATCCGCAGTGGGTGATGGCTTCGGTAATTTTCTTTTTTTATTAAGCTTATCTAGTTTGGCACAAGGCAGAATATGGTCCCTCTAATAAGAATCCAATTTATTACAATACAATAGTCTGCTTACCATGCCTCGTGACATGATAAACGTGAGGCATCTTTAAAAAACTACGGGACAAAGTCGAATGTATGGCACGGACATCCGCGAAGATCGAACTATTGCTCGGTAATATGTATTTACAAACCAGTCCAGCATGACGGGGGTGGGGTCAGATATCATGTAGTGATAAAAAACACCAGAAGTTGAAATGTTTAATTTTATAATAAAATTCATGGAACCCTTTAGAATTATGTCTTCTTTTTTATTTTATTTTTTTATTTTAAATGAAAAATAAAAAAGTAAATTCATTTTTGGTGCGTGCTTGTTACTTTTTTATTTGTTCGCACTCTTATTTTTGTAATCTGAGGGCCGCTGCGAAAAAATCTTTCTATTTATTTCTACGGAAACTAAAAATATACAGGGTGTTAAAAATATACACTGTTTGTAAAATCCACACTGTCGCCGGGAGTAGAATACACTGATCGAATCCCTGTAAAGAGGTAAGACCCAACACCCCAAAAGGGGGTGTCTTCAGTAGGATACTAAACTAATTTGATGACGAGGCTCCGGTTCTTGATTTCTGGAGACTGTGGAGTACTCCTAATTATCTTACTTTGGTCCACTCTGACCGGAATTGTAGTACCTGTTAGGGTCCCGTTATAGATTAAATAGATATGTTTAAAAAAATTATTCAATATCGTGCAAAGACAAAAAGATACAC
The DNA here is from genome assembly GCA_023376005.1 of Doryteuthis pealeii. NCBI lineage: Eukaryota > Metazoa > Mollusca > Cephalopoda > Myopsida > Loliginidae > Doryteuthis > Doryteuthis pealeii. The sequence continues at coordinate 15,673,657 of CM042179.1, forward strand.
AAAAACCAATTTGTAAATAATGTAAATATGAAGTTATTCCTAACCTCTTGGCATAAAAAAACCCTAGACTGGTTGCAATGACGTTACACAATCATTCAATTAATCAGTAAATAGGGAAAGTTTAAGCTACAAAAATATATTTTTCCACATTGTCACCACTATTGGCTATGAATTTTCACTTGTACTGAACATAAGTCCGCCTAAGCTCTCACAAAATCTGCATCCGCTAAACTGACGCCATTTTTTCACAGAAACGCTAACGGTGCCGTTATCGAGAAATATCATTGTGCTATTTATCTAACTCCTCCACCACAAGCAGGATGCGGCACAAGGTCAATTTTTTTAAAGCGGGGAATAATTGATTTGAATTCAGTGCTTTCCTTATCAAACTTAAAGAGTTCTATCTATCAATATTTACAGATAGTGAAGAATATTTGGATTCATATCTTTCCAATGGATATAGCGATATGTGAAAATGCAACAGCCTCGTCCAGCTGGGTCACAGAGTCCACTTCCTACGACGGTAATCATTGCAGCCATGAGCCCATCCAGGTCCCTATATAAATATATATATATATATATTGTGTTTGTGTTGTGTGTGTGTGTGTGTGTGTGTGTGTGTGTGTGTAATTTTGGTGGTTTTTACAACTATTTCTTTTCGTATGACTCATAATTACTATGTAAGCCCCGTTGATGGTTTACTAAAACCGAAACGCTTTAGCGTCGGCTGTCTGTAAGTCAATCATTGACTTAATTTTGTTGTTTTTTTCAAAACTTAATACTTTACTACATTGTCAGATTTTATATCCATTTTTCTTCTCATATATATAATACATATATATATATATATATAATATATATATATTATATCGTTAAAGATTTGTAATCGGGCCCCGAGTCCATTTCCTACGATGATAACCGTTACGCAACATTACAGCAGCGCTAAAACGCATTTTTGATTGTGTATATAACAAAAAAGATGAGGGCAACGGCCCGAAAATCTAAATAATACAAATTATCAAGCCTCATCTAAAGATTCAGACATATAATCTGCTTTCATATCAAATGCAGTAATGTTCAACCTATACTGTCTTATCACCACATTAGCATTGACGTTACGGGACAATATATTCTTATTTACAACAACGACATTCTAATGAGTCTGGCATGCAAGCTCATGTAAATGGTTGTGAAAATGCATAGCTAATAGTAATAACTATTTGATAAAATAGTGTTTAGTAGCTGAAAATTGCTCTATCAAACAGTCTTATTATACTCCCGTATTTGTTATAGCGCCAGTGTAATAAATAAGAGGTTTTACTTTCGGGTGTCCTATGTATACATACATATGCAACGCAAATATACATATACATGACAAGATAAAGTTACTGCCATGTACACACATATACTCACGCAAAACTAAAAGGCGAACATCTATACACTTAAGCAACAAAACATAAAAGCAGTTCTAATCACACACTCGCGGGCATGGACGAACACACATCTTTAGAGGCCCGCGTCCACACACAAGAGACGAAACAAACGTGCTTCAACGCTGATGCACGGTGAGCAAGTCCAAATGAACCACGCACAGAAGTACACTTAACCGGATGTTTATACAAGAGCTCAAGTATGCACGCATACAAGGAAACACTCAAAGGACACAAAAGATGCACAGAACATGTACTTGTAGAGAGGAACACATTAATACACCTGCATACGCATACACATTCACAATTAAAGGAAGTACGTTCATTGTGAAATGCGGATTTTCGAACATATGGAAAGAAAAAAAACATTTGAATTAATGATACTAATGCAGGAAAATTATGAAAGAAGATGCCGAAAAACTTGCCGAAATAAAACAATAACACAAAGTGTACGAAAAATACAAACAGACATACTCTGAATATCACGCAAATACTCACAAAATGCTCACATAGAAAGAAATAGATCAAAACAAATAGAGAGAGTTTTAATTACACATACATACGCAAATGATTATATATATATATATATATATATATATATATATATATATTAAATAGACATATGAATGTGTATACATAATTTGGCTTTAAGAGACTTTTTCGTGTATTTCAAAAAGTCCCGGTGCGTGTGTTTTATATTTGGAATTTACATTCCATTTAGTGAATTTGAATATATATATATACATATATATATATATATATATATAGCGAGAAACTATCTGTAACTAAGCAAGATCATGTCCACTCTACCCTAACGTAAAGATCATGTCCACGCTACCCTAACTTAAAGCTACATACATATGCAAATGATTATATATATATATATAGGTATACTAAATATAAATATGAATGTCTATACATAATTTGGTTTGAAGATTATACTCAAAAGTTCGATATATATATATATATATATATATATATATATAATATATATATATAATCTTGCGTTAGGTAGGTTCCTACCTACCTACATACATACATATATACATGTGTGTTCTGTTAGGCATTAACACACGGTAGGTAGCGGCTAGCGTGTTCTACTGCAGCATCGGAGTACTGGAGTTCGAACACCAGTCAAGCTATTTTGTTCATCTTCGGACTAATACTCTTGAGAAATAGAACACACTCCCCAGGTATGGGTTGAATAGTACCACAATTGTTTTTAAACGAGGATGAATTTGGCATTTAATAATCCACGAAGGTTGATGTGTCATTAAACAAAGAAACCAAACCAAACATTAACACCCACGTATATACACATATTTCTATTCTGTAATAAATTTTGTGTGTGTGTGTGTGTGTGTGTGTGTGTAACAGATATAAGTATATTTTGAAAATACAAAATATTTAAGAAGCAAATGCTCTTTAAGACATTTCTAATTAAATAAAACAGAGACTGTCCGTTAATAAATGAATATGGGTAAAGCCTATAAAGGGGCCGGGTTAGCTCAGTCGGTAGAGCGTTCGGCTAGAAACCACAAGGTTCCTAGTTCGATACCGGCCCTCGCCAACTCAGCGTATGAGTAGCACAGGGATCTGTGCTGTAAAGTAAGGAGCTGACGGTAGGTGTGGCGATCCACCTCAGATGCCAAAACAATCTCCTTAGTCTAGCGCTATTGAAAAGGGCATATACTCCCTCGCTGACTGGCTGATACGATTTAGCCGCCCCGACGACTTTACTTTTTTTAAAGCCTATAAAAATTCATACAAAGCAATATTTATAACTTCTCTTGTTCATTGGGAGATTGTATCTCCAACAGCAATAAAAATAAATCTTATGATGGCCACACAACCAATAGTCTCACCATTAGACTAACATTCTTACGATATTCGTACACATAAGAATAAGCATTTGATACAAAAACCATAAGACTTCTACAAATATTCCACAAATATTGAAATTTATAATAATAACAGTTTACTGCGTCAAATTACCAACAATGAAATGAAATACTCGAACTTCAAGCATTTTTTATATCTTGAACAATTTTGTATTGCTTTTGATATATATTAACGGCATCCTTCTCATCAAAAGAGAAAAAGAATTTAAAAACCAGTAAACAATTCTCATTAGTCATATTTATATAGATATATATATATATATATATGGAAATTTTTGAGACCCCTGATATAGTGCCTTTATGCATTCATCACATCTGATTATTGCGTAAAAAGAACGAAACCATGGGTCTCAAAGAATCCCATGTAATATATATATATATATATATATATATATATATATATGTGTGTGTGTGTGTGGTGTGTGTGTGTGTGTGTGTGTGTGTGTGTGTGTAACAGATTTATCACTGCTATTGAGCACTCCACTATTATCGCAAAAATCTTGATCCACCATTAACTCACCAAGTGAGCTAGTGATAACCACATACTGTTTCAATATATATATATATAATATATATAATGTGTGTGTGTGTGTGTGTGTAATATATATATATGTATATAATATATAATATATATATATATATTATATATATATATATATATTATCCATTCTATACTTTTCTTTCCTTTATTTCTCTTTCAACATACTGTCGGATTCATTTCCATTTTCATTTTACATATATATATTGAGACTTAATAAAGTTGAAACAGTCTGTACGATATTCTGCGCGTCGAGTAATTCTTTGCGAAATTCACTTGTCATTATTATCTTCTATAATTATCGAATTTTATGCGATATGCGCATTGTAATTGCCTTCAAGCAAACATATAAATATTAATATATACTTTATCCAACAATGCTTCTAAAATAAACAGACATCCAAAAATCTTATTTCCTTCGCCGAAGAACTTAAAGCCCGAGTTTATTATTGTTCACTCAGCGCCCCCTTGCCTCATATGGTAGAGACGTCTCTGTATTATTGACAGGTTAATGTCTCCGTGCTGTACCGTGGCTGAAGCAGTATAGTTTCTAACTATCCTGCTGAAGTCCGGTTTCGATTTCTGTCGGAGGGAAATCGTTAGTATATATCGCTGATGAGACTTAATAAAATTGAAACAGTCTGTACGATATTCTACACACCGAGTAATTCTTTGCGAAATTCACTTGTCATTATCATCTTCTATAATTATCGAATTTTATGCGATATGCGCATTGTAATTGCCTTCAAGCAAAAATATAAATATTAATTAATATATATATATATATATATATATATATATAATATATATATATCATAGAAAGGAAGGAAGGACTCAACACCGTAATTCCATGATAAATTTATTTCGACCAAAATTGGGGCCTATATATATCTAAGTTGATTTAATATAGCTCCCCAGTATCTTAGAATCACATATAGAATCATCCATTACTCCAAGTTTTGGATAAATCTCATATATATATATATATATTATATATATATATATATATATAGAGAGAGAGAGAGAGAGAGAGAGAGAGAGAGAGAGAGAGAGAGAGAGAGAAACACTCATATACGTGTAAGCATTTAACTATCAGCATCTACGTGTGTATTTTGTATGAATCTATGCATGAATGTATGTATGCACACACCCACTTGGCTAATTAACAGTTTGATTCCTAAGTCTATATTTGCCAGAAGACTAATATGACTCTCCACACCTACTAGGTCGTACAAGAGCCATTATATTAAGATTGTGCAGTTAGCGCTTTTTGCCTAGACGACCTTTATTACCACTCGGAAAGCGTGATAATGGTGTTTTCAACAGATCTAGTAGCACTTATGCAGATTTCCCTTCTCACTTCAAACACTTAATTATATGAGTGTTATGTGTATCTTTGCAGCAAACAGCTTGCTTTTAAATTTGTAAGCTTTTATCAAGTAACAGCTTAAACTACAATGTTGAAATCTTGTTCCTGACAATGTTTGATATTTATTGATCATATTAGAATCATTTAGAACGTCGAACCATCGGTTGAAACGACATCTATATGTTGGTGGTCATAAGAAAGGCGTTAGCATATATGTCTCTATTCGATATGATAAACGTAGGAACTCTTACTCAAAGCATAAAAAATACCGAGTAATGATGACGTCATTTAAGAAAAAAAAAACATACATGATCAAATTTTGAAAGAATAATTTTGTGTTAACATATTTTGAAAAATGCTGAAAAAATTATCGTTGAACCTAAAATTCAATTCTTTGATCAGATGCTGGAAATTAATTTTATAATTAGAATTGAATGATGGATTTTTCACACTCGCGCTCTCCATCTACTTGTAAAGTAATGGTTAGCACGATAGTCTCACAGATCAATTACTACTGTATAGCGAGTTCGATCCTCGCAGGATGCCCAATAATTGTGACATTGAGTCACATCCTATCCGTGGCAAACGGGTTGAGTATAAGAGAACGTCCCATCGTGATGTAATGTTTAGCAAGATAGTCTCTCAGATTCATTACTACTGGAGAGCAAGTTCGATCCTCGCAGGATGCCCCATAATTGCGGCCTCATCCTACTTGCGGCAAACGGGTTGGGTAAAAGAGAGCGTCAAATCGTAGTGTAATGGTTAGTAAGCCAGTCTCGCAGATCAATTACTACTGTATAGCGAGTTCGATCCTTGCTGGATGCCCCATAATTGCGACCTTGTGCCATATAATACCCGTGGCACTTTAGTGTCCTTGTACGTAAATTCTCAGATGACAAAAGTATCTTACAAACTAGAAAACACTTTACAGTGATTGATTTCTTCATATGTGCATACATTGTCACTCGTTTGTTATTTGAATGTAAATATATATTTTCCTAACCTCCCACCAGGCCGGATTAATATGAAATCATTTTAACAAGGCAAGCCAAATTTCATGCAATGGCCAATGCAAAAATGTGTGTCTCGTCGACATTACCCTTGAGGTGCGCCTAAGGCACTGGACAATAAACCCGACCCTTTTAGATACGGGGCAGGTACTATCTGGGGATATAACCCTCTGGGACCACGCTATTTATTTTACCTCACATATCCAATATAAGTATAGATGTATATTTCACTGAATATTGCAGCAGACATATATCTGTTTGCACAATCATATAAATATTTTATATATATATACACAAGGTTCCTAGTTCGATACCGGTCCCCGCCAAATCAGCGTATGAGTAGCACAGGGATCTGTTCGGTAAAGTAAGGAGCTGATGGTAGGTGTGGCGCTCCACCTCAGATGCTAAAAACAATCTCCTTGGTCTAGCGCTATTGAAAAGGGGATAGACTCCCTCGCTGACTGGCTGATACCGACTTTAGGCCGCCCCGTCAACTTTACTACTTATATATATATATATATATATATATATATATATATATATATGCAGAGAGAGAGAGAGAGAGAGAGAGGGGATGAGAGAATATATATATATATATATATATATATATATATATATATATATATATATATATATATCGTCTACAAGCTGAGTTAACAAGCATCATTGTCTTTGCCTACGCTAATCTAAGAGAAATATATATTCTCTATATACCTATATCGAGCTCCCGTAATTTAAATAATAATAGTGAAGGGTTGGGTAAATTCATACATGTATGTATGTGTATGTATGTGTGTGTGTGTGTGTGTGTGTGTGTGGTGTGTGTGTGCACGTGTGTGTGCACGTGTGTGTGTGTGTTCTGCATACAAACATAGAGAAGTTCGTACATACAATCATTTTTTTATGTTCGATATGTAAAAATTCCCATCGCGCGATCTTCTTTTTTTTTAAATAAATATACGGAGTAGAAAAGTTGCTGGAACCTTATGCGCATGCCTAATACATACATGTAAACTAAGCATATACTCGAGCAGCAATTGCAGATATCTTCAAATTAAAGATGATATCAAATATTCTCGGAGCATTTAAAGATTTACAGATATCCCATAATGCAAATAAGTCTCCATATATCTTGTAATACATAAACAGGAAAATAAATTTACATACGTTTCTTTGGCTATTTATAATTACAAACAGAACTTTTCAACAGATATCAATAAAAATACAAAGATTTGTATACTAGCTCACCTGGCCCCGTTTATATACGTGTATTAATGCACATATACAGCTCTTTAGATATGCGCATTAATAAGTACATATTTGAGTGTACATATTCTTTATGTTTTTTATACGTACATACACATACACTCACACAAGTTTGTATGTATGCATGTATGTATGAACAAAACATAAACCTTTTTTTAAAGAAAACGATATCGATGTAGGCAACAAAAACCATACAAACATACACGTAAACGTATACAAATATACACAGACATTCATCAGTGGACATGTAAACAATACACACAATCAAATGCACATATTTACACACACACCTTGTCATTCATTCCCAACATACACATACACACACCACAAAACTTCCGGTCCCCGTCACAAACACAATTTTCTCCCATTTAAACAATAAAGATCCCTATCAAAAAATCCAACATGGCCGTCCCCCATTAGCAAGCAAGATGGCGGCCGCCCTTGCTCTTTAATAGGGAAAAGATGGCAGCAATAACACTTAATAAGGGTCAAAATGGCGGGCCTATCCCCTTTATTAGGGAACGAGATTGTAGAAGTGAGCTTCCGTTGTTTAGGGGTCAAGATGGTGGTTCGCAGTCGTATCGTTTGAACACGGAGAAGAAGAGAAAAACAGTGGAAAGGGGGTTAAAACGATGACGGTGTACGATTGTCAGCGGTTTTAGAGACGCAGCGCGGAAAAAGGGGGCAGCAGCGCAGAAACAGAGGAAGACAGAGTAAAGGAGAGTGAGAGAGAAAGAGAGAGAGAGAGAGATTAGGAGAGAGAAAAACAGTGGATCGATATTCGAGGTCTAAGATTGTAGTGTGTGTGTCAGGGGACAAGATGCCGGATCGTTATCTGAGTGGTATGGTGGGAGAGGGAAGGAAAAGAGTTTCGGATTTATAGAGGAGGATAAGGAAGCGGGGAGGGGAAGGAAAATATTTCGGATCGTCATTAGAGACTGAAATTTCGGCGTCATGCGGTTAGGGGCTGAAAGATGGCGACTTGTGTTTGTGTTAGGGGCCCTGACATGACGGGCTCTTAGCGTTGAGGGTAAGATAGCAGTGTGTTGTGGTTAAAGAGTCTGAAGGCGGAGTAAAAGAAAAAAAAAAGAAAATTATGAAAGGGCGGGGTAGGTGAGGAGGAAAAACAGAAGGATGAAGAATTGGTGAAGGGGAGGAGCTGATCAGAGAGATGGGTTGTG
>CM042179.1:15687351-15689851 GCA_023376005.1 Doryteuthis pealeii
TTTATTCTTTATTTTAATCTCTTCCTATCTCTCTTTATATTTTTCTCATTCTATGCGTCTATCATACTTACATGTATGTGTATTTCAGCATACACATATGTGTATTTGTGCATATAAGTAAAGAAGAAACGGTGTGTGTAGATTTATATATATACACATGTGTGCGTTTGTGTACTTTAAGTGTAGTTTTAAAACTTCCTCCCGAATAAAAGAAGAAAGAAAGAAAGAAAGAAAGAAGTAATTAAATAACACAAAAAGAAAGATTAAAATAGAAAATCAAGTAACTGAGCGGCCATCTTTGTTTCCTTAGGTCACGTGAATGCCTCACTTCCGGAAGAGGTGCACATTAAAAGAAGAAGAAACCAAGAAAGAGATGGGGATGGGAAAGAAGATGATCGAGTTAGTTAAAAACGCTGAAAAAAAATGTCATTGTGATGCCATGAAGAAAATTTGGCCATTATCTGCGAACAGTGAAAGTTCCTTTTCTCTCCCAGCAGAGTTTAATGGAAAATATTCATGGGGTAATGAAATGTATACGAAGGAGAATAAAAATGAAAATATATAAAAAAAATAAAAGCAACGAGGAAGCCTAAACATGTTATGCAAAATAAATTTAAGCATACATTATGATTTGTATAGAGGATAATATTGAATATCGCGCACGAGATCAGTTAGATAGGGCAAACTCACAGGTAGGCCACAGTCATATACGCAAATATCGACACATGCCTACACATATAGATGCGTATATATGACAATTAAAGTGCTTTTATGCATGCACGCACACACACACACACACACACACACACACATATATATATATATATATATATATATATATATATATAATACTAATGATATTATTATTAGAGGAAAAGTAAAGGGTCTACCAAGGTTTCAATCAAATTGAAATTTCTTCAGGACCCTACGTTAAGTCGATGTAATTCCTTAGTTAAATTAGAGATATTAATTAAAAGAATCATTTCAATTTGCTTGAAACCATGGTAGGCCCTTTATTTTTCCTTTAATGAAAATATTATTAGTATTATTACAGCTTTGTGTTTTTGATATTGTGTTTTGGATTATCTACTGATGCCACTGCGACGGAAAAGTTAAAGCAGCAATTTGCTACTATATATATATATATATATATATATATATATATATATATATATATATATATATATATCGACTGTGCCAAAAAGTGTGGATGGTCCAACACAAGCCTTCACCACTATAAACAAATCCCTGTGTGGATGTTCATTGTGTGTATGAACCCTCATACGTCGAAAATCGACGGGAGAGTCCATTATATATATATATATATATATATATATATATGTGTGTGTGTGTGTGTGTGTGTGTGTGTGTGTGTGTAAGTTGAAAATGGAAGCGAATCCGACGGTATGTTGAAATAAAAAATAAAGGAAAGAAAATGTTGAATGGATGAAGTAGGATTTATTTTGTTTTATTTTATTTTACTGACACGTGTTTCGGACAGGAGTTTATCCATGTATACATGTATTCTATCTATTATTATTTTAAATACAAAATGAAATAAAATAACAATAATAGAAAAACTACAAAAAAATGTTTAGTATACAAAGAAATAACGGACTTCGTCAGAGTAAATCCTTCTTGTTTTAAACAAAATCGCGTGAAATACGGAGAATTACTGAGATGTTCGAAAAAAGAACTTTTTAGAAATCGCTAGAAGAAAATGTTCTAACGCTTCATTCTTCATTTCACACACACACACACACACACACACACACACACACACACATATATATATATATATATATATATATATATATATATTATTATTATTATTATTATTATTATTATTTACTCCTTTTGAGTTTTCTCATTATTATTTACTCCTTTTGAGTTTTCACATCACTACAATTGGTATCACTTTGACTTTCATATTCCATAACTTTTTCAGTTCTCTGGCAAGGTCCAGATATTTGTTCATTTTTTTCATTTTCCTTCACTTTTTCTTCACCCTGTGATCTGCTGGAACTGCAAAATCCACCAGTTGACAAGTTATTTCTTTTTTGTTTATCAACACTAAGTCTGGTCTTCTTGCTGGGATAAGGTGATCCGTTTTTATTTCAAAGTCCCAGAGAATTTTATGCGTTTCGTTCTCAAGAACAGATTCTGGTTTATTTATATACCATTTTGTTTTAGGGTCAAAATTTAATTTTTTGCATAATTCCCAGTGGATCACCTTCCCAACCCAATCGTGTCTAGTTTTGTACTCCCGTTGTGCTAGTTTGCTACATTCACAGAGTACATGGTTTACAGTCTCATCTCTTTTACCGCAAAGTCAACATTTACTATTTTGTTGGGTCTCATCAATTTTCGCTTTGATGTAGTTTGTCCTTATGACATTATTTTGTGCAGCAGCTATCAGTGATTCAGTTTCTCTTTTAAGGTTTCCTTTTCTTAACCATGTCCAATTCTTTTTTTTCATGTGCAACCTCTTCGATTTGTC
>CM042179.1:15694851-15717351 GCA_023376005.1 Doryteuthis pealeii
TCTTTCTTGTCCTTGGTATACTTATTTATGGGCGATACTGTATTTAACAACATGGCATAATACAAAGCTCATTCTATATGAGTCACGTTCAGATATCTTTCAAAACATGTCCCACTAAAGTCAGTAGTTATATTTATTTCTCAGTGTTTGTAAAACCTGTGATAACAAACTTATGTAGATATATAGAATCATGGAAACAAATATAAGAATCTATATTCTAACTTGGGAATTACTTGGTTCAGGAAAGTTTGAAATCTTGCTTTTCGGGGCAAGATGCAAAATAAGAAATAAGGCTCGCACCAAAACAACAGATTGAAAAATCAAGACTGTCAATGATTATAACATAGTAGGCAACTATAGATAGATAGATAGATAGATAGATAGATAGATAGATAGATATTATGGACATATAAATATATAGATAGATAGATAGATAGATATTATGGACATATAGATAGATAGATAGATAGGTAGGTGGGTAGGTAGATACATAGATAATAGATAGATATGAACAGACTGAGATAGATAGATAGATAGATAGATAGATAGATAGATAGATAGATAGATAGATAGATATGAACTAGATAGATATAGATAGATAGATAGATAGATAGATAGATAGATATTAGATAGATAGATAGATAGATAGATAGATAGATAGATAGATAGATAGATAGATAGATAGATTGATTGATTGATTGATATTAACAGACTGAGATAGATGGATAGATAAATAGATAGATAGATATTAACAAAATGAGATAGATAGCTAGATAGATATTAATAGACTGAGATAGATAGATAGACAGATATGATCAGACTGAGATAGATAGATAGATAGATAGATAGATAGATAGATAGATAGATAGATAGATAGATATAGACTAGATAGATAGATAGATAGATAGATAGATAGATAGATAGATAGATAGATAGATATTAACAGACTGAGATAGATAGATAGATAGATAGATAGATATGATCAGACATAGATAGATAGATAGATAGATAGATAGATAGATAGATAGATAGATAGATGTATTCTAAAAAAAACATGCTTGTCGGCAATCAACAAAGAAGAAATAATTGATTTTGTTAATATTAATCTACCACCTTTTCTGTTTGTTAATCAGTTATTGATTATCTATGGTCATGTTTTTCGGTGTCAATTTCAACCTTTATGTTTTATAAAAGAAAAAAAAGAGCTTCTGTAAATGCTGACTAATTCATTTATGGGTTTTTTCTATAATTCATACCCTCTGTCCTACAGTTTGCATTCTAGTATTTTCTTATTAGATTATACATATTAACTGACTGATTAGCCGGTTACCATGGCATCGCAATAGCCTTGGTCATTGACCGTACTGATTCTTCAATTTCTTGGTCTAGTGCTGGCTTTATTTTTTTGTTTTACAACAGTCGTACGCGCATACTCACTCAGAACTGTCTGATGATTATAAGAATAGTTGCCTTCAACTTAAAGTTGCAACAAATATTTTAAAAGTAGATGCTTTTAGCTCGTTTTTAATTCGTTTTTAATAAGTGTTCAGGATAATGAGTCCAAAAAGTGTATTGTTATTGTTGCTAACAAAATTACATACACACATGTATATATATATATATATATATATATATATATATATATATATATATATATATATATATATATATATATAGAGAGAGAGAGAGAGAGATAGATAGATAGATAGATAGATAGATAGATAGATATAATATTAACATTGATAATATAGTTTGCTATATTTATATTTAAGTAAAACGTACCCAGTATTATTGATAGAACATGTTTATGTAAGTTAGATTAGCGACGGCATGAAGACTACGGTACCTTGTAACTAACAGTTTCTTGCATAAGTGATTTTCAAACAAAACCTTGGTTTGTAAATTGCATTATATATATTATATATATGCAATATATATATATATATATATATATATATATATATATATATATATATATATATATATATATATATATGCCCTAAGTTTTTTCTGGTCAGAAAAATTGTGTTACCTTTACATTTTTAGTACGAATGCAAAAACATTGACCTTTCTACAACGTTTATTTAAAGTCCTCACAAAAACATAGTAGTAAGACGACAATTCAGTTAGTCTCACTAATATTCTTTTGAAGATGATGTAAATATTTATGAAAGGTTCTTGAAAACTATTACGTAAATGGGTGCGGACAATCATTAGCGAACCAATGACGTGATCCGAGGTGGGGGGTGGGGCTCAGCCCGGCATCCTCCCCGGTGGCCAATGGTTACTGATTCCGATTTTACAAAGCCTCACCTATCCCCACATTCTACGCATTCATTGTCCAGAAGTGGTAAAAGTCAGGTAATATATTTCAATATTATAGCAAGATAAAGGGTTTTCAGTTGAGTTTTTCGTACTGGGACATCTGTCCCTCCCTGATCCCTTTCGTCCCGCCCCTAGAGACAAATCTATGAGTATATACATAGTCAAACTTTATACTCTGACATCAATCAACGAACTTGTATACAGACACGTGTGATAAAAAAATTATCATAACTGAATTTTTATATTATTTAATTTTGAAATATTAAATTTCAGTTGAAACATGTTCATGAACAAAGTACATAATATAAATGATGATGTCTAGACGTCCATACGTCTATATTTTGTATAGAATTCATCCAGACAAGCCAGCGCTTATTTGAAAAAAAATATCAAGATACTCTTTGAATAGTGTTTTTTTTTTGTGTGTGTGTGTGTGTGTGAAAAACTGGATTACACAAGTGCAACACTCTCCATATACACCATACATTTTGTTGCTTCCTCAACTTCATTTCAAGGATAAGGTTTCAGGATGTGCAGGATATTAAAAGAAAAAGTCTTTTCAAGAATTTCATAGGTGCTAAGACTGATAGAAAACTCACCTGAATAAGTATGTTAAATGCAAAGATTGTAATTTTCTACAAAATTATTGTTTTATTTATTGTTAATTTCTCACTTATCAATACAACTAAAGGCTCAATCATTTTTTTAACACAGTCTGCACATTCACATTCATAGGTATATAGGTATACAAACAACTAGATGCTAATTTTAGTTTGTGTAAATATATATATATATATATATATATATATATATATACAAACACACACACACACATATATATATATACAAACACACACACACACACACACACACACACACACATATATATATATATATATATATATATATATAGAGAGAGAGAGAGAGAGAGAGAGAGACTACGAAGTCTAGACACAATAAGGAGAGGTGATACGTCGAAACACGGTGACTGTGGAGGACTAAATATATATATATATATAATATATATATATATACATACATACATATATATATGTGTATGTGTATATATATATATGTGTGTGTGTGTGTGTGTGTGTGTGTGTACATTCATACACACAGATAGACACACACATACACACACACACACACACACACACACACACACACATATATATATATATATATATATATATATATATATATATATATATATATATATGATTGATAAAGAAAAGCTTAAATATTTATCATATTATTGGTTATAAATGTATTTCAACCAAGAGAGTCTCGTCTTTGAAAATCCCTGGCATCCTCAGACAGTCTGCAATAAAAAAAAAAAAAACGCCAAATCCCTCCACTTCATTTAATTATTTTTTGCCCTCATATACAATATTGCAGTTTTTTTTCTCTCCAGACCGTTGGACATACCGTGAGAAAGGGTGAATGTTCACCCGAAATATCGGAATAGATTAAACCAGAAACAGAGCAACGGTTGAATATATTTTTAAAAAATCTGATTTTTGTTCTGTTTTTCTTGTTTTTGTTCTTATTTCCAATGTTTTAAAAAGACCAAACAAATAACGTTCACAAGAACATGTGAATGGCAAGCCTAATTTGCATATTGATATTTAAAATTTGATTTTAATAAATATCTGCTTGGTATTGTTGATTTCTAATGATTTGATTTTATCTTAATGAATATGAGCAAAAATCTCGCAGATAAATCTTAAAAGAAATCAATTAACAAAAAGAAATAACAGTAATTTTATTCTTTACTTCCTAATTTAACTAAATAGTTAAATTAGAAAAGTTTAGCAAGGAAAAACGGAGGTGATGGAAGAAGAAGCTACAGCTGTTATATTTTTCAATTATACCCACCTCTGCTTCAAATGTATTTATCTGCATTCTTATTTAGTTTCTTTGGACTTTCTAATTTAATATAATATTTTATGACATTAATACTTGCACCCAGAGGGTGCATATATTTACTAGTACATATAAAGGAACCAGACACTATTGATAATATAGTTTGCTATATCTATAAATAAAGAATGCTCAATATCAAAGAGGGAATATATACATCTAAGTTAGGATAGCGTAGACAGTCAATGGCGCTTTATCGCTCTATGCGATCATCGGGTCGATTATCGCTTAGGCGATAAGCTGACAGTTACCAAGCTCTATATCTACGCTATCCTAACACACACACACGCACGCATGCATACACACACAGTCACACACACACACACACACGCACGCACACACACACACACATATATATATATATATATATATATATATATGTATATATATATATATATATATATATATATATATATATATATATATATATATATATATCGTTTCTCGCCCATGCAATCATCGGACCATAAATAATTGATATATTACCATATATACTTATTGTAATAAATACATACTAAATTATGAATCCATATGTATAAAAGCATATTCACATGGATATGAATAAATCAAAAACCTTTCGTGCAAAACAAACATGTAACCGCTTACACAATCACAATCGCAATAATCGTTTTTATATTTGTCTTTTATCTCAACAGGGTTTGTACGAAATGTCCAGCGCACAGCATATTTAGTAGACCATTGCTGGCAAGGTCTCAAGGCAAAGGGTGTGCTACCCTATTGTATTTTGTCATCGCTAACAGGTAGCAGTGGTGAAAGGGCGAGCATTTATTAGATAGTAACTCTGTATAGCTAATAGCACTACGACAGTAACAATGTATTCCGTTCAACAGTAGACTTGGCACCGAACTAAATTTCATTTGAGGTTTAAACGCATAAAAAATGCCAGTTGAAATGCATTGAAAAATGCGACTAAGATAAAGATGATGAAAAAATAAAATAAGTTTGGTGAATATTAATGGTTCAACTCAAAAACTTAAAGTAATTTACTTTAGATATACATACATAAACTCATGCCCGCGCATATGTTTCATAAATATAGTGCTCTGTATATATATATATATATAATATATATATATATATATATATATATTATATATATATATATATACATATATATATATATAAAGCATCATATATATACATATATATAAATATATATATATATATATATATATATATATATATATATATATATATATATATATAGGCATCAGTATGTAAACGTGTTTGTTAACAGATACTTTCTTATACATATATATCTCTTATGTGTGTGTGTATGTGTGTGTGTGTGTGTGTGTGTGTGTGTGTGTGTATGTGTGTGTGTGTTAGATTTGTGTGGACATGAAGTCAACAACACTTGGTAACTGACAGTTTCTCGCCTATTCGATGTTCAAACCAATATATATATATATATATATATATATATATATATATATATATATATATATATATAGAGAGAGAGAGAGAGAGAGAGAAAGAAAGAGAGAGAGAGAGAGAGAGAGTATATCAGCATGCAGATGTCCGTGTATATATATATATATATATATATATATATATATATATATATACATCAACACCTGCACGTTGTGGTGTTGTGCCACTTTTATGAGATGCACGTGAAGAAAATTTGTTGTTCTATTTTAATCCAAAATTGAAATTCGACCAATAAAATAAAATAAAAAAGAAGGTAGACCACTCTCCTATTCCAGCGCGCTGGTTCGCTTGTATTTGCATTAAATTAGCCTGTAATGTTTTTTCCCCATTCGAATATATATAAATCGAATCTATGTAAGGTTAAGAGTCTTAAATCGCGCTGGTCAGATGTGCATAAAAGCATAAACTGAAACATTGCACGCAACTGTTATATGCAAGCATATCTATACAGTTATTCCATAATACGTATTCGCGATTCTTATTAGATAAAACAAAAAAGGAAAATTGTTGGGATGTCCATTGTCGGTATAAGTTGGACAGCGAGGGAGTCTATCCCCTTTGTGCTAGTGCTAGACTAAGGAGTTTTTGTTGTTGTTATTGTTGTTGTTGAGGTGGAGCGTCAGCCCCTCACATTACCGCACTGATCAGATCATCCAAGCTGTGCTACTAATGCACTGTTGGCGGGAACCGGTATCGAACCCGGAACGTTATAATTGTTAGACGGGTGCTCTACCAACTGGTATATATATATATATATATATATATATATATAGAGAGAGAGAGAGAGAGAGAGAGAGAGAGAGAGAGGAGGAAGAGAGTGAGAGAGAGAGAGTGGAGGAAGAGAGTGTGTGTGAGAGAGAGAGAGAGACCTTCTTTACATTTGCTCACACAACTATGTAATATTTACCAAATCCTCCGCGCGGATAGGATGTGACACAATTTCAATTTCTTAAGCGGAGTTTAACAGGTTTGAATTCAGAGTTTTCCTTTTCCTAGACTGGTTGCCTAAACAAGATTTAAGTGACCAGTCATACCTACTTTTTACACATACGTGGAGGGAGAATAATTTGATCTATACCTTTCGCAAGGTTATTAGCTCTATGGGAAAATACAAATAGCTTCGTCCAAGATTTGAACTCGGGTGAATATTAACTATTCATCTAAAAAAAACTTATGCGGAAAGTAGATTAACTGTAAGCACATATACGCGCATGCGTGGATGAATTGCTAATACTCACCGAACTTCTTTCATTTATTTTAACCATCTTTAACTTCGACGGAATCTTCAATACATTTCAACTCTACTAGAAATCTCAAAAAGAATTATCTAGATTTGTTTTCATGACTTTATATCGTAATCACATAGATATTTACCAACCTGTTGGCCATATATAGGATGTAACACAAGGTTGCAAGAATAGGGAATCCAACGAGGATCGAACTCGCTATTCAGCAATAATGGATCTGCGAGACTAGTTTGCTAACAATTACACAACGATAAGATAACCTCTTTACCCAACACATTTGCCACGGATATGATGTAACACAAGATCACAAGTATGAGACATCCAGCGAGGATCAAACACGCTATCCAGTAGTAATGGATCTGCGAGACTAGCTTACCAACCATTAAACCATATTGGGACGCCTTTCTAAAAATTATTTTAACACTCAACCGAATTCAGCTGAATTCATTAACCCATCTGCCAGATACGTGTCTCGGGTATGGCACTAAACAGCATCTGATGGTGAGGCTCCGCTTCTGAAGATCTGGGGAATGTGGAGTCACCCCTTCATTGTCATTCCTCCCAGGTCCATTCTTACCCATAATGGTAATCCTTGTTAGGGTCCCATCTATGGGTCAAATAGCTCTCTTTAAAAATTATTCGTATTCAATAGGACAATATGCAAAAAAAGTCTAACGAAATAACTAAACAAAAAAATTAAATTAAATTATAGGCATAAAATAATCACATTCGGATTGATTGCTGTTAAAAATCCTTCAATCAATCAACTAATAAATCATATATATATATATATATATATATATATATATATATACCAACCTCTCTACCGAGTAGGTTTCGACACAATGTCAATTTCTTAAGTGGAGTTTAACAGGTTTGAGCTCAAAGTTTTTCCTTCTCCTAGATTGGTTGCCTAACTAAGGTTAAAGAGCCCAGCCTGTTCTACTATATACCCATAGCTGTAGGTGGACTAATTGGATTCATACTTTTTCCAAATGTATTAGCTCAATGTGAAATGCTCTCAGCCTCAGGATTTGAACTCGGGTCACCGAGACTATTTCCTATGACGGTAATCATTACACGAGGAAAATCATTTACATATATAAAATGAAATTCACAAAACCATTTAAACAAAACAAAAAAAGAAAAGAAAAAACGAAAGATCAGCAGATGATTATTGACAAAGTCTCAAGATAGGAGACTATTCTACTGTATTCATAGAATCGCTGACTGTTAGGAGGCGCTATAGCGTAACGGTTACGGCCAGAGAAGGCGGACTAACTACCAAATCTTGAACGAGGTTATTGCCTTTCACATAGTGCTAATACCCTTGGGAAAGGTATGAATCCAACCATTCTCTTTCTAGATATGGGTAAATAGTAGGACTGGCAGTGCTATTTAACTTTGGTATGGTAAACAGGCTAGAAGAAGGAACATTCTGAATTCAAAGCAGAACTGACAAGGGATTGCTTCCAGCAAGTTATTCCTGTTCAAAACATGCTACATGAGTTGTGCATTTATGACCTTTTCTTTTTTCAGCAGAGAGTTACAGTCTGTTATATGGTCACATACCTTGAAAAAAGGCTTATTGCATTGAAATTCGTTTGTATGTTATTCGAAATAAAATATCTTTTTGATATATAAATCAATCATTACAGCTTTGTTTATTGCATAAAATCGTAAAAAAACTTCAAAATTGTCCGGTAAAAATTAGAAATCCTTTTGAAATAATAAATTCTTTAAAATAACAAACACTCAAAAAAACAATAAGAAATAATAAAAAACAAAACATGGAGAAGAGAGAAAATTTTTATTAGGACAAGATTTTCGGGAGTTTTCTTTTATGATTTTCACGTCGATCAATACAATTATCAGTGTCGATAATAATATTTCCATCATTAATATTTTTGATATTATTATTATTATTATTATTATTATTATTATTATTATTATTATTATTATTGACGTAAGACAACAGTACTATTAATAAAACTGTATTTTGGTGATTTTTGCAGTATTTTTTCCTGATTTTAATGTGTTTTATAATTACTGTTTTTATATGATCATTGTATGCGTTTTTGTTATATCACATTGTTTTATTGCCAGTTGATATTCCTTTATATTTTAAGCTGGTTATGTTACAGCTTTTCTATTGCCATGAATATCATTAAATATTCTGTTTTTGTTTTACCTGTAATTTATTATATTTATCGTTAAATAATGTAGTAAAATGACATTTTCTATGTTGTTTAAGTGGGTTTAAATAAAAGAATCGAACATTGTGCTTATATTATTATAGATAATAATAAGTGAAATATGATGTATATCATTACAATGTATCATGTTTTTATCTGAATTTCTTATATGAGGATGTATTGTTATTATACATTAATGTTCTTGAACCGTTATTGGTTGTTGTAACCTCAAAGTTTCGGCCAGTGACTATAACAACCAGGATGAGGATACTAGTACAAGTACATCAACGTGTAATAATTTATTTTTTGTTCTACTAATTATGATGAAGGCGACCTTTCCCTTGTTGTGCATGTCTCGTATAATTGTTTGTTTTTGTTTTGTTTTTTGTTTGTTTGTTGTTGTTTGTTTGTTTAAATTTTATTCTAATCTGCTCTTCGTGAATTTTAATATCTTTTTCTCTGTAATTTTATTGTTTTTTCTGTAAATAATGCTTAAGTATAATGGACAGATATCCTTATGTCTGTTTCTTTTGGTTTTACTATGTTTGCGATAAAATACTAATTTTATCCATACGAACATAAGTAACAATGTTCATCATCATCATAATAATAATAATAATAATAATAATAATAATAATAATAATGACAGTAATAACGAACCATATCAATATAAAGTCCTGAGATTCACCCATTCTAAGTTCGTATGTATGCGTATATATCCATATAAGTGAGTGAGCATGTTTGTTCTTGTTCTTGTATATGGTTTTATATTCTTTCGTTCTTTCGCGTATGTAATGGGTGTGTGTGTGTGTGTGTGTGTGTGCGTGTTTCTTATGTATGTGCGTGTGTGCAATGGCGAGTATGTGAAAGAGAAAGGGCGCGTGCACACGTACGAAGCGCGCGGGTGTTTGAATTTGAGAAATAACTCTTACCCTGGAATGATATTCGAATGATAAGATAGTATATCGTAATAATATTATCATCTTCATTATCATCATTATCGTGGCCGTGGTTATCGTCGTCGAAGTGATCGTTATGATTATTTTATCTATTAATATTATTACCATTACGCACATTATTACTTGGGTTATATTTCAGAATTATCGGTATTTCAAACATTTCTCTGTTTTATTTTAAATATCTTTGTCAGCATTGTCATAATTAGCTTCACAGATAGGGAGCAAAATAATAGTTTTTTTTTTCAATAAATAAATATTTAGATAATTAATTTGATTTTGAAATAACCATGAATATTAAAGTGTCATAATATATGTGCATACGTTTGTATATTTTGGTTCATTGTAATAATTACTGACATTTGTGTTTCACACATAGAAGCATACATATGTGTGTGTACGCGCGCTTGCGTATATATATATATATATATATATATATATATATATATATATATATATATATATATATATATATATATATATAAAAAAGACAAATGATGTTTACAAATGCATGGGATCATCAGGAGAGAATGTGCAACCGTTTCAGGGCACATTCTCTCCTGATGATCCCATGCATTTGTAAACATCATTTGTTTTTTTCAATATATATATATATATATATATATATATATATATATATATATATATATATATATATTCACATTAGAGTAAGTCTTTGGGAATGCATACGCGATTGCATGTATAGCTATTTTTAGGTACATCTACATACGCAACGGCATTTTGCGTACGAATCATGAATGCAAATTATTATTATTATTATTATTATTATTATTATTATTATTATTGGTGGTGGTGGTGGTGTTGATGATGTTTTTGTTGTTGTTGTTATGATATTTTTGTTGTTTTTTCTTGTATTGTTAAATAGTCAATAAATCAGATAACGCATAGTGCATAGATAATGATAATAGTATTGATTGAGAATACAAAACGATAACTGTAGTAAAAATCTTGATAATATTGACCTCAAAATATTCTGTAGGAGTAATTGATTATAATAATGATAATAATATTGATAATAATATAAATTCTTTAATGATAATATAGATAATAATAATCATGGCAATAATACATTCGAAAATAATAACGCTATAGATGATCATGACAAATAAAGTAATGATAATTGTATTTTTGTACATTGAAACGTTCGATCATGTGACTAGAGATATATACACATACATATGTACACACATGCACATTCACATATATTCACTCAAACATACGTACATATATATACATACGTATAGACAAAGAAACACAAACATAAGCGCACATTCATTCGTGCATACACATATACAACATATATATATGTGTGTGTGTGTGTTTTTGGGTGTGTGTTTGTATGTGTGTATGTGTAAGTGTGTGTAAGTATGTGTGTCAGTCACACACAAAAATACACCGACACACATATATATATATATACATATACATAACATAAATACATAATGTTCGGCAAAGGATAACGTGTATGTGTGTTTGTGCGTCCGTGTGTATGCGCGTGTGTATATGTTTGTGTATGGGGCAATACCGAGTTGTGCATGCAATTGTGGTCGTATTTGTCTGTTCATGCATGTACACAATTTTGTATGTAATGTTTATTCTTGAAAGAAATTGTCCCGTTTGTATGTATTAATAAGCGTATATATGTAAATGTGCATGTGTGCTGTGTATTTTTTAAAAAATGTTTATCGCATATAATGTGTGTATCAACCAATTATATATATATATATATATATATATATATATATATATATGCATTGTCTATAAATTGCGTTTATGTATGTACTTCCCCAGGAGTGCAAGTCGCTGTTCAAGAGTATTTCGGTTGCACTAAAGAAAAAAGCATACTTTCGCGCACAATATTTATTTTAGAATCTAGTCTTTGGCTTTTTAAACATTTTCTTTTCTTTCTTTCTTTTTTCTTTCTTTCTTTCTTTTTTCATTTCTTTTTCTTTTTATCTAACAATTATTGTTTATATTGTCTCATTTTTCAAATGTTTTTCTTCCTCCACACAGCAGTACACATATAATGCAACCCATAAATAACAATATTTTATTATTATCATTATTTTATGCTTTTTTTTTCTTTGTTGTTGTTGTCGTTATTTTCTTGTTTTTTTTTTTTTTGTTTTGTTTTGTTTTTGTTTTTTTTTTTCAAACAAAAAACATTTTGTCGTCACTGATTATATTGTTTAGGTTTTTGTTGTTTGCTTATATTTATTTTATTTCACAGTATATTATTTGGTAAACTTTTAAAAGTTTACTCTCAATTTTAAATGTGTGTACCTCTTCAGTTATCTTTCCATTGTTATTGGTATTTAGCCACCATTGCTTGTTTGTTTTGCTTTGTTTTGTATTTTATTTATTCTTTCTTTCTTTTTTTTTTTTCAGTCCCTATGTTGGCAGCCATGTTTGTTTTCCACAAGTACAAGTTTCGTATTTCCTTCTTTTTTTTAAATTTTCTTTTTCTATTTGTGTTTCTATATATTTGCCTATTTTTTTTTAACAGAAATATTTATTTCACTGGTGGGGTTTATCCTGTCTTTTATAGTCTCTCATAATTTTATTAAAAAAATCAGCAAAATACAAAAAGACTTTTGTATCTGTTGCTTTTAACTCTTTCCATCACCGTTGTTGTTGTTGTTATTGTTGTTGTTGTTGTTGTTGTTGTTGCTGCTGCTGCTACTGTTGCTGCTGTTCTTGTTGTTGTTATTGTTCTTGCTGTTGTTGCTGAAATCATTTTTGTGTTGTTTTGTTTTTTATACAAAAACAAATAATAATAATGATCCTTTTCAGTTTTCTTATATTCTTGTGAATCCTTTCAAAAAATGTTCGTCGATTTTCAAATTATAGTGTTATCAGTTTTTATCGATAATTCTTTATAAAAACAAATAAAAAGAAAAAAGAAAAGAAAAAATATATATATCCAGTCATGTTGCGAATGTTCATTCTTTGATTCTTTCAAAATTGCTTTTTTAATTAATGATTTTTTTTTTAAAAGTTGTTGAAAACTTTGTCTCCCTTCAATATCTCACACTCCTCTTCTTTCTCTTCACCTCATCTCCCTCACACTTTGATTATCGGTGATTGCCTTTTCCTTCTTTTTTTTTCTCTTTCTCCTCTTTCTTTCTTTTAAATTCTGTTCCTAAATTTAGTCGTTTTTTTCTTCTTTCAATTTTACCTTTAAACAGTTTTCGTTTTCTTTCATATAATTGTCAATTGTTTATCATTTAAACATTTTTTGTTCTTTTTTTTATTGCAAATCTCCCATCATTTTATTTCATGAAGATAGTTTTTCCCTATTTTCAAAATATCGTTGAATTTAATGGGAAGGAGTGCAAGGAAGAGACAGTATTTAGTTTTCAGCTTTTCTTCTTTTTTTTCAAATTGTCCAGTCTACAAAATGAAAAATTCGTTCGGGAAAACTTTCTTATTTTTTTTTTTTTACAGTCATTTAGGAAAATATTTTCCCAACATTTTTGAAAGTGATAGATGAAAAGAATTAATTTTGTCTTCATTCTTCTTCCGTTTATTCACAATATATGAGTTTCCGTTTTATAAAGAAAAAAATGAACAGTTTTCTTTCTTTTTTTTTTTTAAGTCGGCATAGTCCATTGTTATTTTAAAAACAAAAAATGGAAAGAAAAAAGAAAACTTAACGAATGAAAATATCTTTCAAGGGTTCTTGATATACAGTTTTCACTTGTTAAGATTTTGAAAGAATTAGAAAGATCTTTCAAAAGGAAAGTATTGTTTTGTTTTTTGTTTTTTCGTGTGACAATAAACAAAGCCAAAAAGCCAAAACATTTTAATCAGTCATTTTTTATGAAAACGCTTTAGACTATTCTCCTTCACGAATATCTTTTTTTAAACATTTTTTCTTCTTCTTGAATCTGCCTATATTCTGTTAAATTATTAAATAAAACATGTTTTCCTTTGGGATGGTTGAGGAAAAAATAATGAACAATAAAAAACAATATTTGACATCACTGAGTTCACTTCCTTACATGTGTATATGAAGTATATTTTCACAAATAATCTTTTTTTAAGCAATTGCATTCTCGCAAAAGTTTATGCTGTTAAATTTGTTCTTGGTGTTATGGTGAGTTTAATAGTGACTGTTGTCATATGGATGTTGCATTATATATATATATATATATATATATATATATATATATATATATATATATATATATATATATATTTGTATATATCTATATATGTATGTATGTATGTATGTATGTATACATCGACAATTATTCAACAGCAAAATGTCTAATTGGTCAGTTTAGAACAGTTTATTTAATTTTGTATTATTTTACTTTTATTTCATCTATAATTATTTTCAACCTTTTATTCTTTTTTCTTTTTTGGCAATTTTGCCAATTTTCAATTATCATTGGACATGTTTTCAAGTTTTTGGAGAGAGAGAAAAGTCTTATTTGTAGCTGTCATATTTATACGTTATGCACTTTTCATTGGTCATCGTTGTTTTATCTGTTATCCTTTTTTTTATATTGATGCAGAATTAGTTTTATATCACTAGTTTGTTGGTGGCAGCTGTTGCTTTATCTCATGTTATATTTGTTAATGTTTATGGTTCTTTTACATTGTATCATTTTATCATTTTTTAAATCTTTTTTCTTTCTTTTTTGTGTGTGTGTTTTATTAAAAATGTAATTGTCTGTTTATTTATCGTTCGGTGAGCCTCGAATTGATTCATGTTTGTTGCTGTTACTAACACTATTATTACTACTACTACTACTACTGTTACTACTATTATTAGTGGTAGTGCTGTTTTTGTTGCTGTTGTTTTTGTTGTTGCTGCTGCTGTTGCTGCTGCTGCTGCTGCTGCTGTTGCTGCTTTTGTTGCTATCTAGTCCATTGAGCATGCGCTCAATGTTTCGAAGTTCACTTCCACTTCCGCTGGCCACCATAACGGCAGTGCCCGTCGCCGTCGTCGTCGTCGTCGACACAGAAGATGAAGATGATGATAACAACACTGGAGAGGATGGTGAGGGTGAGTTTTTGGGGATCGGACTAGGAGGAAGAGGGGGTGGCGGCGAAGGTGATGAAGAAGGAGACGAAGAGGATGGAGATGAGCGGTGATGATGATGGTGACTTCCGCTTCCGGCAATGCTACTTCCGCTGCTTCCAATCACTCCTGGAATGACCAAACTGGAACCGCCAACTCCAATATTCGATCCGGATACGACTCCTAAACTGGAAAATCCCGTCATGCCAAGACCTGTGGCGGTGACTCCAACTGAACTCGAACCCGAACTTAAAGCAGATTTCGTAAGAGGTACACTGTAAGGCGAAAACCTGTTGGTGCTACTGGTCGTAGAAGCCCGAGTAGTCATTAAAGAACTGTAATGGCCGCTAAGTCCACTTTCGGAAGATGGCGCCAAAGAGTAAGATGGGGGTAGTAAAGCTGGTGTATGAGCCTGAAAGGGGAAGTTGGCATTCAGCATGATATTCGACGTTGTCACATGATGATGAGCGGCGGCGGCAGCAGCAGCAGCAGCAGCGGCGGCAGCAGCAGCATGGTGATGGTGATGGGGGTGTCCATGTCCAGATGCCAATCCACCCAGTTCTGCATGGGCAGCGGCGGCCGCGGCGGCCGGCGACAGAAAATGTACTGCGCCAGCTCCACCGGCGGCAGCAGCGGCGGCGGCACCGTGATGGAAAGCGGCGGCTGCCGCGGCGGCGTTGAAGAGCATATGTCCTACATAGGGCAATGATGCGCTAGTCACAGCCCCACTTCCGCTTCCACCAACTCCACTTCCAGTTGCCCCACTTCCGCCTAGAGATGCAGAATATAGAGATGGAGGTGGTGGAGGGGGCGGATAAAGGTAGGAAAACATTGGGTGCGACACCGACGGTTGTATGACCGTGACGTTGGGAGGACTGCTACCGCCTCCACTCCCTCCTGTTCCCCCTCCACTAGGCCCTTTATTTTGGCTCCTGCTTGGACTCGAACCACGGTCGGATGATCCAGGAGAAATCGGTGGTGGTACATTCGGTGGCAGAGGGGAATTTGAACGACTAGAAACTGTACCCATGACAATGTGTTCCCTCCTACCCGCATCATCCTCATCGTCCATCCTCTCTTCGTGATCACCTTCGTCACCAACATCCACTTCAAGCCTTCTTCTGCGTCTACGTTCTCGATCTCGTTCTCGATCAGTCATTGACATTATACTATTTTCAGTCGAAGACGACTTCCGTTTGGAACTTTCTCGTATAGTTATATCATCACCAGAGCCGGTTCCACTCGAACCAGCGGTTGTGGAGTCGCCTTTGTTCCCGTAATGGTGGTGGTGGTGTCGACGGTGTGTGGAGGATGAACTATTTGAGGAGAGTGGGGGTGGCGGGGGTGGCAGTGGAGGGGCATGAGGAACATCTTCATCTACAACTTCGACCTCACCCGACCCGGGTGAACCCACAGGTGTCGGTGTTGGGGGACGGCTATTATGTTTTGTGGTCCCGGTCTCCACACATCGGCCATCTGCAAGAAAATATACATATAATTAAATACCATGATCATTATCATTAATGACAATAATAATTTGGAAAAGAGATAATCAAAAGACGACAAAGTGAAGAACAACCGTTATTTTGCTTTTGACGGTAGTAACTAAAAAGATTGAAAAAGTCATCAATTTAAAATTTTGTGAACACATTAAAAGAAAAATTATTCTGGTCACTTAAAAAGACGTCTTTCAAATAAAATTGGTTACTAAGAAATCATTTCTAAAGCCAATCTATACGCAGGCAGAGACGTAGGGATTTACCCAACCAATTTGCCACGGGGAAGATATGACATGACACAGTTTTTTCTCAGATTTTCAGTTCTTTCAAACACTTTCAAAACACTTCCAGGTAATCCAATAATAATGGGTACTACTATTCTCTTCACGTCTTCTTTTTGTTTTTCAATTCCTTCGTTTAAATATATTTACAGATTTTCCTTTTCCTTCAGTTTCATTTTGTAGCTAGGTATTTACCCGACCCGTTCCCCACGGGTAGGACGTGACACAAGATCACAAGTATGGGGCATCCAGCGAGGATCGAATTCGTTATTCAGTTGTAATGAACATGCAAGGCTTGCATGCTATCCTTTTCACCACCATGGGACGGCCTTCAATACCCAACCCGTTCGCTACGGGTAGGATGTTACACAAGATCACAAGTACGGAGCATCCAGCGGGGATCGAACTAGCTATTTACTAATAATGGATCTGCGAGACTAGCATGCTAGCCTTCACATCATGATGGGATGTAAGCGGGGACATAGTGGAAGGGTAGGAGCTAGTTTGAAAACTCTCCCAGGCCTCCAATGGAGATGAGACCCAAAAGTTGTATATATTATACTTCACTAATTGTATTTCTAGTGACATACAATAACAAATTTTACTAAATGTTGAATGTAGGTACTCAAGTTGCCAACTCCATCGGCTCCTAAATCTCTAGATCCGTTCATTGGACTGATATAGTTTCGAACTTTTGACTATTAAATACTTCAGTAACTTACTTTAAAGAGTACAAACATTCAAATACTAAAAATGTTGTTAGAGGTAGTTGTTATTGAGATTTAAAACAATATTATATACTCAATAATGGGAGATATGAGGAAATTAATCCGATGTGGAGAAAATGTAGAACAAACACGGGATGTTATAATGGATGGAAATTTATTAGTCGATGTTCGAACATTTTGGTTTACAAAGGGAACCTTCTTCAGGACAATGAAATTATTTTTTCTTAAATGATTTATGTGGATAAAAGATGACGGGTGTTTTGAATGCGTTGAGTTTGGAAACTTTCCAAACTCAAGGCATTCAAAACATCCGTCATCTTTTATCCACATAAATCATTTTTTTTAAATAATTTCAATAAATGTACTCAATAATATAAAGGTAAACTACTGATTTAATATCAAAAGGCAAAAACAGAATGAAGAAGTGATAATTTAAAAGAAATGAAAGATGGAAGTAATTTCTGTCTTTCAAAATCATTGTCATGTGTGAAAGGTAAGAGCTTTAAAAGGCGGACATTTAGTCAAATCATTAGCTGGACTCCCTAAGACTTTTCGACGTTATTTTCAGTCTCGTTCTGGTAACTCCTACGGTTGTACTGATTCTAAGTTTTGTCCTTCCCTTAAATAATATTGATGTCGTGAAGAGGAGTGGAGAATTGCAACATGGGCAAGTCTCGGTCTTGCATACAACTTTCGTCCAGGCCTGTGTCGAGATTTAGACAAAGACGCAGTCTCGCGGGACTTGCGGATTTCATGAAAAATAACAATAGTGATAATGATGGCAGTAGAATTGAGAAAGATGATGGCTGTGCAATAACACTTATACAGTATTCTTTAAAAAGTATTTACTGACGCTTATAAATTAAAAAAAAGAGTATACATGAATGAAAATGCAATTGTACAAATTACTTTTTAAGCACCAAGTTTAGTTTGGAATAGTTCCATAAAAGATCTTTTTGTAAAAAAAGAAAAGAAAAAAAGAAATAAAGCAGTACCTACTTAGCAGCGTTAAGATAATCACAGAAATTGTTGTTCTTTTTTTATAAGCAACAGCATTCTTTTATTTAGATATTAAAATGAATATCAACTCAAGCAAAAGATTCTTCAAAAGAGGAAACACACACACACACACACACACACATACACAAACTCACACATACACATACATCCACACAAACATAAACTCACACAGACAAACGCACAAACACACACACGTATATCTGAGTCCCTCGTGTGGTTTAAAGGTTAGCGATGTAGGCTACCAGACACACTTAGTAAGTTTGATTCTCACTGAGTGCTTCATAATTCTGACTTTGGGTAATTAGAGTAAACAATTACGTCTATACTAACGACAGTCGCTTATAGAAGTGCATTACAATTTGACAATTGGTTGAGAGTAGAAATAAACTATATATAATATATATATATATATATATATATATATATATATATATTAATAAGTCATCCACAGACACGTGTTTCGGCATATCATGCCTCTTCAGTGTGGCTAGACACAACTATCCTTGGGTAGGGTTCAAACTCATAATATATATATATAAATATATATATATATATAATATATATAATATAATATAATAAGATAAATATATAAAGGTTTTACATATCTATTTATTAGGTGACAAAGGAACATTCACAACCATATTGGTTTCATGCGATGCAATCATCAGGTGAAGATGTTTCAAATTTCAAATTTGAAACATCTTCACCTGATGATTGCATCGCATGAAACCAATATGGTTGTGAATGTTCCTTTGTCACCTAATAAATAGATATGTAAAACCTTTATATATTTATCTTATTATATTATATAACAGCTCTATTTTATATTGAGCACTCTACCAATAATACTGCCTTTGGTACACCATTCCAGCAAAAGCTGAAACAGTGACCACCTCACTATATATATATATATATATATATATATATATATATATATATATACGAGCACACACACATTTGAACTATGTATATTTGGCCAGTAGTTTAACGTTAATGCATTTTTTTAAGTTGTTTTTGCGAAGAAGGAAATGTAAATCCGAAACAAATGAATGTAGAAATCGTCCAAAATATTCAGGGTTTTCAAACGCTTTTGGCTGTGTCTACATCCATTTTCAAGAAGGGTACAATTTGTTTTTATAGGATTTAGACAAGGTTAATTTTCATTTTCTCCAGTCACATAAAGTGAATGGTGTGAACGGGCTTTTATCGTATTTGTTTAAACGAAGGTTGGCGTCGGCCATTGAAGCATCAGTTGACATCGTGTAACGGTCGCCGTTCAAACGAGAATGGCATTAGTCGGTGTGGCGCCGGTTGATGTCACGTGGCAGTTTGAAAGGGGTTGGGAGGTGGGGGGGAGGTTCTAATTCAGAACTCCCTGTCCATGTCCGAAGAAGATCTTGTTTAAGGTTGGATTTTTTAAAATATTATAGTTGAGGTCCCGAATATTTTTTGAGTGATTCATTTTGTCTGTTGTTTTTTCTTTTCTTTTCTTTTCTCCCCACTTTTTTTGTAATGTTGGTCTTTTCTGATATATATAGGAAATATATATGAAATTGTCTGAACTTTCGCCATAACATCTCTTTATTATTGACACGCTGTTGTCTGCAAATGCGTTTTTATAGTTGGCACTGTTGTGATCACGTGATCAAATCTCGAGCCTAATCGTATCATTTTCTAGCTGGCTTTATAGTTTAAACATGGTCGCTCCTCTAACAGCATACACAAAGGAAGTGGCCCTATTTCGGTCGGAAAGAGTGTCAGGGACTGAGCACTTATTAAGCTAATAATAAGGCATTTGTCAGCATCTGTTAGTCTTGTGAGGCCATAATTCTTTACCTGGATCCGGTCGCAGACCTGGGCAATTTTTTTCTCCGAAAGACTAACATTTTTTATGCAGCAAGTCTTCTTTTTCTACGCTACCACCAACGTTATTAGTAGAATCAATACAACTGTGTCAGTATCATTTCAACACTGGACTGTCTTAAGTAATCAATCTTTCGGTTTTGAATTCATAATTACCCTTCTCTTAGACTGGCTGCTCACCAAGGCTAGAGTGCCAAGTCCACCCTACTATTATATCCATAAAAGGTAAGATGGATTCCAGAGGCATTAGTGCGAATTTATCGTTTTCAGCTTCAACGGGAAATTTATATTCAGATTGCACACACATACGCGCGCTCACACACACACACACACACACACACACATACACACACACACAGTTTTTATCCTATGAATTTTGGAGACCTCAGTATGTGATACGATTGTTATTATATAGTTTTATAATATAATTATATATATATATATATATATACATATATATATATATATATATATATATCATATATATATATATATATATATATATATATATAATATAATCATGAAGGATCATATGATATATATATATATATATATATATATATATATATATATATATATATATATATATATAATCTGAATATAAAATATAAATATCAATTGGTTTGGATTCTTTGATTAATGGCATATCAACCTTTGTGGATTATTTAATGCCAAACCCCTTGTAGAAGAACAGTAATGGTACTATTTAGCCCATTGCTGGAGATGTGGATAAGGATTTCATACCTTTCCCAAGGGTAATTATCCGAAAGTGAATATAATAGCGTGACTGGAGTTCGAACTCGCTTACTAAGATTCGCACTCCAACACATTAGCCATTACACCACGATGACTCTCCCGATATAATAACTATAAATGCAAAACAATAAACTATATTATAAAATATGTCTTGTTTTACAAATATCTGTAACTCAAATTAGATAATCATCTCAAATTAGATAATAATTTGCATATATTAGCATATTAACTTCGATTTTAATTATCACCAAGCAATAGTTACTCATGCATCATTTATTCTCACAACACTTATTTATGAATCATTTACATACCATCCAGTCGGTCGACGCATATTTCCATATTTTCGGCATCTTCGTCGTCGCTAGGCAACTCGTCAGCCGGATGTACAGGCTGCACAGGCGTAATAGCTGCCTTTTGTTGAGATTGCATCATCATTCGCCTGTGTCAATAATGATAAAAATTAGATAATGAAATAATCCAATTGTAATCGGATATTAACAAACATTGTAAAAATAATAATGATAATTTTTAAAACGCTATACTCCTACAGTATATTATTTAACGACAATTGTTCGGGTGAAGATACGACCTATGGCCAGTTTAACGGAGTCCATGCGTACGCAAATAGTGTCAGAAAGACGTTAGACTACTCAGACCCTCCTCTTTAGTAAAATAGTGAGTTACTTCCTTGGTTCAGGTATCGTCTGACCAAGACAATTTCCTATGACGATAACCATTACACAACGTGCAACAACAATTATTATATATAATTCCCGGTATTAAAACTGTTACTATCTGATTTGTTTTTGTTTTGTTTTGTTTTTATTCGTTTTCAACAGGTGGTTGATTTGAAATGAGAAATTGCTATCTGTATTAAAGATTATTTCCTTTTGAAGCAACATAACTACCAAAACGAAGAAACCCCCCCAAAAAAATCTTCTTGAATAACATTATAAAAATTATTCAAGCCCAAATTTGCGACATACTTTGTAAATAAAAATAAAGATGGCGTGGTGGCCTATTGTCGAAATCAACTGAACAGTGAGGGGTTATATCTCCCTTTCACTAGCGCTAGACGAGGGAGATTTTTTTTTTTGCGCAACGAGTACCATGAGCTCCCTACTTTACCGCACAGATCTAAGCTATATTACTCCTGCGCTGAGCTAACGAGGAGCGGTATCGAACCCGGAACCTTGTAG
>CM042179.1:15722351-15727351 GCA_023376005.1 Doryteuthis pealeii
AGAGTTTTCCTTCTCCTAGACTGGTTGCCGAACCAAGGTTAAAGATCCCGGTCTGCACTATTATTTACCCATAGTAGGAGGAAGAATAGTTGTATTCATACCTTTCCCAAGGGTTTTTAGTGCTATATGGAATATATATATATATATATATATATAATATATATATATATATATATATATATATATTAACTTTGTATATAGTGCATATCAGAAAATCTAAATATTGTATGATGTTCTATGTTACATGTACAAGTATATTACCACTGAATACGCATCTGCAACTCTTTGCCATCCTCATACGTAAAAAAAATGGTATATTCAAATATAAATTTATATATAGTGCACTAATTTAAAGGAATACAAAAATACATTTACTTATATACATGCTAAGTAGTTGTACTCGATGTATGCAAGTGTATGTGCAAATAAACATGATATTCGCGCTCTGTTAGCATTTTTTTATGATTTTGTCATGTGCAAACGTATATAGCGTATGCATGTGTATGTTAATATACATGTGTACTTTGTGCCTGTGTAAATGTATACAAAAGATGTACTTACGGGGTAAACCTCATTGTGGATGGTAATTGGGTGGAGCTAGAAAAAAAATAGAAAAAAACAATATTGCTTATTATCATTTTATAGTTTCATGGTGTTTGTCATAGCTTCATTATGGATTAATTTTTAGCTTTATTATTGTTTAATATTAGTTTGTATGGAATATACATTCCGTTAATTTTTTTTAATGTCATTGCTATTGTTTAATGTGTAGTAGTTATGCTATCTCTGTTGATTCTTATTTAGCTGAATACAATTTATAATATTTATAATTTATTTGATTATATTTATTACATATTAGTCCAGATTATGGAATTAATATTCTGTTGTTATTGGATTTTATTTGATTTTATTGGTTTATTTAATGTTTTAAGATTTAATTAATCTTTTATGATTTAATATTCAACTAAATTGCTGATTTAGATTTTTTTGTTTCAATATTCATCAGTTAAGTGAGTAACTATGTTGTTTACATAATTCAGAAGCTTATCGTTGTTTATTATTTTGATTTTTCGAACCATTGTCTTCATCTTTTTATCGTGATGTATAAAAATACAACGTTTCAGCCGTTGTACTCTCAGTCTTCTTCATATGTCCCTTGTCTATCCGTGCATAGCAATGATTAATCTTGATGTTGAAGAACTTATGCAACTATTCAATATGATTTCCCAGATTGAATCATTGTTATTCTCAAATAGACACCTGAAGAAGGCCGGAAGATACAACGGCAAAATAGTTGTGCTTTTATATATCATGATAAAGATGAGGACAATGTTCCGAAAAATCAAAATAATGCATATTAAGGCTCATCTAAAAAAATTAGACAAATAACTTATACTTGTTGTTATTGTTACACAATATTCATAAATTTTTTTAACATGTCTCAGAATTTTGTTACTATACAGTAACCACCTAATCTTATTTTATGTTATTATTTTCAATACTTCAATAGAATTGTTAGTAATAACTATTTCTAATAAGGCTTTGGTATTATCAACTCACACTATAACAAATTAAAATTCATACAAACATATATATTCAAATTTTATAAACGTTGGCACAAATGTAATTGTGCGAATAATATTTGTTCCTCTAACAGTTGAGAACATTCAGCTCCTGATAGCGTTAACTATGGAGGCTATCAAAATGAGCATTCATGTGTAGGTGACAGCTGAAAAGAATAATATCTAGCTATACTTTTTTATATGAATTAGTTTAATACAGCATAAACTAGTTTAACACAGCATATTTACAATAATTAGATGTTAGTAATAGCATTATACATAACATAGTTTTATGTATGCCATGCATATCTATCTATATAGTAAATAATATAACGTTTTCTGTTTCTTTGTTCGTTTGTCTGTAAATTCCACTAAGATGATAGTATTGTATCTGTGTACCCTGTCTAGGATCAAAATATCCTTCTCCAGCACTTCCGCCTTAGGATCAGAATATATATGCGTCTTGACTAGGGTCATAGTATTGTTCCCCATTTCTATCTGTCTATGATAAGAGTGTAACTATTCAGACTTCGGGACTGATTCTATGCCCAGCATCTGTTCTTCTTTTGTTGTGTTCTCGTAATCGGGTGAGACACAGCAAATTGTCGGAGTAGTCTAATGTCTTTGAGACACCGGTTGCAGGGACATTATTTTTCGTTTTACGTTAAACTGGTGCTTAGGATCAGAGTGTAGTATCTCATTGAAATCTAATGGAATATAGTACAAAAGAAATAATTTAATTAAACTAGAATTAAAATTTGAAAATGAAAAATAAGTACATTCTATTTTTATATTATTATGATTTATTTAACGGTGGGATACAGAACAGGTACTACACCTTTCTCTTAACAGACGTACTAAGGAGTAAGATTTTGACCCACAGATATCACATTTTAATCCGAGGCAGAAATGTCCATGCCTAAGTAATAGTGCACGTATGCATCTGTGTATGTGTATACGTACATAAAAACATACCCACACATATATATATGAGCACATGTACATATATGTACATTAGTACGTGCATGTACATTTTAGATAATTATGCAAGCTATGTTCACCATGGCTAGAATGTGAGACAAGGTCGCAAGTATGGGGCATCCAGTGAGAATCGAACTCTTTATCCAGTAGTAATAAATATGTGAGACTAGATTGCACCATTACACCACGATGAGACGCCCTCACTCTTTTCAATATTTTTCTTGGTTTTAGAAATATTGATGCCTTGAAGATTTTAATTACCTCACGTATTTCCAGTTCTTCACATCTCTTTGCAAGGCTCTTGAAAACTTTTTTTTCTTAATATATAACTGTCATCTTTATATTCCATAATTTCTCAACTCTTTGAGATATTTTTCTCGCTTTTTTCACTTTCTTTCAATTTTGCTTTCTGGTCTGCTGCAACAGTGACGTTTATTATCTGACAGATCTCCCCACACCCCACAATTTTTTTTCCAATGACTAATTTTATTTATTTTATTTTATTTCTTTTCTTTCTTTTCTTTTTTTTTTTTTTTTTTTTGTATGTTGGGTTATTCATTTAAATATCAAAGGCCTTTGATATATCCTTTTTACTTTTTTTTCTATTCTCTAGGACAGCCATTGTTTGTGCATATATCATTGGTCCAATCCCAACAATTCACCGATTTCCAAATCATTTCGTTATTATTTTGTTTTCATTGAATTTTCACATCAGTAGTAATTGAAGATTAAGTGTCTACAATTCTTCTCAATATTCCAGCACTCTCCTTAGTATTCTTTATTTTAGTAATGGTGTCGTTTAGTGTCTATTATTTTTTCATATTTCCAAATCATTCAACCTTTCCACAAACCTTTTCAGGATTATTCCAAGCATGCTGACAATAATGGGTTCAACAGTTACTTTCATTTTCCATATTTTCCAGTTTTCGAAACGGACCAGATATTTTCCCAGTTTTTCCTTTTGTTCCATTTTTTTTTATCCGACCGAATATAAGGGATATTATTACAAATCCTATTTTCATTTATGATGACTAAATTTGATATTCTGGCCTAGATTGGGAGATTAGTTTAAATTTCAAAGTCCCATTGAATCTTATTTTATTCTCTACGACAGCTTCTATTTTGTACACATAATATATTCTCAGCCGGTTACACAATTTCCAATGAAACCAGAAATGCTTATTTTTCTGTTGTGATGCAGTCACTCGGTATACGACTGTTTCATCTCCCACAATTTATATGTATTATTTTACTGTGTCTGTCTTAGACTTTTTATTGCAAATTATCAAGTTGTTCCGAGTTCCTATTAATAGAGATTCAATTTCTTTCTTCAAATGTCCTCAGCGCAACCTTGTCAATATCATCTTATGAGATTTTCCTTTTGTTTGTCTCTTTCAATGTACTGGTAATTTGTTTTTCTTTTTGGCCCTTCGTTTTTCTGTCAGCTGTCTTCCTGTCAGTTCTATTGTAATTTCTGACTACTACTACTACTACTACTACTACAATAATAATAATAATAATAATATATAATAGTAGTAGTAGTAGTAGTAGTAGTAGTAGTATCTAGGTACCGACTGTTTCTAACTTCAGATAAAATTACCACAAGTTTTCCAAATACGGCACTCTTCGTATTAATGTGAGTTATTTGTGTTGTTTTGATTATTCTTTACATCTGATTTCTTCATCGTTTTTTTTTATTTAAATGTTTTGTTATCAGTAAATAATTGACTTTTAAAACCAATATCTCTATAGATAGCCATTATCATTATCCACAATGATTTCACGCCTCTTCCTGTTGGTGACTACCCCTGGAGATTGAGTGACAGCAAGTTTCCTCAAAACTCCAGCATCTTTCTTAGTATCTTTGCAAACCATCGCACTACTGTTATTTAGGAAGTCACAAACCTTGTTCCTCGACTCTTTAATGCATCTAATTTTGATTCTAAAGATTTAGGCATGGTACCAAAAATAACAGTTATTATGCATACGATTCTTATATTCATGTTTCCCATCCTTTCCAATTCCTATGCAAGGTCCTGGTAGTTTTCCAATTTTTCACTCTCATCTTCATCCTATAATCATTTTATGGCACTGTCACTTTTACAATATAGAAGATTTTCTTCTCCTTGCTGACAAGTATCATACCTGCTCTTCTTGCTTGGATAAGGTAGCTTGTCTCGTTCAAAGTCCCAGAGGATTATTTTCTAGGGCATCCTCTGATTTGTACCCATTGTATTTGCTTATACAGCCAAAGCCAAATTACTTTCACAATTGAAAAATATATTCTAATTGTATTACTATAGTACATGTGGTTAAATCGAACTTAACGGACCTAAATTCCACCATTGTATGTCATCCCGCCGAAAGAAAATAAAATACCAAAAATCAGGGAATTAACCGAAATTAATGAAATTTTCAGTATTGATATATTAATGAATAAAAGATATAATGCACCAG
>CM042179.1:15729851-15742351 GCA_023376005.1 Doryteuthis pealeii
CTTTTATAACATAACGCCCCCCTCTCTCTTTCTCTCTCTCACTCTCTCTCTCTCTCTCTCTCTCTCTCTCTCTCTCTCTCTCTCTCTCTATCTCTATCTCTATCTATCTATCTATCTATCTATCTCTATCTATCTCTCTCATACACACACACACTCACACATATACACACACTTACACTCACACACACACACACAAACTCACACGTCAATGATTGTGCGATTGCATTTAGATTCACACAGATCTCCAGACCTACACATAAATGCAAGTTGATACATTCATTAAATGAAGCATGTTACATGTATTGTTAAACTTTTTCTCGGTTAAATACGTAGTTTTAAATAAAACTTTAATATGCTCTAAGAAATGTTCATATTTACATACAAATGAATATGCACACATACAAATGTAGAAATATCTATTCATAAAGAACATTTGTCAGATGAATTATGTGTATAAATGTTGTATATATATAGCAGTATTATGAATTTTACATATGCATATGTAAATCAAAATATGTAGCCTGTTAAATAGTTTCCATATAATAGATATGTCCTTTGGTCTAACATGCTGGGTTTATATGATAGATCTTTACATAATACATATCACAAGTGTATAAACGAATATATTCTTAATTTATCATGATATATTTCCGCATTTGTCCCAATATCATATACGAACTATGTCCAAATATGCCATATAATAGTGACCTATCAAGGGCAATGGTCTCCTCTAAAGCACTTCCTCTTGGAACTTTACACACTTATCTCAGTGTCCCTTCCACTTTTCAAAATAGCATGCAAAGTTCCCTCTAGATAATTCCATCAGTTTTCACGTTCTCTTTAATCTCATCCACGTTTTGAAATAACCGAAAAGTGAGAAATCGCAAAATCTTACGTAAAACTAAAAAAAAAAAAAAAAAAAAAA
Organism: Doryteuthis pealeii; assembly: GCA_023376005.1. Classification (NCBI taxonomy): domain Eukaryota; kingdom Metazoa; phylum Mollusca; class Cephalopoda; order Myopsida; family Loliginidae; genus Doryteuthis; species Doryteuthis pealeii. The sequence goes on from CM042179.1 coordinate 15,730,777, forward strand.
AAAATGGGCAAAGAATACCCAGATTTTTTTTCTAATTCTCATATTGTCAATCTCAATCTGCTGAGGATGTAAGAATGAACTCATAAGTGATGTTCTCCTGTGAACACCTATACATAGACACAACAGTGTAGGCTGACCAGCAAAGACCTTCATCAATCAGTTGTATGCGGATTCTGGTTGCTGTGTGTAAGAACTGCCAGTGGCGACGACTGATAGGGACAGGTGTCGAGAGAGAGTCATGGGTATCCGTGCTGTCAGCTCGACCTTATATATATATATATATATATATATATATATATATATATATATATATATATATATATATATATTGCAAAACAATGTCTCTGCATTACGCATTTTGGAATGTCCAGCCTTCCATAATATGAATCACTTTCAATGGATTTCTGGCCAATTGATTTTTAGCCAAATTTGATACCTCGGTACCAAAATTTTATTTCGAATTTTCTCCATAGAATCATTCCCAAAATTCCTTCTTAATTATTTGAATTTCAAGCAAAATTTGATACATATTTGACCGTCACACAATCCACAAGCTCATTCAGAAATATCTCATTGCCAACAGAGTAACCCTATTAGAGAGTGTCTGTTTGTGCATTCATGCTAATATCCCCTCTTATTGGTTAATTACCTGATGGATGCACAACCGGTTCTGGAGATATATAAAATGTGCTGGATACGTTCCAGAAAGATTTCATATATATATATATATATATATATATATATATATATATATATATATATATATATATATATAAAAGGTAAATGCACTTATGTACACAAGTGTGTATGTAGATGTAGGCAAAATATCAATCCATAAATGTAGGTATTTATCCAACCCATTCGCCACGGGTAAGATGTGACACAAGGTCGCAATAAAAGGGGCATTCGGTGAGAATCGAACTCTCTTTTCAGTACAAAACTACAAGAGTAGCTTGCTAGCAATTACACCACGACTGGAACTTCTACGAGGAACGTAAATGTGATGCAGAGAACAATTCCTGTTAGAAATTAACTTTCGGAAACATTCTTGGAATTTTCTCATCAACTTTACTCTCTCTCTCTCTCTCTCTCTCTCTCTCTCTCTCTCTCTCTCTCTCTCTCTCTCTCTCTCTCTCTCTCATATACATATAGACGTGGGTAGGTACTTGCCATAATATCACATAAGCATTATTCATCGTTTTCTACTTCTTTATGTAAGTATCATATATCACCCTATATGTGCTACCTGATAATTAAGATCAGTCTTATTATATCTTCTACCTACCTGTTATAGATATCAGCCAGTATCATCAAGTACACTGTATAATTTTATTCTATTTTATGTACGTGTTTTAGTGTGGGAAGATTTTCTCTGTTCATAAACTTAACCAACCATACACGAAAATAAAACTTTTCATTTACATTTAGACCAATGCATACGCATATGTATACACAACTAAGTATAATATGAGTAAATATTAAAACAAATACAAATGCATTATTTTAATTATACTAATTCAATTAAAACCATACACACACACAAAAGCACACGCATATATATATATATATATATATATATATATATATATATATATATATATGTGTGTGTGTGTGTGTGTGTGTGTGTGTTATGAATAGTGAACAACCATACAAGCATATATACATTATACATTATGAATGCGCGTGGTGTAATAGTTATAGTCGTAGGAAATGGACAAGGAAAACAAAGTTCAAATCCTGGACGAGGCTGTTTGCATTTCTCATAGCGTTAATACCCTTGGGCTAGATGGGTAAATAGTAGGACAGACTAAGGCAAACAGTCTAGAAGGAAGACACTGAATTCAAACCTGTTAAACTCCGCTTAAGAAATTTACCTTGTGTTACATCCTGCCTTGCGGAGGGGGTTGGTATATATATATATATATATATATATATATATATATATATATATATATATATATATATATATATATATATATATATAATTGTTGATATTTGTGGAAAAAAAACAAATAGAAAAATCTGTGCCTTTCTTCTCAGGATATATTCATAACCTTAAAAATGTATATATATTTTTAATACGCGCTTGTGTATGGTTGTGCATGTGTGTGTGTGTGTGTGTGTGTGTGTGTGTGTGTGTGTGTGTGTGTGTGTGTGCGAGCACGATCGTTCGGGTATGTATATCGGTGTATATGCATTGAAGGTCAGAGTATATAAATAAAGATTATACTTACAAATCCATGTTTGTCCGAAATATTATTCGTCAATTTAAGCTTATGAAAGCTGACCACTTTCTGCATCCATTGTTCACCAGATGTAGGTGAGTCCGGATGAATATACATTCGTTTGGGCATTTCGGGGTCAGCTTTCCCAGCCACCATCCAACGACTGTTATGGAATTTATATCTGCAGTCGTCTACGGCAACAATATCCATCAGAAGAATATATTTAGCTCGTTTGTCCAGACCGGATACTCGAACTTTGTAAGGTGGAAACATACGTCTGAATTAAACAAAACAAAACAATAATGAATTATTATACAATTAAAAATTGAATGCACTGTATATGAGTGCAGGCATACTTTACATAGGTGCATGAATACATGTACTGTATATACAAGTGTGTAATATTATGAAAAATTGAAGAACACAAGTTCACAAACGAGTAATGTTTATTTCGCCTAGGCTGCAGTGTTTCGATCTATTTCGATCGATCTTCATCTGGGCTTTTGTTAGTTTGAGAAAGAAAATAAATGTATCACAGAAAATAAGAAATCTTCGAGACCCTTTTGTTTTATGGTCGGTCAGTCTATTTAAAATTGTTCTGACCGACCACAAAACAAAAGAGTCTCGTAGATTTCTTATTTTCTGTGATACATTTATTTTTTTTCCTCTAACTAACGAAAAGCCTGATGAAGATCTATTGAAATGGATCGAAACACTGCAGCGTAGGCGAAATAAACATTACTTGTTTATGAACTTGTATTTTTCAATTTTTCATAATATTACATACTGTCGGATTCACTTCCACATTTTCTTCACATATACAAGTGTATACATCTATCTTGTGTATAGATCGACACTTGCTTTATGGTACGAAATCATTCTTTTATGGAATTATTTTTTTATAGCCAAGGGTTGCAGCAAGTCAATTGCATTATGTTTGAATTTTAACCTTACAAAATCATTGTTCATATATAGGTCGACCTTTGATTTATAATCATTAAATCATTAATTTATGGAGTTAATTCTTAAGGCCAAGTGTTTCTCCTAGTTCTTCTCATTACGTTACGAAATAAGTAAAGTCGTCGGGGCAGCCTAATATCGGTATCAACCAGACAGCGAGGGAGTCTATTCCCTTTTCACTAGCGCCAAACCAAGGAGATTTTATTTTAGCTTTTGGTGTCGAGCACCACACCTACCATCATCTCCTTACTTTACCGAACAGATCTCTGTGCTACTCATACGCTGAGTTGGCACGGGACGGTATCAAGCCCGGAACCTTGTGATCCCAAAGCGGACGCTCAACTGATTGAGGTATTTTTTTTTCTTTCTAAACATTAGACCAATACACGATAATTTCCTGTTAGTCATGATTGCAAAGGATTTAAAAATCTCAGTAGAAAATTTGTTTCGCAAATTTTTCTTCCGTCACAATTACTATCGACTAGTTGATGTACCAGTCTACATCGGGAATTTGATCATTTAAAAAATATGCAAATGAAGCAATTATAATATAACATGAGATACAGTCTCGTAAAAAAATTACCCAATATATTCAGTCTTATAAATATGCTTATATTTGTAATCAGATCTTTACGCCATTTTTTTAATTTAAGAAACAGATTTAACAAGAGATTGTTTTAAATGTATAAACCCCCAGATACATACATACATATGAAAAAACAAAATATTCAGTTTTGTTTTTTTTATATATGATAATATACCAACGTTTCTGGGTTTGTCTTTGTTAAATTATCTTCAGGGCGATATTAAAATGCGACGTTAAAATGCTTCATCAGAAAATTATTTTCAAAATGAAAATTATTTTAAAATGATTTTCTGATGAATCATTATAACATCGCTCAGAAGATGATTTGGGGGAAAAAACCTTAGCATATTATCCTATATAAAAAGTATATCTTTTGAATATATATATATATATATATATATATATATATATATATATATATATATATATATATATATATATATATATATACATACATACTAGTGTTTGTATCTCAAATATACCATTAATACAGCACCTGTCTCCAAATGGAATCAATAATATTTGTTAAATATATATCATTACTTCAAACATGTGTTTCCTTGTATACCAACTTATTTGATGCATAGATGATCTTCTAAATATATTTGTGTTCGCATTTCCTTATATAAATACTTGTGCCATTTCGCCTACAAGATTTATAGATCTTCTAAGACAACTATTAACCAAACTTATAAATTATTAATTGCCTGCCCACCTTTAAGACATTTGTAAATTATTCATTGTATATTCGCCATGTTCAATCTTAATTATACACCTATAAATATTGACATATATATATATATATATATATATATATATATATATATATATGAGGTTAGAGTTAGTGTGGATAGAATATAGATTAGGTTTTCTTTATAGTAAAGACTTCTATATGAATAGAAATATGACTTTTAACAAAAGTACCTGTTATTGCTAACGATTACATAAAGAATTGAATCAAGATCAATGTGGTCTGATTCAATTCTAATTTTAATAAGTTTAATCTAATTAATATAACAGTTGATTAAGTACAAAGCAGGAACGTATAATCCAATTCAGAAATAGAAAATATGATTTATTTATATGTTTCTTGGGGTCTTTTAATATGATATACTGATAATCAAGTGTATACATTTCTTTTGTGGATTATTTTGTTGTTTTTTAAATCTAGTACTTTAATCTAATATTTATTAATATATATATATATATTATATATATATATATGGGGGGGAGATTATGTGCTTAATTTGTTAATTAATTAATTATAATTAAATGAATTAGGCGTGCATATCGGTTTAAATGTAAAGCGTAAACAAATATGACTTTAATTTCATTGCATTTTAAACACATTGTTTGACCACTTCATATATATATATATATATATTGTTGTAGAAAATGTTATATATCAACACGGTTTCGGTCTTCACTACGAGACCTCTTCAGGAAGAGGTTTCGTAGTAAAGACCGAAACAGAGGTAGATAAATTACTAATTCTACTACAACGAAAACGCTAGTGTGACAAAATATATATATATATATATATATATATATATATATATATATATATATATATATATATATATAATATATATATATATATATATATATATATATATATATGAAATGGTAAAATGGATATTAATCCGACAATATGTGAAGAAAAGTTTATATAACATTTTGTTGTTTCTTTTCTATAAACTTTCTTCATATATATATATATATATATATATATATATATATATATATATATATATATATATATATATATAGTGTTCTATTGCCACTGTGTTTCGTTATTTTCTTTTAAATAGTTGACATACGTTTTATATTGTTTTCTACGTATGTAGGGGGACATGCAGGAAACTTTCTCGTTATGCCCTTCTTAATCCTCTTGGAGACTAAGTGTCACAATAGACACTGCGCTATACCTCTCTAGGGGTGGTAATCCTTTACTCCTGAAATTAAATGACACTGTTTTTCTAGGGAGATGTAAATGGCGCGACAAGATATACATTCAAAAGACGTTTCAATCTTAAGCACCTATAATTATATATGTATTGAAATATCTGCAATATCTTAAACCTTGTATCCTTAATCAATATGCTTTGTTTCATGCAATAATTTTGATTGTCTGATTTTAGCGGCATATCAGCTTGTCTTGGATTACTTTATGCCTAAAGGGAATCGCGTTTATTGTACGTTCTTTTTTTAAATTATTTGTGTAGCTGTTTCTTATCAGCCCTTTACGGGTTATATAATGCCGAAACAAACCATTTTTATGAATAACGGACTCAGGTTGCTTACAGTACCCGCTGGCCACCCAATCAAGTATTGAACTGGCTCATCACTACTTAGTTTTCAACGTGACTTGACAGCTTCTATAAGGATGGCTTCGGTATCAAATAACCCACAAAAGTTAACATGTCATTAAACAAAGAAACCAAACCTTTCTTCTACTTTGCTATTTCGTTCCTAACAAATTTGTAATATATATATTCACCAACCGCTCCGCACGAGCAGGATGCGACACAAGGTCAATTTCTGAAGCGGAGTTCAACAGGTTTGAATTAAGAGTTTTTCTTCTCCTAGACTGATTACCTAGCCATGACTAAAGAGCCCAGTCTGCACTGCTATTTTCCCATAGCTGGAGGGAGAATTGGATTCATACCTTTCCCAATGGTATTAGCGCCATGTTAAATTCAAACAGCTTCGTCGACGAATTGAACTCGGGTTGACGAGTCCATTTCCATCGACTCTAACCATTAGACCACGCGCCTCAATTTGTAATATAGTTTTCTTTATAAATGAATCAATCAATACAGACAATTTTATTTGATTATATATGGTAAAATTTATGTTCTATCCACTAACCCAGTGACATTTGTTAGCTCATAAATATATTTAAGTCTCTTTGAAAATGTATTTTAATTCTTTAATGGCAAATTTCTACTTGACAATTCTTTAGCCCTGACTTACATAAGATATGTGAGTTAAATAGCAAATGAAGAGCATGAATGTTTATTTGCTCGGGGGGGGGGGCAAATTATGCCGATGAAAAACATTCGGAAATAAATAAATACACTGCCATGTTATTCATTTCATTCATTTAACTTTTATATTCATGTAGATAAAAAAAAAATCAAAAGTATGTTAATTTATCAAAGATACTTCTTAAAATTACAAAGACAACACAACAAAAATATTGAAAAATATATTAAAGAATATATATATATTTACCGTCCCGACTTGGTGATGACCATCTCTGTGCCGAGGGCATGGAACTGCTCCCACAGCTCTTTGGACTCGAGAGTCACAGTGGGGTCGTCTCGTACTTCACCCTCGACAACGCCAGGGTCGCAGTTGACCCCGAGGCCGACTCCGGTCAAGCCGACCCCAACGCCACGCAAAGAGCGCATACTTTGATGTGTAAGGAATGGGGGCGGAGGTGGAGGTGGATGATGAGGATGATGTGATCGATGATGATGAGCATGGTGGGCGTGGGCTTTAGTTAGGGCTAGGGTTGCTGCAGCAGCCGCAGCAGCTGGATGCTGGAGGGCAAGAGGTAAGTACGGATGCGGAGGATGTGGGTGAGCTAATGGATGGTGAGGATGAGGGTGATGTGGTGGTGGAGGAGGTGGAGGAATACCTCCATTATTAGTAGTACTAGATCCATTACTTCCATTTCTTTCACCGGATCCTCCACTACCGTTACTACCTCCACCACCTCCAGTAGCAGAGGAACTGCCTGAAGTACCGCTGGATCCTCCACCTCCGATATGAAAGCTAAGTGGTGACAGCGCTGCTGCCATGCTGGAGTAGTCCGGCTGTGGGACACTGACCACAACAGCACCTCCACCTCCGCTTCCTCCACTCCCAGCCCCTCCTCCACCAGGAGTGCGGTGGAGGAATGGTGGAGGAGATGGTGTCGTCGCTGGTGGGGAGGAGGTAGGTACCGGTGGCGAGCTGTGAGTGTGTGGGTGGTGGTGAGATGCAGTATAAGCAGCCATATTGGCCGCCATGTTGGCCGCCATATTTGCCGCAGCGGCGGCATCAAAAGAGGCTGTACCCTGGTAAATCATTTCTGTATGTATTTCTTATGTGGATAGCCAAGGGTAGTGGCTTGATAACTGTCTATATGTCTATAACGGTATATGTATATATATATATATATAAATATATATATATATTTAGAATAATATATATATGTATATCATATGCATGAATATATATATATATATTAAAAGATTTATGTATTTGAATTTATATATATATGCACGAATGTATGTGTATATATATGTGTGTGTACGTCTGTGTGTGCGTCTGTGTGAGCACGTGTGGGTTAAATTATTATGTGTGTATATGCATACTCACTTGCGTGTATGCGTGTATGCACGCGTGTGCGTGTTATATGTGTTTGTGTGTGTGCCTGTATATGTGTGTGTTATATGTGTATCACCAAATTCGTTTTTAAATTAAGAAATCGGAAGGGGAAATGTCCTGGTACATAATCATTTCTTTTCTATTCTAATAAACTTTCTGGCACAATATTTAAATATCTATACGCTTATGTATGCTTGTTTGAGAATATATATATATATATATTTATGGGTGTATGTGTGTGTGTGTGTTTTTGTGTGAGTGTGTGTGTGTATGCATACACAATACTGAACAGTGTATGAAGTTTATTCTATATACCTGTATATAGATGTGAATTGAACTGAATAGGTATATATAATCTGCATTCTGTTAAAAATAAAGTACGTATGTATATATATCTACGATTTTCAGTGTGTATATATTTATACATGTGTATGTTTACTGATTCGGGTTCATTTATTCAGTAAGTATACACCTGTTGGTTGACTTCAAGATATTGCAGTATTTCCCGATGGCTGGAAGAGAAGGATAAAAAGATGTCAGGAATATTCATTATTGTAAAATCGTGTATCTTACACAAACAAACACAAACATAAACACATAATATCATTAGAATACATGCGTATAAAAATGCATACGGATACATGTATAGATAAAAAGATTTTTGAATAAGTAAAAATATATCAGGATAATGTATTAAATATAAATACATATATGTATATAATAATATATATATATATATGTGTGTGTGTGTGTGTGTGTGTGTGTGTGTGTGTGTGTGTGTGTGTGTGTGTACATTAGAAGTACAGTTTATTTTGAATCCGAGTTTTTCATTTCAATAACCCTTTGAATCAGAATTTATGTAAGTTTATACATACAAAAATAGATATAAACAAATTCATATATATATATATATATATCATGCTTAATATACTAGTCGAAACCGTTTGGAATGCACAATCTTCTGGACATTTCCATATGTATATATGGCCCTTCTTCGACCGATATATATATATATATATATATATATATATATATATATATACTAAGCGTGTTGGTAAATCCTGCGGTGAGAAAAAACCCAGCAAATAGTTTGATTGTAAAAATATACTACCAAATATCAACCGGGGAGAGAAAATTTTTTGAAAAAAAGAAAAGACCAAGATAGTCGTACCAACAAAAAATAATCTATTGGTACAGTATTTGGCCAAAAGAAAAAACAATTTATATGTATATATATGTACATAAGATATATATATATTCATATAACCGCTAGGAGAATAGCTAATAAGTAAAAAGTGCTCAATACCTAAGTAGAGCTAATAATAAAGATAAATCATGAGTCAGACGAACCTACTATTAGTTTCGCTTAATGCTACTCAGGGCTAAGATCTTAGCCCTGAAGAGCATTAAGCGAAACTAATAGTAGGTTCGTCTGACTCATTAGATTTATCTTTATATATATATATATATATATATATATATATATATATATATATGGAATGATGGATGGATGGATATTTCTCTCTGGATTCTTCTATGTACAAAGTTTGTATTGTCACAAACGAGATGCAAAGAAATATTTTATATCGATTTATATAAGATACCAAGTAATCATCAAATATAATTAGTTTGCTAATTATGATCATAATCAGGATTATTATATTAATTAGGAAATAAAAAATATATACTCCTATTTCATATAATATCGTATATATATATATATATATATATATATATATATATATATATATATATATATATATATATATATATATATATATATATATATATATATATATATATTGCTCTGTATATAATCTAAAAAGTTTATCATACCTTGAGCTCTCCGTAGTGATTAAAGATTCACTGTATTTATACATACTGGATCATACAATAATAATAGTGTGTCTTAGAAATCACATATAGAATCATCCCTTACTACCAAGTTTTGGATACCTCATATATATATATATATATATATATATATATATATATATATATATATATATATATATATATAGATAGATAGATAGATAGATAGATATACATATATATATATATACGTTTATACATATATAAGTTAATTATATGTATATACACACACACACACACACACACACACACACATATATATATATATATATATATTCTATGGTTTATAAATCCTTAAATATGTGATGGGGCTTTAAAAGTCCTTGCATAGACTAAGAAGAGTAAAACCTACACCCATGAAACTAAATTCTATTCCATATATTTATATACTCACTACTACAAAACATACGGGGAACATCGTTTCTGATATTTCTTGAACCTTTCAGAAAATAAAAAAGGGACAATTCGTTTCATAAATGTGCCGATGACTTTTCAGCACATTCACTAACATTAGTTTAGAATTTTACAAAAATGTAAAACCTGAGGTATATATTTTTGGTATTGGTTATGCAAAGACTATCACTCATATACACACATATATATGTGCGTATATTTTCATACTGTATATATATATATATATATATATATATATATATATATATATATATATATATATATGTATATTATATATTATGGTTCCGTTCGTCTAACTGTTTTCTTTCGACAAATATCTGTAGATCTTCCATACTGTGACGAACAAAAGTTTGGGGTCTTCATTTAGGTTTTAGTTCAAGACAACAGACACACAGACACACGCACACTCACATGCACCGTTGTATATATGTATTAATCAATATTAAAATTAATGCATTTAAATATCGATATGCATGTTAATTTAATATCTATCATATACTAATAATATCATAAGAAAGTATTTCCTCCTTTCTTAGAGTAAAACATTATTTTTAACACGTTATTGGACGGATTTAACGGGCACAACACACACACACACACACACACACACACACACATAGATTGCAATTATTACTGCCAAGAAAATTGAAATTGTCAAGTCGAATTCAAATTTCTGACCAATTCAGTTTGTGTTTCATTTTGCGCTAATGCCTTTGGGAAAGGCATGGATCCTTCTGTTTGTGGGGTAATAGTAGAAAAGATTCGGCACTTTAGCCTTACTACGGTAATCAGTCTTAAGAAAGGAAAATTGTGAACGCTGTATTAATTTTATATACTATAGGGAATTTCTTAAAGGATAATATATATATATGTATATGTGTGTGTGTCTGTGTGTCTGTGTATGGGTGTGTGCATGCGTGTGTGTGTGTGAAAAAAATCAAGTAGGAATATTATTTCTTTATAATTACTATATTTCTGATTCTTAATTTTTTTTTAGTTTTTTGATTTTTTTCCCGACTAGTTTGGGCCTTAAATCAACATTACACAAAATTTTGATATAAAAGAAGCAACGAAAAATTAACATTTCATCTTGTGACATATTTGCTTGCACACACACACACACACACACACACACACA
>CM042179.1:15754851-15757351 GCA_023376005.1 Doryteuthis pealeii
TATATATATATATATATATATATATATCATATATTTCTATTATGTATATATATATATATATGAGTAAGAAAAGGTGGAATGAAAACATCACACAATGCTGTTAAAGAAGAAAACAATTTATAATATAATCATAGCTGATACTGAAATTGTTTTCTTCTTTAACAGCATTGTGTGATGTTTTCATTCCACCTTTTCTTACTCATATTGTCGGATTCATTTCCTTTCTTTTAACTTATATATATATATATATATATATATATATATATATATATATATATATATATATATATATATATATATTGTACTATAAAAATATTATTTTTAAATATTTTTTATATTATTTCTTTTATAATACATTATCAAATACTAGCAAATATATGCACCCCCGGGTGCAAGTATTTAAGTTTTAAAGTAATACAATATTGTATTAAATTAGAAAGGCTAATGAAACTAAATAAGAATACAGATACAAAGATTTGAAACAGAGGGAGTATAATAAAAGATTTGAAACAGAGGGAGTATAATAAAAAAATGGAACAACTGAAACTTACTCTTCCATCACTCTCGTCTTTCATTGTTATTTTTTCTAATTTAAGTATTTAGGTATAAGAGGATGTAAAGAATAAAATGACAGTTATTTTATCTTGTTAATGGATTTCATCTAAGATTTATTGAAGAGATTGTTGCTTATATTCATTAAAATAAAACCAAACAGTTAGAAATCAATAATACTAAGCACATATTTACTAAATTCGATTTTTTAATATTAATATGCAAATTAGCCTTCCCGTTCAGACTATAAACCGCTATTTTGTTGTATATATAAATATAATTGCATGTTGTTAGTATGTAGATATGGTTAACAGTATTAATAATGTAAAACAATTTTATTAATAATTGAGGTTTAAATAAAAAATAAAATCATTGAGAATGTTATGCCAATAACTAAGGGAATTGTGACTTGAGTAGTAATATAGTTTCGGTTACAGACAGAAAAACACACAATCTCCATTATAATAAGATATATAATATATAGTAAATATTTTTCTATCTGTATCCATTCTTAAATTGCATTCTATTTTTAACTAAATGACTTTTTTTCTATTTGATTAATTTAATTTGATTGCTTTGAAATAAAAAAAAACAAATTTGTATAGTTCAACACACACATGTGCAATTGTGAAAATACTGTTATTCCAATTATCTCAAAAGTCAAAATCCGGCTTCACAATTGACTCACCAAAATAATGATTTGAATAATGATAACGATACTGAAATAATTCAAGATTATTCTTTGTTTGAATTGCAAATATTTTGCAGCAGGAATTTTTCAAACAGGAGTAAAGTCTCTCCCCATGAATATATATATATATATATATATATATATATATATATATATATATATATATATATATATATATATATATATATATATATATATATACATATACACACACACACACACACACACACACACACACACATATATATATATATATATATATATATATATATATATATATATATAAACAATTTTATGAAGTGTATTTATATATTTGTTAAGATGTTTCTGAACTTCATCAGGTAATGATCGTGAACAATTTTTTTTAATTTTGAAAAAAATGGTTTTGAAAAAAATACTTTAGATAAGATATTTGGGCAATTTTCAATGTTTATATCGGAGATACTTTAAATGTCTTTAAAAAAAAAAAGCTTACATGAACATAGTTATACTTTTAAAAGGAGTTAACTTAAATGCTCCCGTAACGCACCGGTTTTTAACAGATCAAAATTTTAATTAAAAAATATCTCGCATATAAGTTTATAAGTAAAAGAAAAATATCGAAAACTTATAGAATTCACTGTAATATTTTTGTATCAAATAATTAAACAACTAAGATTGTATAACTTTTTCCGGTAAGATTAAAATTAAAACAAGAAAATATTCCACTTATCTTGAGATTAGATTTCAGTAATTTATTTTAATGTACTGTTTAATTATTATGAATTAATAAGACTATTTTACTTCATACACGAAAGTAATATTTTCAATTCCTTTAATCATTTAAAATAATGTTCATAATGGACAAAATTTCGAATACTTATTCATTTCCCGCTTTTTTAAAATTTCATAATGATCAGCGTTCCTAATTGTGTTCATTTTCCAATTTCATGAATAGTTGTAGCTGAAATAACTTTTCATAAAATTTAAACTTTTTCAATATATTTATTTTATTCATACGGGTTAAAACATCATAATAGATATATAACACTCCACAAAATTGTTTTTTACGCCTTATTTCACTTTCATTCTGTCCGATATTTTATCCATATATATATATATATATTAACGCAGTAATAAATATGAAAAGTGCTTTTAATAGAATTTCTTTAAATAAAATATGAAAAGAGCTTTTAATAGAATTGAATATACTTATTTAATTTCAACCTAAATTTTATGAATATGTCAAATCTTTATTATTTTAAAATCCTATACGAA
>CM042179.1:15762351-15767351 GCA_023376005.1 Doryteuthis pealeii
CATATAAATACATATATATATATACATATATATACACACATAGACTTTATATATATATATATATATATGTGTATGTGTGTGTGTGTGTGTGTGTGTGTGTGTGTGTAAAAGAAAGAGGCGTGCTTTTTCTTGTAGATTCTTTATTATAAGCTGTGATGAAAAGAAATATGTTAAATTAGCATCTTTGACCGATTTATTGTTAACAATTTACGAAGAATATCTTTGAAATTAATCATTGAATAATTTAATCTATTTTTCTACTACGATTATTTCAAGAATTTCTACAGTAAAATCTATAAATTCATACTAACAACTAGTAAGTTTTTTTTATTCAATATATTATTTATTTCAATATATTTTACTTTACAATCTAGATTTATGTAAGAACAATCATTTTCGAGAATATAGTTGACTTTGCTATTTATTATGAAAATTTATTTCGGTATATGCCTAAAATGAATTCTTTAATTTCTAAACAATAAATACAATCATAAGATTATAATTAAATGCAACTATCTTAAATACTTCTCGTGTGTTTATTGTAATCAAATTATTTCATTTTCGTTTTTAAATTTGCAAATTCTTTTTATTCAATGATTTTTTCCATAGATTATTTCACAGTATTCATAATCGATTATTTCTACAAATTTAAACCGTTCATAGCGGGTCTCCTACTACTGCGATCCTACCGTAAACCACTGATAGCGATTCTCACACGTGTTACTTGAATGAGATTAACTCAGATTACAATAATGATAGGACTCTAAGAACTCATTCTATTCAAATAAATAGAATAAGTTCTTAGGTGAATAGATGGTGAACTTTGAAATATCTCATCATACAGGTAAAAAAAAAATGTTTTTAAATACCCAGAAAGTTTGGTAAAGCCGTGGGGGAAATTTAGTAGGCAAAGAGTTAAAATTTCTGTATCAAAATTAGTGCATTTTATTTAGAAATAATTAGAATATATTACTATATAAATCACTGAGCTTCTAACAAAGTATGTGATATGACTATTTCTGTTGTATTTCTATTACCAATTTCTTTGAATGTTCAGAAATATTTTTTATATTCTGTTAATAAATCATTTTAATACATAATTAAAGTTAGAAAAAATATGACTTGAAAACCAAAATTTGATGGAGCATCTATTTACTTGGTTTTTTTTTTTGTTTTTTTTTTTTTTTTTTTTTGTTATTCCGTCATATATACTTTTATTTTATCTATATATCTATTCATAACTAAAGATATAATTCAATATGTAATAACCCCATCATAAATTTATATGATTTGAGAAATCAATTATTTGATTATTAAATTATTCGATGGAAATGAAAATGTGTAATGGAAAATAGATTTTTTTAATTTTTTCGTGTATTTTGCTTTGAGTTATTTTTATTATATTTCATAAATTACTACAATAAAAATATTTATAAAGATCTCCCATAAAAATCATGTTTTTCTATAGAAAATTAATAATTTCTGTTTTTATTTGAAAAATAATTTGAATATATATTTCAGGAATATTTGTATTCGTTCGTAGATAAAATTATCAATTTTAATATAAAAAAACAGAATATCACGTTTAATTCCTTAAATTCAACTGTAGATATGTTGGCATTTCACGGTCGATGTATCCCGAAATATCAAGATATTATGTATTTTGCAATGAAAAAAATGTTATTTCATTTCATCTATCTATCAAATGAATAATTTTAAAAGATTTCGAATGTAAACGATTTATTCAAAAAATGATTTTATAATTTTATAACAAAATTATTCATGTAAAATCTACTTTATCTGTATAGAAATACTTTCGGTCATTTTTATATTTAAGGAAAAAAGTGATTTCACGTGTTTATACAAACTTATACATTCATTTTCCTTTATATTATAAAATTATTTAAGTACTTTTAATTAAAAAAGAATCATTTTAATGCGTTTGAAAAGTATTCTTATATTTTTAATGTAAATAAAATGATAGGCGTAGCCAAAAATAATGTTAATGTGTTTCAAATTTAAATTAGAAATTTTCGTATATCCCAAAAGATATAAAAGCAATCTATTAGTAATTTATCGAACACACACGCGCGCACGCGCACACACACACACACACACACACACACACATATATATATATATATATATATATATATATATGTGTGTGTGTGTGTGTGTGTGTGTGTGTGTGTGTGTGTGTGTGTGCGTGTGTGTGTGTGTGTGTTTTCTCCATTGCTGTAGAACACTTTCTACAAGTGATTTCAAAAAGTTATTTTTTTCGAACATCTCAGAAATTCTCCGTATTTCAACCGATTTGATTTAAAACAATAAGGAATTTACTCTGACGAACGCCGTTATTTCTTTGTATACTGAAAAAATTTCTGTAGTTTTTCTATTATTGTTATTTCATTTTATTTTGTATTTAAAATAATAATTGATAGAATACATGTATGCATGGATAAACTCCTGGCCGAAACACGTGTCATTAAAATAAAATAAAATAAAATGAATCCTATTTTATCCATTCAACATTTTCTTTCCTTTATTTTTCATTTTAACACACGCACGCACACACACACACACACACACACACACACACACACATATATATATATATATATATATATATATATATATATATATATATATATATATATATATATATGCGTGTTTGTGTATATGTGTGTGTGTTACGTGCCTAAAAAGTAACGCGTGAATTCAAGAACACGTCAGTAGAAGAGAGTAGAAGATACAACAGTGTTTAATATGGAATATAGTATTGAGTAAATATGATAGTATCAATAATTGAAAATATCACTTAATTCATAGTTTTTCAATTTCGATCAGAACGCCTAGATTTACAAATTAAATTCTCAATGTTTGTTGAAACATGTTCGACGGAAACAATATTTTTTTAAAATTATTTTGCTATTAAATCAACGCATGTTAGTTTGTTTTGTTTTGTTTTTTTAATATTTTATATTTCGTAATATGAGTGTGTATATATGTGTGTGTGTATTTGTGCGCGCGTGTGTATCTGTAGATTATTTAATTAATTTAAAAATAACCCCGTGTATTTTCTGTTTTTCAATATTGTAAATGAACATAATAAATTACACCGCATGTTGTAATATATCTATCTATCTATCTATCTATATATATATATATATATATATATATATATATATATATATATATATATATATATATATATATATATATATATATATATATATACATACATGTTAAGTAATATGTTATTATAATTTAAAATATGATTTTTCTGTATGTAACAATTATTATTAGTGAAGTTCATTCAGTGCATTTAAAGAATTTATTATGTTCATATCTAAATATTTTCACTTGTCTATTTTTTTTAAAACCCTTTATGCAAATTCTAAATTTAAAAGATTTCGAATATTTCCACAAAATCTGTGTATATTTGTCGGCCTTGTACTTCAAAACATCAAAAATAATTTCTTAATAAATACCAAATTGTAGTTTGGTAATTATTTTTTAATTAAAAAAAATGTCTTTAAAACTACATGTAAAGTTGTATTTTTCCTTTATCTTTAAAATTATTTTATAGGATATTTATTCATAGCTTGCGCTTATATATATATTCATATATTTAGAAATAATATTTTCATATTATTAGGAAGAATATTATCTGTTTTATATGTTTTCTATATATCAAATTTAGAGGCATAGATTTAATCATAAATCGCCAATGGCCGATACACTTGAAATATACACGAATTATTTAATTATATAAAAGGTATTGAGAAAATTCATATATTTTCACCTTTTAAACAAATTTTGTGTTGTCTATTTTTTCTATATGTTAGTAAGCGGTGAAAACACGATTTTTAAAAAAAATATTTTAGCTTATGTTTGAATCAGATATTTTATTAAAGAGAATAAAACTCAGTAGATGAACAACAAAGGTCAAAGAAAAGAATAAAAGATTATTTTTCTTCAAATACTAAAAACATGAAAATATTTTATTTCTAACGATACGATCATGTTTTTAACATAACTATTTTTTTTAAATGTAAACTACTTTCTGTTTAAAATCAAATTCTCATCTTATGTTTTTCGTAAAACTTAATTTTCTTCTCCGCTTTTATATATATATATATATATATATATATATATATATATATATATATATATATATATATATTATATATTATATATATATATTTATTATATATATATATATATATATATATATATATATATAAGTTTTGCTATAGATACATAGATGTTACTCGGAATCTATATTGGTCAGCAGGTGCCATGATAAGTTTTTCATAGATACATGGATGTTCCTCGGAACATCTATAATATCTTTTAGAAAAGTAGTGTTTATTTGCCAGTGCTCACCTTCTCCCCAAATAACATTATAAATTAAACTAAAAACATATAGAACATTTGGATTTAAGAATAACACTTCTACAAATGTTCCTAAAACAATACTATTATGAATATATAAGTATTAAAAAGATATTGAAAATATACTTGTAAAATCATATGAATACATATTGTATTAATATTGAAAATATATTTGTAAAACATTATGTATATATATTGTGTTGATATTGAAAAATATTTGTAAAACATTATGTATATATATTGTGTTGATATTGAAAATATATTTGTAAAACCTTATGTATATATAGTGTGTTGATATTGAAAATATATTTGTAAAATCATACTAGTATGAGTACATAAAGCATTAGGTAATGAAAATATATTGAAAATATTGCCAGATAAAAAGGGCAAGTATATAAATTAATTTAAAAGCTACTATAAGTAAT
The DNA here is from genome assembly GCA_023376005.1 of Doryteuthis pealeii. Lineage (NCBI taxonomy): Eukaryota > Metazoa > Mollusca > Cephalopoda > Myopsida > Loliginidae > Doryteuthis > Doryteuthis pealeii. Next base: position 15,767,175 of record CM042179.1, read on the forward strand.
AAAGCCATTATAAGTAATAAAAAAATATAGTTGTAATTACTTAACTCTCTAAATGAATATATCTTACTAATAAAGAAAGAATTCAATGAAAAACATTTTTTATGGTCAAAGAAACAGAGTAACCAATAGAATTATATATATACGCATTAATCATTTTCATCATTCTATTATGAGAAA
>CM042179.1:15784851-15828047 GCA_023376005.1 Doryteuthis pealeii
TTATTTTTTTATCTAATGGGTTTCAGTCATAATTTTATATTAACACAAACCACGAAGCTTGGTGAATTATTTCAGATTCTACATTATTATGCACCCTTTTATAATTTTTTTATGGCACAAAAAATATGCGTGTTTTGGAAAAAAAAGATAGACATATAGACGGATTGATAGACAGATAGACAGACAACATAGATAGACAATTAATATATATATATATATATATATATATATATATATATATATATATATATATATATTGAGTGAGAGAGATAATTTATATATATATATATATATATATATCGATAGAGAGAGAGAGAGAGAGAATATATATATATATATATATATATATATATATATATATATATATATATATGGGGGGGGAGAAATAAGAGGAAATTAATCTGACAGTATGTGGAGAAAGGTAGACAAACAGGGGATATTGTAGAAAATGGATACAATAAACATCCATTTTCTACAACATCCCGTGTTTGTCTACCTTTCTCGATATATATATATATATATATATATATATATAATATATATATATATAGAGAGAGAGAGAGAGAGAGAGAGAGAGAGAGAGAGGGAGATAGATAGATAAATAGATAGATAGATAGATGTAATCAGCCCAATCTAATCATAATAAAGTAATGATTTATAATTTTAATTCAACAACATTCTCATTCAATCTAATAAAAAAAAATAATAGAATCGAATTCATTCTCTTTTCTAGTAGTTGTACATTTACATTTATAGATAAATAAAATATAACAGTAATAATAATTATCTAAAGTCTACAACAACGGCTATTCGAACCCCGCATGATGCCCTTCCCCTCCGTTGAGATAATTAGATAAATATATTTTATATGACACAGTTTGTTTCTCTTGGTGGGAGGTACTTTTTCAAAACGTCTCAAGAAATTGTTCATTTATTTTTTTTTAAATTGCTATAAACCTAATAGACGCCATCGGACCATTTATGGCACGTTTATCGAAACTGATTTTTTTTTAATTTTATTTAAAAATTAAAATGAAGAAGAGTGGATAGCTGATCAACTTATATAATTCAGTGATTCATGAATTTATATATATATTTTTTTTGGGGGGGGGGCTTTCTTTTGCTTTTTTTTTTTTTTTTTCGTCTTTCTTTTGTTTTTGTGCGAAGCTCCGGGTTGTGCAAGTGCAATATCCTACAAACTCATCAAACATTTTGCTCCATAAAACTTTTTCTTGTTTCCTAAACTGAAAATTAGACTCAACGGTACGAGATTTGGGAATGTGGAGGGCAGTTTTTAAAGATCCATTGGCTCAACATCACACATAACAAAATAATAGATTCATAGATGATTCAACCAATAGAAAATTCACTGAATTATGCGTGTTGAATATCAAGTAGACTATTTTGAAGAAAATTAACGTTTCATTTATTGTTCATTTCTGACTTAATAAATACAGCTTCTGCATCAATACTTTTTAAACACATCTCGTATTTTGATGAAAATGAACGTTTAATTCATTGTAGATTTCTGCCTTGTATTACTCCTTCAATCTCGATACTTTTTAACATACCTTGTATTTTGAAGAAAATTAACATTTCATTCATTGTTCATTTCTGTCTAAGTAAATACAGCTTCTGTCTCAATACATTTTCAACACATCTCGTATTTTGATGAAAATGAATGTTTTATTCATTGTTTATTTCTGTCTTGGTAAATATATTTTCAGTCTCAATACATGTTTGACACACCTCGTATTTTGAAGATGAACGTTTCATTCATTATTCTTTTCTGTCTTAGTAAATACTGCTTAAGTCTCGATACTTTTTTGAACATGTTTAACATTTTGAGGAAAATGAAAATTTCATTCATTGTTTCACTTGCTAAATACAGCTTCAGTCTCGATACTTTTTTCAACACACCTCGTATTTTAAAGAAAATGAACGTTTCATTCATGGTTTATTTCTGTCTTGGTAAATACAGCTTCAGTCTCAATACTTTTTTCAACACACCTCGTATTTTAAAGAAGATGAACGTTTCATTCATGGTTTATTTCTGTTTTGGTAAATACAGCTTCAGTCTCAATACTTTTTTCAACACACCTCGTATTTTAAAGAAGATGAACGTTTCATTCGTGGTTTATTTCTGTCTTGGTAAATACAGCTTCAGTCTTGATACTTTTTTCAACATACCTCGTATTTTAAAGAAAAGGAATACTTGATTTATTGTTCATTTCTCTCTTGATTAATACACAGTCAGTCACAATACTCTTTCAACTCACCTTGTATTTATATATTAGATCCCTTACATATTATAGATACCCGTACCAATAATAAATTGTGCATATATTATAAGACTCTTATTTTACTTATTAAAGTTAAAAAAATTTCCCTTCAAATAATTCCAGCGATTATCCAGTCTTTCTCTTCTCTCAAGCTTAAAAATATTTATAACCTTTTTCTAAACCTTTGTTTATTTTTATAAAAGCGAAAAAGTATTATAAGTTCTGCTGGAACCCATATTTCACTGTTCAAATGAATATATCTACGACAAAAATCCCCGGTTTAATCGCATCTTTGTATCGACATTATGAAGCTCTGGTTAAATTCCATCAATATCTCAAGAACTGCCCTTTCAGTCAGGGATTACTTTATTCTCTATGGGATTAAATGTTTGATAAGGTGTCTCTAACTCTGATGTCCCAACTTTTCAAACTGACTTTGACGTAGGCTTATGTATTTAGTCTTTGTTCCTAGTTCTTGATTTTTAGTTTTTGTTTGCGGAAAGTGATAGTAAAAATGTCCTTACTTAAACTTTCTGTTATATTATCTTAATAATGTTTGTTTGATAATATGGAACAGCATCAAATAAATGGCATTCACTTTCATATTGTCGATAGAAATAGAATAATAGGAAATATTCGCGTTATATTTCACCCTTGACTTCTTTGTTGATCAAATTCTACAAACCTATAAGGTAATAAAAAGAATAATCTTACATCATTTTAGAAAACGCTGAAAGTTTAAACAGGATAATTTATCAGCGTCCTAATAATTTATCAGTGTCCTAATTGATTAAACACATTTCATATGACGTATCCAGACTTGTTTCATTTGAACTCAGGCGATGATGACATAATATATTTTAAAAAAAAGGTTCATTTACTTCATGTTTTGCTCTTAAACCCTCTGTCTGTATGTATGTTCCCCCCTCTCTCTCTCTCTCTCTCTCTCTCTCTCTCTCTCTCTCTCTCTCTCTCTCTCTCTCTCACCGTATGCCATACAACACACAATACTTAAATGTTGATAAACACCTATAAAATGAAGCAGTAAATTCTCTTTTGATCTTTCTTTATAGTTGAAGTCTTATTAAAATCTAAAAGGCAAACCAAACGGATTCCATTTTTTAAACTCTAAGGAACAATGACGGTCAGGTGGTCAGATATCCTTCTTTATTATTGATACAGTGTAACTCAGTATAATCTGCCGCATGTAACTTGGAGATGGGTAACACCTATGAGATACCATATATCGCAATACTCACCATGTTACCTTAACGACCCAAGTAAGTCGTCGGGGCGGCCTAATGTCGGTATCAGCCAATCAGCGAGGGAGTCTATCCCCTTTTCACTAGCGCTAGACCAAGGAGATTGTTTTTGCATCTGAGGTGGAGCGCCACACCTACCATCAGCTCCTTACTTTACCGCACAGATCCCTGTGCTACTCATAACGCTGTGTTGGCGAGGACCGCAATCGAACTAGGAACCTTGTGGTTTCTAGCCGAACGCTCTACCGACTGAGCTAACCCGGCCCAAGTAGTATTAGAAAAACACTAGTCTTTCTAAATAGATGGGGAGATAAGTCATAAGTAAAAAGAAATCAACAGAATGTAGGTATATGATTTGTATTATTATGACTATCAGTAATCAATTATAAAAATACATTAGGTTGGTTTGTACGTATAGTTGACAATTTTTTAAATTCATAGAACTCGAAAGTTCTTTTTTTTTCTTTTTTTTCTTTTTTTTTTTTTTTTTTTTTTTTGAGTTTTTTTTTTCTTTTGTTATCTTGTCTGTTTTTCTTTTTTCTTTTTTACAATAAAAATTCATATTCTTGAGCCGAGAACATTATTCCGGCAGTATGAAACCCCATGAAGTAATTGGTGTAGATTATACAAATATATTGTCTAAACCAGAGTTTCTCAACTTTTTTGGACGTGGCCCACGTCAACCCAATGCGAGTTCTTTGAGGCCCCATCCCATGCCAACTTGAGTTTTTATCCCGCCTTTTCCCTTCGTCAACTTAATACACCGAGAGAAGTAAGAATATTAAAGATTATATTTTGGAAAGTGCTATGACATCAAAACACTAACTCTAGTGGTAAACCAAGAATAATATTATTTGGATAAACATTTTATTTGAATAAATTTATCTACAAAACAAACAAAAAATAAAATGCCATCAGCTTTATCTTGTATGGTTTCAATGGGATTCCGATAGATTTTCTGTGGCCCCTTCTTGGCCCCTTGCGACGCTCTATTTTTAAAATTTTGCCTAGTACCCCCCCCCCCCCATCTCATATCACCCAAGAGAGTCATATGGCTCCTGTTGAGAAACTCTTCTTCTGAGAGATGGAATGAAACCTTTAAAAGAAATTACTACTCAATTTCGGAATAAAAGAAAGTGTATTCACCAAGCCCAAAAGATTTGCAGTAAAACTATCCTTAGTTTGTTATAACATAAAATCAAATTATTAAGACAATAGATAACAAATAATTAAAACTAGCATGAGCTGTAGACATACCACATATAATAATTTAATTATTACAACGTTTGATATGTTTATTAAAAGCTATTGCAAATATTTCAATATGTAACAAAGTATAATTTAACTCTCTCTCTCTCTCTCTCTCTCTCTCTCTCACACACACACACACACACACACACACACACACACACACACACATACACCTTTTTCTTTCTTTTCCTTCTTTTCCACTTTTCATTATGTTCGATTGAAACAGGTTATCATTATCACTTCCACGCGTTCACCGCTTCTCTCTATCTTTCCCCTACTTTCTTTCTTTATTTCTTATTATAATTTTTCTCTGTAGCATGTCCTTTTTCCTCACTTTTTTTCTTTATAATAAAAACGGAATGGTCCATTATTTAGCTGAAGTGACGACACTCATAAGAAATAAGAATTGGTCAATAAGCAACTCCAGATAATCAGGATTTATATTTTTGCATTTCCTCTTGGACGATTTGGACAGTCTCATTTTTAACCAGAGGGTGTTACAAGATGATAACGGTCGTACTTTTAAGGAACACGAGTATTAAAATATATATGATTTTCTGGTACTTTCTAAATGTCTCCATTGATCCATTTCGGTTTCTCAAATACGTTGTACTTGGACGATTTGGACGATCTCATTTTTAATCAGAGGGTGTTGCAAGAAACACGAGTATTAATATACGGTAAATCCTCGAGTATAGTCCGCCCTTGAGTATAATACGCAGGGGATTTTTAGGGGACTGTACCTCTGAAAAAATACGTTTGAATAAACATTGCCGGACAGCAAATAGAGACTCGGACATTGCTTAGAAAATATTTTCCATGTTTAACCTCGTATATAGTACGCACTAAGGATTTTGACCTTTTTGGGAAAAAGTGCGGATTATACTCCAGGATTTACGGTATAGATGTAATTTTGATTGAAATCCATCAGAATACAGATTGTTTAGTTTATTTAGTTTCTGAAAATCTGATGAACGAATATAAATCTTCAAATTTTGTTAGAACTATGAGAGAATTATCACAATCATCAAAACAAGAAAAAACAACAAAGTTAGAATGAAAATAAATAAATAAATAAAAATCACTTTTTTATTTTATTTTTCCAAGAATCAATCTTAGCTGACATCAACAGTGTATGAGTATCGTGTTTTGGATCATGGCAACTCCTGGCGAATGATCACCAAAAATGTGAAGAGTTCTAGGATTTGGGCCTGGCTTTCATCATTTTTTATGAAAACATTTGACATCACCAGTAGTAAATTGTTATGGCAGATCTTTCAAAATACTTAGCTGTCCGTTAAAGTTTCTGCCAATTCTCAACCAGTTCACGGCAGTTTGTGACTTTTATTTATTTATTTATTTATTTATTTATTTTTATGTTTTCTTTTCGTTTTTTTTTTCTTTTTTTCTTTTTTTTTTTTTTTTTTTTTTTTTTTTTTTGTAATATGTGAGGAATTGAAGGATTCGACTGATTTTAAGGTCGACTGGTAAGTCATGATGAATAATTTCTCCTCAACTCCTCAATTGTTGAAAAAATCATATGAATTTTTTATGAAATTAATCAATGACCTAAACAGAAAATAAAAGATAATTATACGACTGTTTTGTTCTAATTAAGATCCCATGAGTTTTAAAGTTTAACTCCAAATCACGAAAAAGAATATTTTATAATTTTCTCTGTACCCTAAAGCAGACCAGTTGAATATTGAGAAAGGTACATTTTTATAGCATGGCTGCTAGATTAGCTAGTTCCACTAGATTATTTAGCATCTAAATGATTTGAATATATTTTGATATATTATGGATTTTCGAATATATTATGGAATATATTTAAGTATATTAGAAGTACTAGTACAAAATAAAAAAACACCCTCCGGGCGATGTAAAAATATTTTTTAAAGGTATTGCCTGAGGGGATGGGAGCTGAAAATTCAATGTCATAGAGTATGTACCATAAGTATGTAAAATCGTCAAATTTATTAAAGGAATAAAAAAAAAAAAGAAAGAAAGAAAGAAAGAAAGAAAGAAAGAAAGAAAACAATTTGAAATGAAACAGTTCCGATAACTTTAAATATTATATTAGAATAAAACAATTTATATATAAATATATAACGCTGGGCATCTATTTATTGAAACAACGATTGATTGTCTAACGTTGCATGCTCACATTTTGAGTATATTTATTCTATGTTATGACGTTGGATTATATGTTGGGTAATGTGACGTAAGCAGTGACGCAGTTTTTGTTTACAGACAAAAACCGGAAGTGAATCACCATTATAATAGATTTAGTATATTATCAGAAGTCCAAGCGCTAAAAACTATCCTTATTTTATATTACGTTAAATGAATAAATCGAAACAAATTAATGAAACGTGATTATAATTGAAATGTACTAGCATAAAAAACACCCTCTGGGCGGTGTAAAAAATAATTTTTGAAAGTTATTGCCCGAAGGAGTTGAAAATTCAATGTCAGAGAGTTTGTATCATAAGTAAGTAAAATCATAAAATTTATTAAAGGAGTAAAAGCCATTTGAAATGAAAATTTAGTTCTGCCCCCCCACACACACTAAAATGTTGCATGCATTTATCAATTATTAATCAAATAATTATTTTAAATATTGAACACACAAATTTTACCCAAAATCGTAGATATTAATTTATTTGTAAACTTTTTAGTTAACCCCTTGTTAGTGAAAAAAAAGGCGAGGATAAAAAATAATTAAAAAATTTGATTAATAATTATTTTGAATATTTTACGCATAAATTTTACACAAAATCGTAGGTATTTATTTATTTGTGAACTAAAAAATAATTCTAAAATTTGACTACAAATTTTTTTTCCATTTAAAGTAATGATACATTTTTAAAATTAATTTAATATCTTGTTCTTTATGCTATACTTGACGATTTTGAGTAAGCAGTGACGTAGTTTCGGTTACAGACAAACTTAGACTTATTTTCTATTATTAATAGATAAGAATTAACTTCGAAGATTGTTTCATTACTGTAAATATAATAAAAGCATTTCTCAGTTTTGACAAAATTAGATATCTACCCAACTCGTTCGCTACGGGTAGGATGCTACTCAAGGTCGCAAGTATGGGACATCCAGTGAGGATCGAACTTGCTATTCAGTAATAATGGATCTGCGAGAATAGCTAGATAACCATTACACCACGATGGGACGCCCCAGTTTTGACAAAAGTATGTGAGAATTTTTCACAATCATTAACAAGAGAAAAAAAAGTTTAGAATAAAAAAAAATATCACCTTTTCTCCTATTACAAGAATCGGTCTCACCTGATATTAACACAGTTTGGATCATGACAGATAGTAGAAAATGATTGAGAACAATATAAAGAGCTCTTTTTGGATTTGCGCTTGGCTTGTACACAGAATCGCCTATAAAGTAAGTAAAATCGTTGGGGTGGCCTAAAGTCGGTATCAGCCAGACACCTAGGGAGTCTATCCCCTATTTGCTAGCACTCGCCCAAAGGAGATTGTTTTAAGCGTCTGAGGTGGTGCGCCACACTTACCATCAGCTCCTCATTTTACCGCACAGATCTCTGTGCTATTCATACACTGAGTTGGCGAGGACCGGTATCGAACCAGGAATCTTGTGGTTCCTAATCGGACGCACTACCAACTGAGATTCCAAACAATTTTTAAAATAAAACTCGAATTTTCTTCTAAACCAAAGATGTCATGATTTTATCATTTTTGATGGAACTAAATACGATCCAAACGGACATTATTAGGTATTATTTATTACAAAACTATCTAACCAAAAATATGAATATCTAACAGTCTAAAAATAAGTGTCTTCTCGTAATATTTTATATATTATCAAACCAAATTTGATTTTTTTGTTATAAAATTTAAATGCTGTAGATATTTAGTCATATCCTGTTTATAAGATTTATATTATATATTATATTATATTATATCATAATATTATATCATATATTATTATATTATAGATTATATATATTATAATTACAAAAAATAAATTGGTTAAGTACCTTATAATTAGCATTGAATAGTTAATCTCCCTTGACAATTATAATGATAAGCGCGAGTGTGAACGAAGATCTCATACATTTATTATCATTAAATTGCAAATTGGATTTGAAATTAATTTATTAAAAAGTATTTAACATTTCGCTTACAAAAATCTCACTACGATGCGCCATTTTTGCTCTCTCTTAGGGCAATATACATAATATTAGTATTATTATTTACTCCTTTTGAGTTTTCACATCAGCATTAGCTGATGGTCTTTCACTGGAGTCTGAGTGACAGCAAGTCTCCTCAGGTCTCCAGGACTCTTCTGAGTATTCTGGCAGATTGCAGCAGTGCAGTATTCTGAATGGTTTCAATCCTTCCTGATTTACAAACTTTACAAACCCTTTTCCAATCCTTTTGGGACCGTTCCAAGTGCACCAACTACAATTGGTATCACTTTGACTTTCATATTCCATAACTTTTTCAGTTCTCTGGCAAGGTCCAGATATTTGTCCATTTTTTCATTATCCTTTAGCTTCACCCTGTGATCTGCTGGAACTGCAAAATCCACTAGTTGACAAGTTCTTCTTTTTTGTTAATCAGCACTAGGTCTGGTCTTCTTGCTGGGATAAGGTGATCCGTTTTTATTTCAAAGTCCCAGAGAATTTTATGTGTTTCGTTCTCAAGAACAGATTCTGGTTATGCATATACCATTTTGTTGTATGGTCAAAATTACATTTTTTGCATAATTCCTAGTGGATCACCTTCCCAACCCAGTCGTGTCTAGTTTGTACTCCCGTTGTGCTAGTTTGCTACATTCGCATAGTACATGGTTACAGTCTCATTTCTATTACCGCATAATCTACATTTACTATTATTATTATTATTATTTGCTCTTTTTGAGTTTTCACATCAGCATTAGCTGATGGTCTTTCACTGGAGTCTGAGTGACAGAAAGTCTCCTCAGGTCTCCAGGACTCTTCTGAGTATTCTGGCAGATTGCAGCAGTGCAGTGTTCTGAATGATTTCAATCCTTCCTTTGATATCCAAACTTTCCAAACTCTTTTCTAAACCTTTTGGGACTGTTCCAAATGCACCAACCACAATTGGTATCATTTTCACTTTCATGTTCCATAACTTTTTCAGTTCTCTGGCAAGGTCCAGATATTTGTCCATTTTTTCATTTATTATTATTATTATTATTATTATTATTATTATTATTATTATATTTGCGATTTCTTTACACGTATAGTAACTGTTGACCTCTACTAAAGTTCGAGTGACGGCAAGTCTTTTCAATTTTCTGTATTCCTCTCAGTATTCCAACCAATCTCAATAGTGGTGTGGTCGGGATCTTCAGTTTCACTGTTGTTGTTGTTGTTGTTGTTGTGTTGATGATGATGATGATGATGATGATGATGATGATGATTCTTGCTGTAGAGATGGTGAAACCAAGTTCTGGTTCTCAGGCACCATAAAAGAGTTGTCATTTAACTGACAGCACTTTTCTTAGGATGCCCCCCCCCACGAGTAAGCCCCGAGTGGGTCGTTCTTCAAGTCAGAATGCTTGTTGATATTGCCTAGGATGTAGTTAGTAAACATTACTATTCCTTTCTTTATGAGTCCTAGAACTCCGATGATCACTGATACTACTTGATTGATTGTTTTGTTTAGCGGCATATCAACCCTTTTCGGGTCATTTAATGCGGAATCAAGTCATTTTGATAAACAAAGGACTCTGGTTGCTTACACTACCTGTTGTTGCTTAAGTGGTCATCCAGTATTGAACAGATTCATTGCTGCTTAACTTTGCTGATCAAGCGGGACAGTATTACTTCAATCTCTTGTCGCTATCGATCTCCAGATCTTTGTATTTAAATAGTTTTTCAAATGATATGGCTGTTGTTATCATCATTGTTTTATTGTTGTTTTTTTTTATTATAAAACTTCTATATTTCATTTCATAAACCCTTTTTTTAAATAACGAGACAAGATAATCAACTGAAATATTAAATTCAATATCGTTTATTCTTTTTTGTGTGTGTGTGTGTGTCTTTGTGTTCAATGAGTTCATATCTATTTAATAATGGAGATTTGCTTCCGGTTTTTGTCTGTAACAAAACTACGTCACTGCTTACGTCACATTACCCAAAATCGTCATAACATAGAATAAATACACTCAAAATTTGAGCATGCAACATTAGACAGTCCTCATTTTTTTAAAACAAGTTTTAATAAATACATGACCGGTATTATATATCTATATATAGTTTGTTTTATTTTAATACATATTTAAAGTTTACATTTCAAATTGTTTATTTTTTTTAATCCTTTAATGAATTTGATGATTTTACTTACTTAGGGTACAAACTTGCTGACATAGAATTTTTCCTCCCACCTCTCAGGCAATATGTTTCAAAAATCTATTTTACATCGCCCGGAGGTCGTTTTTATCATTTTGTACTAGCTTCTTATTACGATCAAATCACACTGAAAGCACTGGTTCCCGTTAGATCACTGAAGTTAAGCAGCGATTAACCTTTTAAATTCTTAATTAGGCGACAAAAGGTGGTACTATAAGCAACCTGAGTCTCTTTTTTTTAATCAAAATAACTTAAGAAGCATTAATGACCCGAAAGAGGGATTGATATGCCGTAAAACAAATGACCAACCAACCAACCAACCAACCAACTAACCAACAACCAGCCTGCATTCCGCAAGAAATCTCTCAAATAATTCTCTACTCTCCAATCCACAATGACAAACCCTTTATAACTTTGTAGCTCCTAAGAAAAATTCTTGTTCGTTATGATATTGTTGACTGCACCTATAAGAAAGAATGTACTTAAGTTTTTAATGTTCTGTCTTGTTTATTTCCATTTTATAAAATGAAGGAAGCAATCGATTGTAGAAAAATAGTGAAAGAGCAAACAGAATATGTTTTATGCTGAATATGTTTTTAAAAAAATCTTCAAAGTCAATTCCATCTCTAGCACAAATGTCCATAAACGTATACATATAAATATACTTTCCTCTTGCATACATGTGTGTGGAGGTGTATGTGTGTGTGTCCGTGTGTGTGTGTGTGTGAGAGAGAGAGAGAGAGAGAGCGTGTGAAAGTCCTTGTGAGTGTGAGTGTGTGTGTGTATGTATTTGAAGGAGGCGCTGTGTGTGTAATTTTATACGTACGTATGTTTATAAAACATATATAAGTGTAGAAAAGTACTTGTGAGCCTTTGTCTAAGAATGTTTTCTTGTGTACACCTATAAACAATTGTCCATTTCTGTATACCTGTAAGCAAAATGCATATCCAGGTAAGTTTAGAAAGTGTCAAGAGTTCACATGTCGGAGACAAAAAGACGGCGAAAGACTTGTTAGTGCTGTCAAACCTTTTCCTTTGATGTACCGCTATCTTGTTCTGTGATGTGAGTGCATATATACATATACATGACTATAATTAATAGACATTTATACTACTTATATACATAAAAAATATAGTATGTGTACGACTTTGTCTATGTTCGTATATGTACATAAATACATAAATATATATACGACACCGCACATATTCATAGGCAAAACATAAACGGGCGTGCGCATACACACATGTACGATAGATATATAGATAAATAGATAGGGTTACAGACAGACAGACAGACAGACAGAGAGAGAGAGAGAGAGAGAAGTACATGTTTATAACACATACGATGGCGGATCAATAATTTAGCAACCTAACACGTAGTTGTAATTTACTAAGCTTAGCTTAGTTTGTCACAAGACCAGAGGTATGAGGCACACAGTAAGAAACGAACTCACAAATAGTGATTTGCCAGCATAGCCCAACCATTACACCACATGAGGTGCCACAACTAACATACAACTGCCCATGAGAGAAACAGGGTTCTTCTAACTGTAGTCCAGTGGCCGATAAAGTCTAGCCTTTGCTTTGTTAATAGACATAGCAAGTCTCCAAAATGCGAATACAGTATCCGACCTCAATTGAATAAGTGTTAATCCTGGGAATAAAGACACCTTCACCTTTTTAAAATCGAGTACGAATTGATGACTCAATTATAAGTGGCATCTATATATATATATATATATATATATATATATATATATATATATATATATATATATATATATATATATATAGCAGCCATGGAAATCTTTTGAAAATAAAATCTTTTGAAAATATTTCCATCACTGTTTAGACAACACTTTTTTTTCATCCTAATGTCTTAGTGAAGGTTTGAGAAAACCGAAATGTTCTAACATCGACTTCACCATCTATAATAAATTAATTTTCACAAAACAAAAGACAGAGCTAAAATAAAGTATCTGGATGGGACTTAAAAAATTTATATTAGAAGAAAATAGTTCTGAGTGAAATATCGTCACCTCCAGACTAGAAGGAGGATTTTAACTGATAAATACACACATCTGTATATATGTAAAGGCCGCTAGAGAGTACTCCATCCCTTTTAAAGGAGAGCGTTATATATAAACCCAGGGTTACAAAAATTTCCCTGTTATATCCTATCTATCTATCTATCTATCTATCTATCTATCTATATATATATATATATATATATATATATATATATATATATATATATATATATATAACAGCTCTATCACTGACATTGAGCATCCTACAAATAATAACGTAAAAACTTGGTCCGCCATTAACTCACCCAGTGAGCGAGTGACAACTATTACTATAGATATATTTACCAACCCCTCCGCACGAGAAGGATGTGACAAAAGGTCAATTTTTTAAGCGGAGTTTAACAGGTTTTAATTCTGAGTTTTCCTTATTGCCTAATCAAGGTTAAAAAGTCCTGTCTGCAATACTATTTACCCATATCTGGAGTGAGAATATTTGGATTCATAACTTTCCCAAGAGTATTAGTGCTAAGTGTAATACAAAAAAAAAAACTATATATATATATATATATATATATATATATATATATATATATTATATATATATGAAAAATGTTGTTCTGGTTCCAACGGGAGAAAATTCAATATTTTATTAAAAAAAGATTTTTAAAAAGAAGGTCCGAAAAATGTATTTTGTTCTCAGAAAAAAAAATTTTCTGAGATACATTTTGCGGACCTTCTTTTTTTTTCTTTTTTTTTATAATATATATATATATATCAATTATATATATATATATATATATATATATATATATATATATATATATATATATATATATATATATTGTTTATCTTGATCTGTTTGATTGAAGTTTTTAATAAAATACATTTTTGTGTTAACTTTTGGTTTAACATTTTTATTTCATGTCATTCTTCTCGTAGTTGTGTTTTGTTTAGGATTGGGTGAGGATCTTTATATAATCAATAATCAATATAAAGTCCCTTACAACTGCTCATTTGAGAAATAACAAAGCTTTATTAATATGAAACAGGAAAAGTCTTGTTTCAATGAAATTAATGCATATATTTACCCAACTCCTCTGTCACGGGCAGAATATAACACAAGGTCAATCTTTAAGCGGAATTTAAAAGGTTTGAATTCAGAGTTTTCCTTTTCATAGACCAGTTACTATACCAAGGTTAGAGAGTCCAGTCTGCCCTACTATCTATCCATAATTGGAAGGAGAATATTTGGATACATACCCAAGGATATTAGCGCTATGTGAAATGCTACCAGCCTCGTTCAGGAGTTGAACTCGTGTCGCCGTATGACGATAACCATTACACTACGGAATTAATGCAAAGTCTATAAATGTATATGAAGTATGTAAAAAGTATCGAGGTTGAAACTTTAATTTCTTTTCATCTTAGAAACTAAATGAAGACATGTAGACAGCTAAACAACTTATATAATAAATTGATCTGGACGAGGCTGGTTGTATTTCATGTGTCACTAATACTCTTAGGAAAGGTATGAATTCAACTATTCTCCCCCAACTATAGGTAAATAGTAGGACAGACTAGAATCTCTAAACTTGATACGGCAACTGGTCTAGGAGAAGGAAAACTCTGAATTCAAACCTGGTGAACTCCGCTTAAAATTGACTTTGTGTCACACCCTGCTCGTGTGGAGGTGTTTAAAATACACATATAATAAATTGATAGTGTCTAGACGTATCAGCCCAAATTTGAAAAAAAGATTATGAATCTCGATATTTTTTGAACGAAATCTTTTTTGGCAAAACACATGATTCTGCAAACACAGCTCCATCCATACTCACCAATCAAGATTCAGGCAGATAGTTTCCTAAACTGAAAATTCTTCCCAGGGTTATGATTTGAGAACGAGGAAAACATCAAAACAAATACAAATGTGCCACTTCAAACTATATCAAAAGAGTAGGTTCAGAGATGCTTTGACCAATGAAGAACTCATTGGAGTAAGAAGGTATTCCCACAACCCGTTCGCCACGGATAGAATGCGACACAAGAGGCATTCAGTGAGGATTGAATTCGCTTTTCAGTAGTAATGGATATACGAGACTAGCTTGATAACCATTACACCACGAATGGACACCCAGGTATTTACCCAACCTGTTCGCCAAGGGTAGGATGTGACACAAGTTGCAAGTATGGGCATCCATCGAGAATTGAACTCGCTATTCAGTAGTAATGGATCTGCGAGTTTCATTCATTATTGATTTCTCTATTGGTAATTATTCACTACATTTTGCTTAGATATGGCACACAGGTCTCAGGATGCTTACAGTACCTGTCATTGTTTAAGCGATCACCCATCTAACTAATGAACAAGCTCATTACTGCTTAACTTTGGTGATCTATCTGGAACCGGAGCTTTCAGCGTGACTTGACTGGCAAAAACAGCTTCATTCTCGATCCTTTTTTTAACATGCTTCTGTATGTGTGTGTGTGTGTGTGTGTGTGTGTGTGTGTGTGTGTGTGTGTGTGTGTGTGTGTGTGTGTGTGTGTGCTGTGTGACAGACAGACAGACAGAGAGGACACTCGCGTGAGTAAAATATTGTATATGGATATATACAGAGACACAAATACATATAAAATACATATGAATTAAGAGAGAGGCGTATCTAAAGATAGAAGTTAACATTTGATACAGTTCAACCAGCGAATGAATTTGTATATGCGTTCAGAGTGTGACAGCTTGTGTACTTTTATGGAATAAGAACAAGAATCTACACACGCGTATATCAACATACTCGTTTGTCTCTCAATCTCATTTTCAACCTCAGAAATCACACATTAGGTTTCTATTTCTTTCTTGAACTTACTCACAAATAGGTAATAAATCTATTAGTAAGTAGATACATCTTTTGGTGACATATCCACTACCTTTTTATCTACAAGGAAAGCGTCAACGGTCCTTTGATCTTTGGCATAATTTGACAATGAACATGTTTTACTTACTCTAATTCTAATTAATCGCAACGCTATCAGCCACACATACACACACAAACACACATATATGTGTGTATGTATGTATGTCTAGATACGTACATGCACGCATGTGTGTGTGGATGTAGTCAAATGTACACTCTTAATCATACATACATACATGTTGGGGGAAAAGAACAAGTGAGTTTGAATGTTTCTGTGTGAATAGGCATACATTTTATTTTGTTTATGTATCTGATATTCATGGAATGCCAATACGTATGTGTGTATCTGTGAGGAAGATGAGAGAGAGAGAGAGAGAGAGAGAGAGAGAGAGAGAGAGAGAGAGAATGTGTGTGCATATGTGTGTATATATGTGCGTGCTAGCAGATATACATTAACTCATTTTTATATATAGGGAAATGTATATATGTGTGTGTGTGTGTGTGTGTGTGTGTGTGTGTGTGTGTAATAGTGATTGTCGATGCCTTAATTTGTATGTAAGAGTATCTGCAAATTTTGCTTGATATCTATTGTACATGTGTGTGTGTGTGTGTGTGTGTGTGTGTGTGTGTGTGTGTGTGTGTGTGTGTGTAATAGTGATTGTCGATGCCTTAATTTGTATGTAAGAGTATCTGCAAATTTTGCTTGATATCTTATGTACATGTGTGTGTGTGTGTGTGTGTGTGTGTGTGTGTGTGTGTGTGCAAAGCAACGAAAAACACGCACACTAGTTTGAGTGGGTAAGTATCAAGACTGAAACTTTACCAAGACAGAAATGAACAATGAATGAAACATTCTTCAAAATACTCCTCCTCTTGACATTCAACATACTTATTCCAGTGAGTTTTTCATGGGCCGAAACGTCACAGAAGCTCCTTTTTTTTGTATATGTTGTGAAACAATGCGTTCACATCTGTTTTAATGTCCTCCATGTCCTCCAATCTTATCCAGGAGATTAACTACCAGTTCCGTAAACAAAAAAAGAGTCACTTGGTAGATTCACATAGGCCACACCTACATCACCCATCATCATTTACTAGAGGGCACAGAATCCCCAATATGCACTACATGCCAAGAGAGATTTACAATGAAACATATACTGCTAGAGTGTATAGTCTTTGATCTAGTGCGAACAAAATATTACCAAGTAAGTAATTTGAAAAAACATTTCACGAAAAAAAGACCATCCAGGATTTTAAATTTTCTAAAAGAAGTAAAAAAATATGAGTAATTGAACAATAGATAAATATATACATATATACATTTGTTTTCTACCAAACTATTGGTACGAATCCAAAACGGCATTAAATGGCCCATCGGGGTTGATACGCCGTAAAACAAAACAAACAAGCTAGACCTAGTGAGTTTGAAGGGTGCTACACTTGATTAATAGGCTCGTTTGTCATGGTAATTTATACACACATACACATGCACATAAACTCATAAAAGCAAGCACATACACACATACACACACATCAAGACACAAACACATAAACACACATAAACACATACATACACGCACACACATATTTTCACTAAAATGATTTGTTTTTATATAAAGTTTGAAATTTGTGCTCGTACAGTTTCTCAGTAAATTCATAAATCGAAATGCATACATACGTTCATGCATACATGTATTCATTATATGTGCATATGTACACAGATATATATGCACATGTATATTTTTAATTGCACACGGTGTGAAACACGCACATACATATATTGTATACACTGTATAACAATTAATAGCCATCTGCTAAAATTTTAAACTGAATATATATATATATATATATATATATATATATATATATATATATATATGTGTGTGTGTGTGTGTGTGTGTGTGTGTGTGTGTGTGTGTGTGTGTAATCTTTTCAGTCACATACTACTAGAATTACAATGCAAAATTTCACACCACAAGGCAATCTTCCAGCAATTAATTTTATTATCTGAATAATGAACCTCACGGCGTGAAACTTTAAGTATCAATTTTAGTAGTTCATGTTAATAGAGTTTAGACTGTTCTATCGCTTAATTATGTCCAATATATTACATATATGTGTGTGTGTGTGTGTGTGTGTGTGTGTGTGTGTGTGTGTGTGTGATTCAATTCTAAAATTAAAATAAATGAACCGTTTTAACTGTTGAATCTTTGCGGAAAGTCCCATAAAATCAGAAGGAATCAGCCCAAACAAATAAAAATAAAATTGCTATAACAAACATTTAACTGAGTTTTTGATTAAATTTCAGATATGATTTCAAAACTATTGCATGTTAATGAAATGTATTTCGAATACTTTTAATTTGATGTTATTTTTTTACAAATATATCATTAGTCATTTCTATTTATAAAAAGTTAAGTAATGAATAATTATTAAGCTTCTTTAGTGTATTTTTTAACTTTTAGATTAAGTATCATCAACCATTATTATTTGTAATCATTTTGATTAGTACTTTCGTTCGTCTTTTAATTTGTAGTTGCTATTTTATTGCAACGCACAACAGGTTGTCAATCTACAAAAGCTAAAAAAAAGCATAATTTGGAAATAATAAACGATAAGACTCGAACTCAGGTCCCTTTTATCTCAAAGAAGCCAACTAGGTTGCTTTACCATATGAGCTACAAATATGACGCTGAGAGATATTGGGAAACAGAATAAGAGATTATTTGTATTATTTAGATTTTTCGGACTGTTGTCCTAATCTTTATTGTTATATATACAATGTTTCGGCTAAGGTGCCCTCCGGCCTTCTTCGGGTGTTTATTCCAAACTCGGAAACCTTCTTATCAAGCCTTATCTCAAAAATTCAAATAATAAGATATTAGTTTAAAGCTTTTAGGGCTTCTGTGAACCAATGACTTTAGTTAGTAGAGCAGCTGGTACGTTTAACAAGGCAAAGAGGATGTAAGTTTGAATCTAACAGTGAGATTACTCGTAATTATTTATCAGATGCGCACTATTCCTCACTGTCGTAGATTGATGAACCCAATTTACATGCGATAAATTATTGTAACCTAACAAAGGTTACTAAATGAGAAATAACCGAACGGGGTTAGAAATGAAATGGAATCTTTATAACCTTAACAAAATACAATACTCGCCAGCGGCGTTAAAAAAGGTTACCCACTGCTAGTTATATCAGATTACTCAATCAGCATAATAATCCCGTATTTATGAGGATTGGAACATACCCATTAGCGTATATAACAAAAATTCAATTAAGAGATCCTAGAAAATATTAGTAAAAATTGATCATGTAATATAAATTGTTGACAAATTTATGAATTAAATAGCGAAAAAAAAGTAAGAAAAAAGGATCATTTTATGCCTAGAGTACGTAAAGGGCACAAGATATACAAAGATTGATAAAATAAACATTGCCGCTGCACAATCCTTTTACACAAAAATATTAATGCAAAACTTAGCAATGAAAGAGCAGGGAAATCGATTTACAACAAAAATATTTTAACTCGAATTGTTACTAATCAGAATTTATTTCTATCAATGTTTTAAATTGCTAAAACGAAAAATTTTTGTTTCCACAAATTTTATTTATAACAATCTTGTTAATAACTTAAGTTAAATGTCATTTGTATATTAATACAAAAATACAAAGATTATTTCATACTAACGATTACACAAGGCGGTCGTTTTGTAATGGTTATCATCGTAGGCAATGGACACGGCAACCTGAATTTAAATCTTGTGCAAGGCTGTTTACATTTCCTATAGTACTAATACCCTTAGGAAAGTTATGTATCTAACTATTCTCCCATCAGCTATGTGTAAAATAGTAGGACACATTGGGTTCTTTAACCTTGGTATGGAAAACTCTGAATTCAAACCTATTATACTCAGCAAAAGAAATTGGTCTTGTGTCACATCCTATTTATGCAGAGGGGTTGGTAAATACATACCAAAAATCATAAAAGTGGTTGTTTATGCAATAATGATGAAAGGAATAAAAAATCAAATAAGAAATAAAAAGATAGAATTAAATAATGAAGATTTTATTGGGTGTTTTATATGTAATCTTATAAATTCAACTTCTTTACTTTCTTTCTTTTTTTTCTTTTTGTCCATGTGACTATCATTGCACGATCCATGAACACTTTTATATGACCACCAAAGTTGTATGAGACCATCAGAATGTCTTTTCAGCATATAAGTTTCTTTTAAATTCCAAAACGATAAAGTTTAAGTCTTAAAAGTTTTAAACTTTAAAAGATTTAATTGAATCTTTTTAAAGCTTAAAACGTTTTAAAATTTTAATTTAATTGTCAAAGATTTAATCTTTTATGTCTATTTTCAATGATAAACTGGACCTTTGTCTGTCTATGTCTAAAAAAAAATCAAGGAATTTGAAAAATTTGTGAAATCCTCAAGATATCTAAATTGAATGTGATCCCATTGATCATGAGGGTAATGATATTCAAACAAAGTATAATTCAATAACACAGAAACCAAATGAAGAATCCATTATTGGGATAAAAAAATGTAAGTTATATTCAGTGCGAGTCAAAAAGTACTTTTCGCAGTTTGAAAAACGGAACATTTTTAAGATGCATCTTGAATGATAATTTATCGACAATCATTTCATTGGGTAGAATCCTCAAACATGTTTTCATATAGAATAGAATTCAAAAATGCTACTAGGATATAGTATTTAGTATAATCTAAAATCCGTTCCGAAAAATCACTTTTACTTGTCTGTTAGTGACTTCAAGTTTATCATTTGAAATGAAAAGAATATTAAAATAACTTATAGATTTTATTATTTATTATTTTCTTAAAAGTAATCCTGTACTTAAGCGAACGGATAATTTTAGTACTTTTTTTAAAAAGGTTTGCTATTACGTGTAACAATTATTCATCTTTTACTTTATCAACCCATAAGTCTTTAAAATCACAATTCACGATAATTCTTTTTGTCCAGTGTTCAGGTCCTCTTATTTTTTACTCTTTCAAATGTTAAAATGCCACTCCCCTCTTCCAAGATTGTCTGATTTAAAAAGAGCTTTCCAAATACTATGCATATAGTAAAGTCAATGGAGTGGCCTATTGTCGGTATCAGCCAGACAGCGAGTCAGTCACAAGAGCAAGACAAAAACACTGTATTACACCTGAGGTAGAGTGTCACACCTACCATCATCTCCCTACTTTAACACACAAATCCAAACTGTGCTACACATCCACCAAGTAGGTGAAATCCGGTATCGAACCCGGAAACTTGTTAGTTCATCGATATATATATATATATATATATATATATATATATATTTACTAGTACCTAATTTTCTAGGATTATTTTTATCATTTTAAAAACTTGATGGATTTTAAATGTGAAAACTAAAAGTGCAGCGAGTGTGCCTAAATGCGACAACCTTGTTTATAGTTATTTACTAAGCTTAGCTTAGATGTGGCACAAGACCAGAAGTATGGGGAGCCCAATGAGAATCGAACTCATTAACAATGGTTTGCGAATCTAGCCTGCTAACCATTACACCACGTGAGGGGACAACTATTTTGAACCTTCCGGCTTAGGAGATTGTTGGGTACAGTCCGATAGCCTGCCAATCTGTGATCCCAATTGCTTCCTAAAACAATGAAATTCTCACTTACGGGAGAATCTCTTCCCCCATCACCACTGGTTGAGAACGCGTCCTATACTTTTCAGTCATTTCCAGGAAATTTCATTTGTAATTTTGCCTCGTCATTCTTTCTTGTATTTTTTCTAATCTTATTAGCTTCTTTTTTTCTATTTTTTTTTTAAATTGTTTCTTTTCGAGAAAGCTAGTTTAAATTCCAAGCCATACTCTGTCTATGTCTGCAAAATCTTCAGTTTGAAGTGTTTTGATGTGATGAACACTTAAACATAAACAGTTCACTCATGGCATTTATTGCATGTCCAGTCAAAAATTGTTTACGAATAACTATTATTTTAAGTGTTTCATTATTATTTGGGTTTACGTGAATGTGTGTTCCTTTGAACTTGACCTTATGTCTCGGTCTATGTGTGTGTGTGTGTGTGTGTGTGTGTGTGTGTGTGTAATATGGTAAAGTTTATATATTTTATATGTATCTGTCTAAGGATCAAACAGAAAGTCTTCAGGACCCGATTTTCTTCTTTTTAATGAATATCATCTTTACCTCAGGCTCTTACATGAACTATGCGAGGTTAACTACTAAGGTTATCGAGGTCACTGGAGGTTATCAAATGGAGAAAGAAATAATTTCTGGACAAACGGAGTGAAATAGAGACATTGATATACAAAAATACAGAATCGGTTTTTAACCTCAAAAGTGGTGGGAAGGACAAAGTCAGATTTATGTTTTTCACATGGCCAGCTATATGTTGGATGTTCATTCTCTAACTGACTTTTAGGTTAGAATTTGTTCTTTTTGTTCAGCTGAATAGGACACAGCAAAACTCGGTGTGAGTTGTCTAGCCCCTGAGGATTCCAAGCCTGTGGTAGCAGCACCCTCATTGCACCAAAGTGCAGGAGCCGAGACCATTTTTGGTTGTACCCATGCGTACGCGTACGGTACCATTTGTTAAAAAGAGTACGTGTTGCATACAACAACTGAAGAGATGTACCTGAATAAAGAATACAAGTGATGAAACAGGACTTTACATATTTGCAAAATATTGAAAAAAAAACAACAAATATTGTTTATAACGAAACAATATATATTTGAATAAAAATCAACGGACATTATTCATAAAAAAAGTATTGTACAAATAAAAAACAAGAAAATATTGTGAGTAAAAAAAACAACAAATATTGTGTATAAAAACAAAAAATATTTTGCAAAGAAAAACAACAAATATTGTGTAAATAACAGAAAATGTTTGTTAAAAAATAATCTGTATAAAAAGACAATATTGTGCAAAAACAACTACCATTATTGTGTACAAAAAACCAATAAATATCGTGTAAACAAAATAACAAATATTGTGTATAAAAACGATGTCAGAAACTAGTCAGATTTTGTTTTCTTTATGCTTTAAAATACTTTTTGCTGTATATTAATACCATATTCTATTTCGGCATATATCTTGTTAAAGCATTATTTCATTAAAACTTGTTGTTCCCTCACGTTTTTCTACTAATTTGACTATATATATATATATATAATATATATATATATATATATATATATATACATATATATATATATATATATATATATATATATATATAATATATATGCATCTGCATCAATTCCTTAAGTTTTGGAAATTTCGTTGATGTATTTTTAGAGCATTATTTACAAATTATTTCGTAAAATCTTTCTTCGGATGAGATATCTGCTCCTTGTTTAATATTGAACACATTTTTTAAGATGTTTATTGCTATGTTTACGTGAGATAAGTTTGATTCTTTTAGATGTAGTGTTTATGATTTATATTGATAATATTTTGTGCCTTATACTTGTATTGTCGTATTTAATATAATTTCATTTTTTACCTCTCTTAACTTTGTATGCCTTTATTTCAGCATTGTGAAAAGAAATAATTAGGATATGTAGAATTTTAAATTTTAAAGGTGTTTCTAATATAACTTTCTTCTTCTGATAGATATTCAGTGTTTCAAATTCAAAGGGCTCTTAAATAAAAAAACAAATATTTATTATAGATTTAATGTTATTGTTGTTGGGTGAGTAGAAATTGATGAGGTCCATTCTATTAGTTGGTTTCATGTGGACTTTACATTTTAAATCATTCAAATTAATAAAATGTCTACTTATATATAGGGTGTTTTTTTTTGCGGGGGTGCGGATAAGTGTAAAAAAAAAGTATAGGTTCAGTTTAACTTTGTTACGAAATTAAAGAATGTAGTATTGCATTGTATATCATGCATTTATCCAACTATATACAATGAATTTATAAAAATAACTTTTCTTAGTATTTCTATAAACATTATTTTTATATATGTAAGAGTTGGTTGTATTTATAATATATGTATAATCAATTGTAAATTAAGGTTGGTATAGAAAAATATAGCATACAAAATATAGATGAATAATGATACACGTGTATATATAATATATATATTATATATTATATATATATATATATAATATTATATATAATATATATATATTATACGTGTATCATTATTCATCTATATTTTGTATGCTATATTTTGTATATTTTGTATGCATATATTTTTGTATATATATATATATATATATATATATATATATATATATATATAGAAAGAAAAGAAAGTACAGAATGGATAATAAAAGATGAATTTAATCAATATCACTTACACATGTGTTTCGGTCAGTTTATCTATGTGTACACGATTTAAACTATTATTATTATTATTAAATAAACAAATGAAATGAAATAATAATAATAGAAAAATGTAAAAAATATTCCGTACACAGAGAAAATTCGACCTTCATCAGACTGAAATTTTATTTCTGTGTACGGAATATATATATATATATATATATATTATATATTATATATATATATATATAAGAGGAAATTAATTTAAATCCGACAGTATATGAAGAAAGGTAGACAAACACGGGATGTTGTACAAAATGGATGTTTATTTAAACATCTATTTTGTACAACATCCAGTGTTTGTCTACCTTTCTCCACACATATATATATATATGTGTGTGTGTGTGTGTGTGTGGTGTGTGTGTGAACTATAAGAATTATCCTGAAAATCCTTGTCGGTGAAACCATTTTGGTAGTTAACTTCTGTCACTGATTCGATTCGCAAAACTGACTCAACAAGTATATTTGAGCACTTTTTAATATCTATTATCCTGATTTTTCGGTTGCTTTTTCTTTTTCAGAATGTCTAAATTGAAAGGTTTATCTCCCTCCCCCCCCCTCTGTTTTCCGTTTAGACTTTCCTTTAAATAATATATATATATATATTATATATATATATATATATATATATATATATATATATATATATATATATATATATATATGTATAGCGTTACATCTTAATTACAATTATATAATTGCAATTATATTATAATAAAATCTATGAATATATGTATATATGTATATATATATATATATGTGTGTGTGTGTGTGTGTGTGTGTGTGTGTGTGTGTGTGTGTGTGTGTGTGTGTGTGTGTGTGTGTGTCGAAAAACGTGCATATGCCAGTGAAAACAGAACATACGCATAAATATCATTGTTGCATAAAACTTTTATATAAGCTTTCCATATATTGCTACATATATGCATCTATATGAATACGCCCAAAAAAACTTATACTTACACACAAATAGAGAGAGAGAAACATATATACAAGGAGAGAATTATGTGTGACCTTTCTTAGCAGGTGCGTCATTCTCAGATGTCATTGTACTTAAAACATCAACAATGATCTTTTGTCTATTGTTATCTATTGTGAATTCTTATATATGTGTGTATGCACATGTATAGAGTTTACACACCTCAATATATATATATATATATATATATATTATAAGCATGAAGACACCTTCATAAAGGACACATACACAACACACATATATATATTCATATATATATATGTGTGTGTGTTGTGTGTGTGTGTGTGTGTGTGTGGTGTGTGTGTGTGTGTGTGTGTTGTGCAAATATGTATGCTCGTAGTTTTATATTCTTTGTATGTATGCGTATATACGTATATTAATTTATACGAAACAGTATTTTTTTTAAATTACGGATATGAATAAGCTGAAACAAATACGTAAATATCAACAGCGAAATTAAATTAAATAAAACGAATGAATGAATTAAATTACATAAATAGATACATACATACTCATACATAAGTTCAAACGTTGATCTACACACACACACACACACACACATATATATATATTATATATTATATATATATATATATATATATATTTAATCGCAACTTCATTATCTTAAATATTGTCCTTAATATTTTTCCAATAATATATATATATATAATATATATATGTGTGTGTATGTGTGTGTGTGTGTGTGTATATTTATATTATATATATATATATATATATATATTATATATTTGTGTGTGTGAGAGAGAGAGAGAGTGAGAGAAGAGAGAAAGAGAGAGTTAAGGTCGCGGAACATACCAAACCAAACTTGTTTTGAGAATCCATAGGTGAGAACTGTCAGTAACTGTAGATGTTCTTGCTACCCAACTTATATACGCTCTATCCATGATATTAAAGCAATATCTACTCATATATAAAAGTAAAGTCGTCGGGGCGGCCTAAAGTCGGTATCAGCCAGTCAGCGAAGGGAATCTTATCCCCTTTCAATAGCGCTAGACCAAGGAGATTGTTTTAGCATCTGAGGTGGAGCGCCACACCTACCACCAGCTCCTTACTTTACCGCACAGATCCCTGTGCTACTCATACGCTGAGTTGGCGAGAACCGTATCGAACTAGGAACCTTGTGGCTCTAGCCGAACGCTCTACCGACTGAGCTAACCCGGCCCTAGCACACTATATTACCCAATATTAATTCATATACATATATATTTATATATGATTGTGGGATTTATAGTTGCCGCCACGCAGGCGTTAGCAATGTTTAATAAGTGAGATCTATGTCTTTGACCAGCGGCACCAACCACAACTAATTTAATCGCCACCATGGCATACAGTGGTTGTGTATTCGTGCAATTGTAACTCATTTCACGACTTTTTGCCATCTTCTGGGGATACCTGATTAGTTCAAGTCTTTAACGTTGATGCAGACGACTTGCCCAAACTGAAAGATTTTATTTGTCAAGAAATCACAGCAATACAAGAGTCAATGACCTGGTGAAATTCAGGGTTAGGCTGCATTGGCATTTCAGTCACGGAAGACTATAATATTGTAATTGCGCCCCTGAAGTTACAGCGCCTCCTGTGTCTGTAAAGTCCAATGTTCGAAAAACATTCTCGACCACAGATGTCCCTGAAGATGTTGATATGCCGGTGCTTTGTTGCCGATGCTTTCTTCTGGACCTTTAGCTTCATGGTTTGCACCAGGGTAGCTTCAGACATGAACAGTCCGCTACGGAGAGTGTATTTAGATGATATAATCTTTAAAACAAAATGTTAACAATAACGAAATATAAAAATTGCCAAATATTGTTCTTTCTTGTAGTAAAATCAAATTCTTAATTTGAATCTTTATTTACCTTCTAAATCCGACATTCTGCTGATCTTGTATATCTATCTATCTATCTATCTATCTATATATATATATATAAATATAATATATATATATTATATATATATATATATATATATAATATATATATATATATATATATCGCTTTGAGGAAGAAATGAGTTTTGCACGATATAGCTTTATATATATATATTATATATATATATATATATATACACCTAATATATCGTGGCAAAACTCATTTTCTTCCTCAAAGCCGACTATATAATTGTATATACTTCCTATATATATATATATATATATATTATATATATTATATAATAATATATTATATATATATATATTATATAGATAGATTAGTAGATA
Organism: Doryteuthis pealeii; assembly: GCA_023376005.1. Classification (NCBI taxonomy): domain Eukaryota; kingdom Metazoa; phylum Mollusca; class Cephalopoda; order Myopsida; family Loliginidae; genus Doryteuthis; species Doryteuthis pealeii. The sequence continues at coordinate 15,812,539 of CM042179.1, forward strand.
ATTAGATATACAAGATCCAGCAGAATGTTCGGATTTAGAAGGTAAATAAAGATTCAAATTAAGAATTTGATTTTTACTACAAGAAAGAACAATATTTGCATTTTTATATTTTCGTATATTGTTAACATTTTGTTTTAAAGATTATATCATCTAAATACACTCTCCGTAGCGGACTGTTCATGTCTGAAGCTACCTGGTGCAACACCATGAAGCTAAGAGGTCCAGAAGAAAGCATCGGCAACAAAGCACCGGCATATCAACATCTTCAGGGACATCTGTGGCGAGAATGTTTTTTTTCGAACATTGGGACTTTTACAAGACACAGGAGGCGCTGTAACTTCAGGGGCGCAATTACAATATTATAGTCTTCCGTGACTGAAATGCCATGCAGCCTAACCCTGAATTCACCAGGTCATTGACTCTTGTATTGCTGTGATTTCTTGAAAATAAAATCTTTCAGTTGGGCAAGTCGTCTGCATCAACGTTTAAAGACTTGAACTAATCAGGTATCCCAGAGATGGCACAAAAGTCGTGAAATGAGTTACAATTGCACGATACACACCACTGTATGCCATGGTGGCGATTAAATTAGTGTGGTTGGTGCGCTGGTCAAAGACATAGATCTCACTTATTAAACATTGCTTAACGGCCTGCGTGGCGGCAACTATAATCCAACAATCATATATAAATATATATGTATATGAATTAATATTGGTAATATAGTGTGCTAGGGGGCCGGGTAGTCAGGTCGGTAGAGCGTTCGGCTAGAGACCACAAGGTTCCTAGTTCGATACCGTTCTCGCCAACTCAGCGTATGAGTAGCACAGGGATCTGTGCGGTAAAGTAAGGAGCTGGTGGTAGGTGTGGCGCTCCACCTCAGATGCTAAAAACAATCTCCTTGGTCTAGCGCTATGAAAGGGGATAGATTCCTTCGCTGACTGGCTGAATACCGACTTTAGGCCGCCCCGACGACTTTACTTTTATATATGAGTAGATATTGCTTAATATCATGGATAGAGCGTATATAAGTTTGGGTAGCAAGAACATCTACAGTTACTGACAGTTTCTCACCTATGGGATTCTCAAAACAAGTTTGGTTTGGTATGTTCCCGCGACCTTAACTCTCTCTTTCTCTCTCTCTCACTCTCTCTCTCTCTCACACACACAAATATATATATATATATATATATATATAATATATATATATATATACACACACACACACACACATACACAACAAACACATATATATATATATATATTATATATTATTGGAAAATATTAAGGACAATATTTAAGATAATGAAAGTTGCGATTAATATATATATATATATATATATAATATATATATATATAATATATATTATGTGTGTGTGTGTGTGTGGTGTGTAGATCAAACGTTTGAACTTATGTATGAGTATGTATGTATCTATTTATGTAATTTAATTCATTTCATTCGTTTTATTTAATTTAATTTCGCTGTTGATATTTACGTATTTGTTTCAGCTTATTCATATCCGTAATTTAAAAAAATACTGTTTTCGTATAAATTAATATACGTATATACGCAATACATACAAGAATATAAAACTACGAGCATACATATTTGGCACAACACACACACACACACACACACACAACACACACACACACACACACACACACACACACATATATATATATGATATATATATGTGTGTGTGTGTATGTGTCCTTATGAAGGTGTCTTATTCATGCTATTATATATATATATATATTATATATATATATTGAGGTGTGTAAACTCTATACATGTGCATACACACATATAAAACTCACAATAGATAACAATAGACAAAAGATCATTGTTGATGTTTTAAGTACAATGACATCTGAGAATGACGCACCTGCTAAGAAAGGTCACACATAATTCTCTCCTTGTATATATGTTTCTTCTTCTCTATTTTTGTGTGTAAGTAAAGTTTTCTTGGGCGTATTCATATAGATGCATATATGTAGCAATATATGGAAAGCTTATATAAAAGTTTTTATGCAACAATGATATTTAGCGTATGTTCTGTTTTTCACTGGCATATGCACTTTTCGACACCCACACATTACAACACCACACACACACCACACACACACACACACACACACACACACACACACACAACACATATATATATATATATACATATATACATATATCATGATTTTAATTATAATATAATTGCAATTATATAATTGTAATTAAGATGTAACGCTTACATTATATTATATATATATATATATTATATATTATATATATATATATATATATATATATATATATATATATATTAGTTTAAAGGAAGTCTAAACGGAAAACAGAGGGGGGGGGAGGGAGATAAACCTTTCAATTTAGACATTCTGAAAAAAGAAAAAGCAACCGAAAAAATCAGGATAATAGATATTAAAAAGTGCTCTCAAATATACTTGTTGAGTCAGTTTTGCGAATCGAATCAGTGACAGAAGTTAACTACCAAAATGGTTTCACCGACAAGGATTTTCAGGATAATTCTTATAGTTCACACACACACACACACACACACACACACACACATTATAATATATATGTGTGGAGAAGGATAGACAAACACTGGATGTTGTACAAAATAGATGTTTAATAAACATCCATTTTGTACAACATCCCGTGTTGTCTACCTTTCTTCATATACTGTCGGATTAAATTAATTTCCTCTTATATATATATATATATATATATATATATATATATATATATATATATATATTCCGTACACAGAAATAAAATTTCAGTCTGATGAAGGTCGAATTTTCTCTGTGTACGGAATATTTTTTTACATTTTTCTATTATTATTATTTCATTTCATTTGTTTATTTAATAATAATAATAATAGTTTAATCGTGTACACATAGATAAACTGACCGAAACACATGTGTGTTAAGTGATATTGATTAAATTCATTTTATTATCCATTCTGTACTTTCTTTTCTTCTATATATATATATAATATATATTATATATATATATATATATATATACAAATATATGCATACAAAATATACAAAAATAGCATACAAAATATAGATGAATAATGAACACGTATTATATATATAATATATATATATATATATATATATATATAATATATATAATATATATATATTATATATATACACGTGTATCATTATTCATCTATATTTTGTATGCTATATTTTCTATACCAACCTTAATTTACAATTGATTATACATATATTATAATACAACCAACTCTTACATATATAAAAATAATGTTTATAGAAATACTAAGAAAAGTTATTTTTATAAATTCATTGTATATAGTTGGTAAATGCATGATATATCAATGCAATACTACATTCTTTTAATTTCGTAACAAATAACTGAACCTATACTTTTTTTTTTACACTTATCCGCACCCCGCAAAAAAAAAACACCCTATATATAAGTAGACATTTTATTAATTTGAATGATTTAAAATGTAAAGTCACATGAAACCAACTAATAGAATGGACCTCATCAATTTCTACTCACCCAACAACAATAACATTAAATCTATAATAAATATTTTGTTTTTTATTTAAGAGCCCTTTGAATTTGAAACACTGAATATCTATCAGAAGAAGAAAGTATATTAGAAACACCTTTAAAATTCTACATTATCCTAATTATTTCTTTCACAATGCTGAAATAAAGGCATACAAAGTTAAGAGAGGTAAAAATGAAATTATATTAAATACGACAATACAAGTATAAGCGACAAAATTTATCATATAAAATAAACACTACACTACTAAAAGAAATTCAAACTTAATCTCACGTAAACATAGCAATAAACATCTTAAAAAATGTGTTCAATATTAAACAAGGAGCAGATATCTCATCCGAAGAAAAATTTTACGAAATAATTTGTAAATAATGCTCTAAAAATACATCAACGAAATTTCCAAAAACTTAAGGAATTGATGCAGATGCATATATATTATATTAATTATATATATATATATATAATATATATATGTATTTATATATATATTATATATATTATTATATATATATATATATAGTTCAAAATTAGTAGAAAAACGTGAGGGGTACAACAAGTTTAATGAATAATTGCTTTAACAAGATATATGCCGAAATATGAATATGTATTAATATACAGCAAAAAGTATTTTAAGCATAAAGAAAACAAAATCTGACTAGTTTCTGACATCGTTTTTATACACAATATTTGTTATTTTGTTTACACGATATTTATTGGTTTTTTGTACACAATATGGTAGTTGTTTTTGCACAATATTGTCTTTTTATACAGATTATTTTTTTTAACAACATTTTCTTTATTTAACACATATTTGTTGTTTTTCTTTGCAAAATATTTTTTTTATACACAATATTTGTTGTTTTTTTTACTCACAATATTTTCTTGTTTTTTATTTGTACAATACTTTTTTTTTTATGAATAATGTCCGTTGATTTTTATTCAAATATATTATTGTTTCGTTATAAACAATATTTTGTTGTTTTTTTTTCAATATTTTGCAAATATGTAAAGTCCTGTTTTCATCACTTGTATTCTTTATTCAGGTACATCTCTTCAGTTGTTGTATGCAACACGTACTCTTTTTAACAAATGGTACCGTACGCGTACGATGGGTACAACCAAAAATGGTTTCTCGGCTCCTGCCACTTTGTGCAATGAGGGTGCTGCTACGCACAGGCTTGGAATCCTCAGGGGCTAGACAACTCACACCGAGTTTTGTGTGTCCTATTCAGCTGAACAAAAAGAACAAATTCTAACCTAAAAGTCAGTTAGAGAATGAACATCCAACATATAGCTGGCCATGTGAAAAATAAATCTGACTTTGTCCTTCCCACCACTTTTGAGGTTAAAAAACCGATTCTGTATTTTGTATATCAATGTCTCTATTTCACTCCGTTTGTCCAGAAATTATTTTCTTTCTCCATTTGATAACCTCCAGTGACCTCGAATAACCTTAGTAGTTAACCTCGCATAGTTCATGTAAAGAGCCTGAGGTAAAGATGATATTCATTAAAAAGAGAAAATCGGGTCCCTGAGACCTTTCTTTTGATCCTTAGACAGATACATATAAAAATATATAAAACTTTACCTAATTTACCACACACACACACACACACCACACACACACACATAGACCGAGAATAAGGTCAAGTTCAAAGGAACACACATTCACGTGTAACCCAAATAATAATGAAACACTTAAAATAATAGTTATTTCGTAAACAATTTTTGACTGGACATGCAATAAATGCCATGAGTGAACTGTTTTGTTTAAGTGTTCATCACATCAAAACACTTCAACTGAAGATTTTTGCAGACATAGACAGAGTATGGCTTGGAATTTAAACTAGCTTCTCGAAAAGAAACAATTTAAAAAAAAAGATAGAAAAAAAAGAAGCTAATAAGATTAGAAAAATACAGAAAGAATGACGAGGCAAAATTACAAATTGAAATTTCCTGGAAATGGACTGAAAAGTATAGGACGCGTCTCAAGTGGTGATGGGGGAAGAGATTCTCCCGTAAGTGAGAATTTCATTGCTTTTAGGAAGCAATTGGGATCACAGATTGGCAGGCTATCGGACTGTACCCAACAAATCTCCTGAGCCGGCAGGTTCAAAATAGTTGGCCCCCTCACGTGGTGTAATGGTTAGCAGGCTAGATTCGCAAACCATTGTTAAATGAGTTCGATTCTCATTGGGCTCCCCATACTTCTTGGTCTTGTGCCACATCTCAGCTAAGCTTAGTAAATAACTATAAACAGGTTTTGTCGCATTTAGGCACACTCGCTGCACTTTTAGTTTTCACATTTAAAATCCATCAAGTTTTTAAAATGATAAAAATAATCCTAGAAAATTAGGTACTAGAATATATATTATATTATATATAATATTATTATATATATCGGATAACTACAAGTTTCCGGTTCGATACCGGATTTCAACCTACTTGGTGGATGTGTAGCACAGTTTGGATTTGTGTGTTAAAGTAGGGAGATGATGGTAGGTGTGACACTCTACCTCAGGTGTAATACAGTGTTTTTTGTTCTTGCTCTTGTGACTGACTCGCTGTCTGGCTGATACCGACAATAGGCCACTCCATTTGACTTTACTATATGCATTAGTATTTGGAAAGCTCTTTTAAATCAGACAATCTTGGAAGAGGGGAGTGGCATTTTTAACATTTGAAAGAGTAAAAAAATAAGAGAGACTGAAACACTGGACAAAAAGAAATTATCGTGAATTGTGATCTTTAAAGACTTATGGGTTGATAAAGTAAAAGATGAATAATTTGTTACACGTAATAGCAAACCTTTTTTAAAAAAGTACTAAAATATCCGTTCGCTTAAGTACAGGATTACTTTTAAGAAAATAATAAATAATAAAATCTATAAGTTATTTTATATTCTTTTCATTTCAAATGATAAACTTGAAGTCACTAACAGACAAGTAAAAGTGATTTTTCGGAACGGATTTTAGATTATACTAAATACTATATCCTAGTAGCATTTTTGAATTCTATTCTATATGAAAACATGTTTGAGGATTCTACCCCAATGAATGATTGTCGATTAAATTATCATTCAAGATGCATTAAAAATGTTCCGTTTTTCAAACTGCGAAAAAAGTACTTTTTGACTCGCACTGAATATAACTTACATTTTTTTATCCCAATAATGGATTCTTCATTGGTTTCTGTGTTATTGAATTATACTTTGTTTGAATTCATTCCCTCATGATCAATGGGATCACATTCAATTTTGATATCTTGAGGATTTCACAAATTTTTCAAATTCCTTGATTTTTTTTTTAGACATAGACAGACAAAGGTCCAGTTTATCATTGAAAATAGGACATAAAAAGATTAAATCTTTGACAATAAATTTAAAATTTTAAAACGTTTTAAGCTTTAAAAAGATTCAATTAAATCTTTAAAGTTAAAAACTTTTTAAGACTTAAACTTTATCGTTTTTGGAATTTAAAAGAAACTTATATGCTGAAAAAGACATTCTGATGGTCTCATACAACTTTGGTGGTCATAAAAAGTGTTCATGGATCGTGCATGATTAGTCACATGACAAAAAGAAAAAAAAGAAAGAAAGTAAAGAAGTTGAATTTATTTTAAGATTACATATAAAACACCCATTTAAAATCTTCATTATTTAATTCTATCTTTTATTTATTTTTTTTTCCTTTCATTTCCATTATTGCATATTAAACAACCTCTTTTATGATTTTTGTTATGTATTTACCACCCCTCTGCATAAATAGGATGTGACACAAGACCAATTTCTTTTGCTGAGTATAATAGTTTGAATTCAGAGTTTTCCATACCAAGGTTAAAGACCCAATGTGTCCTACTATTTTACACATTAGCTGATGGGAGAATAGTTAGATACATAACTTTCCTAAGGTATTAGTACTAGAGGAAATGTAAACAGCCTTGCACAGATTTAATTCAGGTTGCCGTGTCCATTGCCTACGATGATAACCATTTACAAACGACCGCCTTGTGTAATCGGTTAGTATGAAATAATCTTTGTATTTTTGTATTAATATAACAATGACAATTTAACTTAAGTTTATTAACAGATTGTTATAAATAAATTTGTGGAAACAAAAATTTTTCGTTTTAGCAATTTAAAACATTGATAGAAAAATAAATTCTGATTAGTAACATTCGAGTTAAAATATTTTTTGTTGTAAATCGATTTCCCTGCTCTTTCATATTGCTAAGTTTTGCATTAATATTTTTGTGTAAAAGGATTTGCAGCGGCAATGTTTATTTTTATCAATCTTTGTATATCTTTGCCCTTTACGTACTCTACGGCATAAAATGATCCTTTTTTTCTTACTTTTTCGCTATTTAATTCATAAATTTGTCAACAATTTATAATTAACATGATCAATTTTTACTAATATTTTCTAGGATCTCTTAATTGAATTTTTGTTATATACGGCTAATGGGTATGTTTCCTCCTCATAAATACGGGATTATTATGCTGATTGAGTAATCTGATATAACTAGCAGTGGGTACCTTTTTTAACGCCCTGGCGAGTATTGTATTTTGCTAAGGTTATTAAAGATTCCATTTCATTCTAACCCCCGTTCGGTTATTTCTCATTTAGTAACCTTTGTTAGGTTACAATAATTTATCGGCATGTAAATTGGTTCATCAATCTACGACAGTGAGGAATAGTGGCGCATCTGATAAATAATTACGAGTAATCTCACTGTTAGATTCAAACTTACATCCTCTTTGCCTTGTTTAACGTTACCAAAGTGCTCTACTAACTAAAAGTCATTGGTTCCAGAAGCCCTAAAAGCTTTAAACTAATATCTTATTATTGAATTTTTTTGAGATAAGGCTTGATAGAAGGTCCGAGTGGATAAACACCCGAAGAAGGCCGGAGGGCACCTTAGCCGAAACATTGTATATATAACAATAAAGATTAGGACAACAGTCCGAAAATCTAAATAATACAAATAATCTCTTATTCTGTTTCCCATATCTCTCAGCGTCATATTGTAGCTCATATGGTAAAGCAACCTAGTTGGGCTTCTTTGAGATAAAAGGGACTGAGTTTCGAGTTTATCGTTTATTATTTCCAAATTATGCTTTTTTTTTAGCTTGTAGATGACAACCTGTTGTGCGTTGCAATAAAAATAGCAACTACAAATTAAAGACGACGAAAGTACTAATCAAAATGATTACAAATAAATAATGGTTGATGATACTTAATCTAAAAGTTAAAAAATACACTAAAGAAGCTTAATAATTATTCATTACTTAACTTTTTATAAATAGAAATGACTAATGATAATTTTGTTAAAAATAACATCAAATTAAAAGTATTCGAAATACATTTTCATTAACATGCAATAGTTTTGAAATCATATCTGAAATTTAATCCAAAAACTCAGTTAATGTTTGTTATAGCAATTTTTTTTATTTGTTTGGGCTGATTCCTTCTGATTTTATGGGACTTTCGCAAAGATTCAACAGTTAAACGTATTCATTTATTTTAATTTTAGAATTGAATCACACACACACCACAACACACAGACCACACACACACACACACACACACACACACCACACACACCACAACATCTATATATGTATATATTATATGGACATAATTAAGCGATAGAACAGTTCTAAACTCTATTAACATGAACTACTAAAATTGATACTTAAAGTTTCACGCCGTGAGGTTCATTATTCAGATAAATAAAATTAATCTGCTGGAAGAATTGCCTTGTGGTGTGAAATCTTTGCATTGTATTCTAGTAGTATGTGACTGAAAAGACCTCCTCCACACACACACACACACACACACACACACACACACACACAACACATATATATATATATATATATATTATATATATTATATATATTATATATATATATATATTCAGTCCATTAAATTTTTAGCAGATGGCTATTAATTGTTATACAGTGTATACATATATGTATGTGCGTTGTTTCACACGTGTGCAATTAAAAATATACATGTGCATATATATCTGTGTACATATGCACATATATATGAATAACTGTATGCATGAAACGTATGTATGCATTTCGATTTATGAATTTACTGAGAAACTGTACGAGCACAAATTTCAAACTTTATATAAAAACAAATCATTTTAGTGAAAATATGTGTGTGCGTGTATGTATGTGTTTATGTGTTGTTTATGTTGTTTGTGTCTTGATGTGTGTGTATGTGTGTATGTTGCTTTTATGAGATTTATGTGCATGTGTATGTGTGTATAAATTACCATGACAAACGAGCCTATTAATCAAGTGTGCACCCTTCAACTCACTAGGTCTGCTTGTTTGTTTTGTTTTACGGCGTATCAACCCCGATGGGCCATTTATGCCCCGTTTTGGATTCGTACCAATAGTATTTGGTTAGAAAACAAATGTATATATGTATATATTGATATCTATTGTTCAATTACTCATATTTTTTTACTTCTTTTAGAAAATTTAAAATCCTGGATGGTCTTTTTTTCGTGAAATGTTTTTTTCAAATTACTTACTTGGTAATATTTGTTCGCACTAATCAAAGACTATACACTCTAGCAGTATATGTTTCATTGTTAAATCTTCTCTTGGCATGTAGTTGCATATTGGGGATCTGTTCCCTCTAGTAAATGATGATGGGTGATGTAGGTGTGGCCTATGTGAATCTACCAAGTGACTCTTTTTTTGTTTACGGAACTGGTAGTTAATCTCATGGATAAGATTTGGAGGACATGGAGGACATTAAAACAGATGTGAAGCATTGTTTCACAACATATATATTAAAAAAGGACTTCTGTGACGTTTTCGGCCCATGAAAAACTCACTGGAATAAGTATGTTGAATGTCAAGAGGAGGAGTATTTTTGAAGATGGTTTCATTCATCGTTCATTCTGTCTTTTGGTAAAGTTTCAGTCTTGATCTTACCCACTCTAGTTTGTGCGTGTTTTTCGTTGCTTTGCACACACACACAACACATCACACACACACACACACCACACCCTGTACAATAGATATTCAAGCAAAATTTGCGATACTCTTACATAGAATTAGCATCGACATCAACTATTACACAAAACAAACACCACACACACACACACACACACATGACAATTAGATATTCAAGCAAAATTTGCAGATACTCTTACATACAAATTAAGGCATCGACAATCACTATTACACACACACACACACACACACACACACACACACACACACACACACACACACATGTACAATAGATATCAAGCAAAATTGCAGATACTCTTACATACAAATGAAGGCATCGACAATCACTATTACACACACACACACACACCACACCACACACACACACACACACACATATATACATTTCCCTATATATAAAAATGAGTTAATGTATATCTGCTAGCACGCACCCATATATACACACATATGCACACACATTCTCTCTCTCTCTCTCTCTCTCTCTCCTCTCTCTCTCTCTTCTCTCATCTTCCTCACAGATACACACATACGTATTGGCATTCCATGAATATCAGATACATAAACAAAATAAAAATGTATGCCTATTCACACAGAAACATTCAAACTCACTTGTTCTTTTTCCCCCAACATGTATGTTGTTGATTAAGAGTGTACATTTGACTATATCCACACACACATGCGTGCATGTACGTATCTAGACATACATACATACACACATATATGTGTTTTGTGTGTGTATGTGTGGCTGATAGCGTTGCGATTAATTAGAATTAGAGTAAGTAAAACATGTTCATTGTCAAATTATGCCAAAGATCAAAGGACCGTTTGACGCTTTCCTTGTAGATAAAAAGGTAGTGGATATGTCACCAAAAGATGTATCTACTTACTAATAGATTTATTACCTATTTGTGGTAAGTTCAAGAAAGAAATAGAAACCTAATGTGTGGATTTCTGAGGTGAAAATGAGATTGAGAGACAAACGAGTATGTTGATATACGCGTGTGTAGATTCTTGTTCTTATTCCATAAAAGTACACAAGCTGTCACACTCTGAACGCATATAAAATTCATTCGCTGGTTGAACTGTATCAAATGTTAACTTTCTATCTTTAGATACGCCTCTTCTTAATTCATATGTATTTTTATGTATTTGTGTCTCTGTATATATCCATATACAATATTTTACTCACGCGAGTGTCCTCTCTGTCTGTCTGTCTGTCTGTCTGTCAGTCACACACACACACACACACCACACACACACACACACACACATGCCACACACACACAACACACACACACACAGAGACACATACACACAGAAGCATGTTAAAAAAGGATAGAGAATGAAGCTGTTTTGCCAGTCAAGTCACGCTGAAAGCTCCGGTTCCAGATAGATCACCAAAGTTAAGCAGTAATGAGCTTGTTCATTAGTTAGATGGGTGATCGCTTAAACAATGACAGGTACTGTAAGCATCCTGAGACCTGTGTGCCATATCTAAGCAAAATGTAGTGAATAATTACCAATAGAGAAATGAATAATGAATGAAACTCGCAGATCCATACTACTGAATAGCGAGTTCAATTCTCGATGGATGCCCATACTTGCGACTTTGTGTCACATCCTACCCTTGGCGAACAGGTTGGGTAAATACCTGGGTGTCCATTCGTGGTAATGGTTATTCAAGCTAGTCTCGTATATCCATTACTACTGAAAAGCGAATTCAATCCTCACTGAATGCCTCTTGTGTCGCATTCTATCCGTGGCGAACGGGTTGTGGGAATACCTTCTTACTCCAATGAGTTTCATTGGTCAAAGCATCTCTGAAACCTACTCTTTTGATATAGTTTGAAGTGGCACATTTGTATTTGTTTTTGATGTTTTCCTCGTTCTCAAATCATTAACCCTGGGAAGAATTTTCAGTTTAGGAAACTATCTGCCTGAATCTTGATTGGTGAGTATGGATGGAGCTGTGTTTGCAGAATCATGTGTTTTTGCCAAAAAAGATTTCGTTTCAAAAAATATCGAGATTCATAATCTTTTTTTCAAATTTGGGCTATACGTCTAGACACTATCAATTTATTATATGTGTATTTACAAAACCTCCACACGAGCAGGGTGTGACACAAGGTCAATTTTAAGCGGAGGTTCACCAGGATTGAATTCAGAGTTTTCCTTCTCCTAGGCCAGTTGCCGTATCAAGTTCGGAGATTCTAGTCTGCCCTATATTTACCTATAAGTTGGGGGAGAATAGTTGAATTCATACCTTTCCTAAGAGTATTAGTGACACATGAAATACAACCAGCCTCGTCCAGATCAATTTATTATATAAGTTGTTTAGCTGTCTACATGTCTTCATTTAGTTTCTAAGATGAAAAGAAATTAAAGTTTCAACCTCGATACTTTTTACATACTTCATATACATTATAGACTTTGCATTAATTCCGTAGTGTAATGGTTATCGTCATACGCGACACGAGTTCAACTCCTGAACGAGGCTGGTAGCATTTCACATAGCGCTAATATCCTTGGGAAAGGTATGTATCCAAATATTCTCCTTCCAATTATGGATAGATAGTAGGGCAGACTGGACTCTCTAACCTTGGTATAGTAAACTGGTCTATGAAAAGGAAAAATCTGAATTCAAACCTTTTTAAATTCCGCTTAAAGATTGACCTTGTGTTATATTCTGCCCGTGACAGAGAGTTGGGTAAATATATGCATTAATTTCATTGAAACAAGACTTTTCCTGTTTCATATTAATAAAGCTTTGTTATTTCTCAAAGAGCAGTTGTAAGGGACTTTATATGTAAATCAACCCAATCCTAAACAAAACACAACTACGAGAAGAATGCATGAAATAAAAATGTTAAACCAAAAGTTAACACAAAATGTATTTATTAAAAACTTCAATCAAACAGATCAAGATAAACATAATATATATATATATATATATATATATATAATATATATATATATATATATATATATTATGATATATATATATTATATTATAAAAAAAAAAGAAAAAAAAAAAAGAAGGTCCGCAAAATGTATTTTGTTCTCAGAAAAATTTTTTTTCTGAGAACAAAAATACATTTTTCGACCTTTTTTTTAAAATCTTTTTTTAATAAAATATTGAATTTTCTCCCGTTGGAACCAGAACAACATTTTCATATATAATATATATATATATATATATTATATATATATATATATATATATATATATATAGTTTTTTTTTGTATTACACTTAGCACTAATATCTTGGGAAAGTTATGAATCCAAATATCTCACTCCAGATATGGGGTAAATAGTATTGCAGACAGGACTTTTTAACCTTGATTAGGCAATAAGGAAAACTCAGAATTAAAAACCTGTTAAACTCCGCTTAAAAAATTGACCTTTTGTCACATCCTTCTCGTGCGGAGGGTTGGTAAATATATCTATAGTAATAGTTGTCACTCGCTCACTGGGTGAGTTAATGGCGGACCAAGTTTTTACGTTATTATTTGTAGGATGCTCAATGTCAGTGATAGAGCTGTTATATATATATATATATAATATATATATATATATATATATATATATATATATATAATATATATATATATAGATAGATAGATAGATAGATAGATAGATAGATAAATAGATATTTACAGGGAAATTTTTGTAACCCTGGGTTTATATATAACGCTCTCCTATAAAAGGGATGGATACTTCTCTAGCGGCCTTTACATATATACAGATGTGTGTATTTATCAGTTAAAATCCGCCTTCTAGTTTGGAGGTGACGATATTTCACTCAGAACTATTTTCTTCTAATATAAATTTTTTAAAGTCCCATCCAGATACTTTATTTTAGCTCTGTCTTTTGTTTTGTGAAAATTAATTTATTATAGATGGTGAAGTCGATGTTAGAACATTTCGGTTTTCTCAAACCCTTCACTAAGACATTAGGATGAAAAAAAAAAGTGTTGTTCTAAACAGTGATGGAAATATTTTCAAAAGATTTTTATTTTCAAAAGATTTCCATGGCTGCTATATATATATATATTATATATAATATATATTATATATATATATATTATATATATATATATAAGATGCCACTTATAAATTGAGTCATCAATTCGTACTCGATTTTAAAAAGGTGAAGGTGTCTTTATTCCAGGATTAACACTTATTCAATTGAGGTCGGATACTGTATTCGCATTTTGGAGACTTGCTATGTCTATTAACAAAGCAAAAGGCTAGACTTTATCGGCCACTGGACTTACAGTTAGGAAGAACCCTGTTTCTCTCATGGCAGTTGTATGTTAGTTGTGGCACCTCATTGGTGTAATGTTGGGCTATTGCTGGCAAATCACTATTTGTGAGTTCGTTTCTTACTGTGTGCCTCATACCTCTGGTCTTGTGACAAACTAAGCTAAGCTTAGAAATTACAACACGTGTTAGGTTGCTTAATTATTGATTCACCATCGTATGTGTTTATAAACATGTACTTCTCTCTCTCTCTCTCTCTGTCTGTCTGTCTGTCTGTCTGTAACCCTATCTATTTATCTATATATCTATCGTACATGTGTGTATGCGCACGCCCGTTTAGTTTTGCCTATGAATATGGCGGTGTCGTATATATATTTATGTATTTATGTACATATACGAACATAGACAAAGTCGTTACACATACTATATTTTTTGTTATATAAGTAGTATAAATGTCTATTAATTATAGTCATGTATATGTATATATGCACTCACATCACAGAACAAGATAGCGGTACATCAAAGGAAAAAGGTTTGACAGCACTAACAAGTCTTTCGCCGTCTTTTTGTTCCGGACATCGTGAACTCTTGACACTTTTCTAAACTTACCTGGATATTGCATTTTGCTCAGGTATACAAGAATGGACAATTGTTTATAGGTGTATCTCTCTCCT
>CM042179.1:15828147-15840647 GCA_023376005.1 Doryteuthis pealeii
GAGTACAAAACTAGACACGACTCGGTTGGAGGTGATCCACTTAGAATTTATGCAAAAAATGCTAATTTGACCAATACAAACAAAAATGTATAGCATAAACCAGATCTGTTCTGAAACGAAACACATAAAAATTCTCTGGACTTTGAAATAAAAACGCGATCACCTATATCCCAGCAGAAGACCAGACCTAGTGTGGATTAACAAAAAAAGAAAGGAACTTGTCAAACTATGGATTTTGCAGTTCCAGCAGATCACAGTGAAGCTAAAGGATAATGAAAAAAATGGACAAATATCTGGACCTTGCCAGAGAAACTGAAAAAGTTATGGAATATGAAAGTCAAAGTGATACCAATTGCAGGTGGTGCACTTGGAAGGTCCCAAAAGGATTGGAAAAGGTTTTGTAAAGTTGTAAACAGGAAGATTGAAACCATTCAGAATACTGCACTGCTGCAATCTGCCAGAATACTCAGAAGAGTCCTGGAGACCTGAGGAGACTTGCTGTCACTCAGACTCCAGTGAAAGACCATCAGCGAATGCTCATGTGAAAACTCAAAAGGAGTAAATAATAATACTAAATTATTATGTATATTGCCCTAAGAGAGAGCAAAAAAGGCGCAATCGTAGTGAGATTTTGGTAAGCGAATGTTAAAATACTTTTTAATAAATGAATTTCAAATCCAATTTGCCAATTAATTGATAATAAATGTATGAGATCTTCGTTCACACTCGCGCTTTATCATTTATTAATTTGTCAAGGGAGATTAACTATTCATGCAAATTATAAGGTACTTAACCAATTTAATTTTTTGTAATTATAATATATAGAAATCTATAATAAATAATATAATGTAATATTAATATTATGATATAATATAATATTATGATATAATATAATATAAATCTTATAAACAGGATATGACTAAATATCTACAGCATTTAAATTTTATAAAAAAAATCAAATTTGGTTTGATAATATATAAAAATATTACGAGAAGACACTTATTTTTAGACTGTTAGATAATTCATATTTTTTGGTTTAGTAGTTTTGTAATAAATAATACCTAATAATGTCCGTTTGGATCGTATTTAGTTCCAGCAAAAATGATAATCATGACATCTTTGGTTAGAAGAAAATTCGAATTTATTATAAAAATTGTTGGAAATCTCAGTTGGTAGTGCTCCGATTAGGAACCACAAGATTCCTGGTTCGATACCGGTCCTCGCCAACTCAGTGTATGATAGCACAGAGATCTGCTGCGGTAAAATTGAGGAGCTGATGGTAAGTGTGGCGCACCACCCCAGACGCTTAAAACAATCTCCTTGGTCGAGTGCTAGCAAATAGGGGATAGATACTCCCTAGGTGTCTGGCTGATACCGACTTTTAGGCCACCCCGACGATTTTACTTACTTTATAGGCGATTCTGTGTACAAAGCCAAGCGCAAATCCAAAAAGAGCTCTTTATATTTGTTCTCAATCATTTTCTACTATCTGTCATTGATCCAAACTGTGTTAAATATCAGTGAGACGATTCTTGTAATAGGAGAAAAAGGTGAATTTTTTTTATTCTAACTTTTTTTTTCTCTTGTTAATGATTGTTGAAAATTCTCACATACTTTTGTCAAAACTGGGCGTCCATCGTTGGTGTAATGGTTATCTAGCTATTCTCGCAGATCCATTATTACTGAATAGCAAGTTCGATCCTCACTGGATGTCCATACTTGCGACCTTGAGTCGCATCCTACCAGTAGCAACGAGTTGGGTAGATATCTGATTTTGTCAAAACTGAGAAATGCTTTTATCATATTACAGTAATGAAACAATCTTCGAAGTTTAATCTTATCTATTCTTAATAGAAAATAAGTATAAGTTGTCTGTAACCGAAACTACGTCACTGCTTACGTCGCATTACTCAAAATCGTCAAGTATAGCTAAAAAAGAACAAGATATAAATTAATTTAAAAAATGTATCATTACTTTAATGGAAAAAAAAATTGAGAAATTTGTAGTCAATTTTAGAATTATTTTTAGTTCACAAATAAATAAATACTACGATTTTGTGTAAAATTTATGCGTAAAATATTCAAAAAATTATTAATCAAATTTTTTAATCATTTTTTATCCTCGCCTTTTTTTTCACTAACAAGGGTTAACTAAAAAGTTTACAAATAAATTAATATCTACGATCTGGGTAAAATTAGTTGTGTTCAATATTTTAAAATAATTATTTGATTAATAATTGATAAATGCATGCAACATTTTATTGGGGGGGCAAACTAAAATTTTCATTCAAATGCTTTTACTCCTTTAATTAAATATTTTATGATTTTACTTACTTATGATACAAACTCTCTGACATTGAATTTTCAACTCCTTCGGGCAATAACTTTCAAAAATTATTTTTTTACACCGCCCAGAGGGGGGGTTTTTTGTGCTAGTACATTTCAATTATAATCACGTTTCATTAATTTGTTTCGATTATATCATTAACGTAAATATAAAAATAAGGATAGTTTTTAGCGCTTGGACTTCTGATAATATACTAATCTATTAATAATGGTGATTCACTTCCGGTTTTGTCTGACAAAAAACTGCGTCACTGCTTACGTCACATTACCCAACATATTAATCCAACGTCATAAACATAGAATAAATATACTCAAAATGTGAGCATGCAACGTTAGACAATCAATCGTTGTTTCAATAAATAAGATGCCCAGCGTTATATATTATATATAAATTGTTTTATTCTAATATAATATTTAAATTATCGGACTGTTTCCATTTCAAAATTGTCTTCTTTCTTTCTTTCTTTCTTTCTTTCTTTTTTTTTTTATTCCTTTAATAAATTTGACGATTTACATACTTATGGTACATACTCTATGACATTGAATTTTCAGCTCCCATTCCCCTCAGGCAATACCTTAAAAATATTTTTACATCGCCCGGAGGGTGTTTTTATTTTGTACTAGTACTTCTAAATATTTTTCTAATAATATTCCATAATATATCGAAAACCATAATATATTCAAAATATATCAAAATCATTTAGATGCTAAATAATCTAGTGGAACTAGCTAATCTAGCAGCCATGCTATAAAAAATGTACCTGCTCATATTCAACGTCTAAAACTTTAGGACGTACAGAGAAAATTATAAAAATATTCTTTCGTATTTGGAGTTAAACTTTTAAAACTCATCTGGATCTTAATTAGAACAAAACAGTCGTATAATTATCTTTCTTATTCTGTTTAGGTCATTGATTAATTTCATATAAAATTCATATGATATTTCAACAATTGAGGATTGGGGAGAAATTATTCATCATGACTTACCAGTCGACCTTAAAATCAGTCGAATCCTTCAATTCCTCACATATTTACAAAAAAAAAAAAAAAAAAAAGGAAAGAAGGAAAAAGAGAAAGAAAAAAAAAAAACGAAAAGAAAGACATAAAATAAATAAATAAATAAATAAATAAATAAAATAAAAAGTCACAAACTGCCGTGGAACTGCGTTGAGAATTGGCAGAAACTTTAACGGACAGCTAAGTATTTTGAAAATCTGCCATAACAATTTACTACTGGTGATGTCAAATGTTTTCATAAAAAATGATGAAAGCCAGGCCCAAATCTACTGAACTCTTCACATTTTTGGTGATTCATTCGCCAGGAGTTGCCATGATCCAAAACACGATACTCATACACTGTTTGATGTCAGCTAAGATTTGATTCTTGGAAAAAGAAAATAAAAAAGTGATTTTTATTTATTTATTTATTTCATTCTAACTTTTGTTGTTTTTTCTTGTTTGATGATTGTGATAATTTTCTCATAGTTCTAACAAAATTTGAAGATTATATTTGTTCATCAGATTTTCAGAAACTAAATAAACTAAACAATCTGTATTCTGATGGATTTCAATCAAAATTACATCTTATACCGTAAACCTGGAGTATAATCCGCACTTTTCCCCAAAAAGGTCAAAATCCTTAGGCGTACATATATACGAGTTAAACATGAAAATATTTTCTAAGCAATGTCCGAGTCTCTATTTGCTGTCCGGCAATATTTATTCAACGCATTTTTTTTCTAGAGGTACAGCCCCCTAAAAATCCCCTGCGATTATACTCAAGGGCGGACTATACTCGAGGATTACCGTATATAATACTCGTGTTTCTTGCAACACCCTCTGATTAAAAATGAGATCGTCCAAATCGTCCAAGTACAACGTATTTGAGAAACGAAATGGATCAATGGAGACATTTAGAAAGTACCAGAAAATCATATATATTTTAATACTCTGTTCCTTAAAAGACGACCGTTACATTGTAACACCCTCTGGTTAAAAATGAGACCGTCCAAATCGTCCAAGAGGAAATGCAAAAATGTAAATCCTGATTATCTGGAGTTGCTTATTGACCAATTCTTATTTCTTATGAGTGTCGTCACTTCAGCTAAATAATGGACCATTCCGTTTTCATTATAAAGAAAAAAGTGAGGAAAAAGGACATGCTACAGAGAAAAATTATAATAAGAAATAAAGAAAGAAAGTTGGGGAAAAAGATAGAGAGAAGCGGTGAACGCGTGGAAGTGATAATGATAACCTGTTTCAATCGAACATAATGAAAAGAGGAAAAGAAGGAAAGAAAGAAAAAAATGTGTATGTATATGGTGTGTGTGTGTGTGTGTGTGTGTGGTGTGTGTGTGGTGTGTGTGGTGAAAGATAGAGAGTTAAATTATACTTTGTTACATATGAAATATTCAGTAGCTTTTAAATAAACATATCAAACGTTTAATAATTAAATTATTATATGTGGTATGTCTACAGCTCATGCTAGTTTTAATTATTTGTTATCTATTGTCTTAATAATTTGATTTTATAACAAACTAAGATAGTTTACTTGCAAATCTTTTGGGCTTGGTGAATACACTTTCTTTTATTCCGAAATTGAGTAGTAATTCTTTTAAAGGTTTCATTCCATCTCTCAAGAAGATGTTTATACTAGAGTTTCTCAACAGGAGCCATATGACTCTCTTGGGTATATGAGATGGGGGGGGTACTAGGCCAAAAATTTAAAAAATAGAGCGTCGCAAGGAGCCAAGAGGGGCCACAGAAAATCTATCGGAATCCCATTGAAACCATACAAGATAAAGCTGATGCATTATTTTTTTTTTTTGTAGATAAATTTATTCAAATAAAATGTTTATCCAAATAATAATTATCTTGGTTTACACTAGAGTTAGTGTTTTGATGTCATAGCACTTTCCAAAATATAATCTTTAATATTCTTACTTCTCTCGGTTATTAAGTTGACGAACGGCACAAGGGAAAAGGCGGGGATAAAAACTCAAGTTGGCATGGGATGGGGCCTCAAAAGAACTCGCATTGGGTTGACGTGGGCCACGTCCAAAAAAGTTGAGAAACTCTGGTTTAGACAATATATTTGTATAATCTTACACAATTACTTCATGGGGTTCATACTGCGGAATAATGTTCTCGGCTCAAGAATTATGATTTATTGTAAAAAAGAAAAAAGAAAAACAAGACAAGATAACAAAAGAAAAAAAAAAACCTCAAAAAAGAAAAAAAAAAGAAAAAAAAAGAAAAAAAAAAGAAACTTTCGAGTTCTATGAATTTAAAAAAATTGTCAACTATCGTACAAACCAACCTAATGTATTTTTATAAATTGATTACTGATATCATAATAATACAAATCATATTACCTACATTCTGTTGATTTTTACTTATGACTTATCTCCCCATCTATTTTAGAAAGACTAGTGTTTTCTAATACTACTTGGGCCGGGTTAGCTCAGTCGGTAGAGCGTTCCTAGAAACCACAAGGTTCCTAGTTCGATTGCGGTCCTCGCCAACACAGCGTTATGAGTTAGCACAGGGATCTTGCGGTAAAGTAAGGAGCTGATGGTAGGTGTGCGCTCCACCTCAGATGCAAAAAACAATCTCCTTGGTCTAGCGCTAGTGAAAAGGGATAGACTCCCTCGCTGATTGGCTGATACCGACATTAGGCCGCCCCGACGACTTACTTGGGTCGTTAAGGTAACATGGTGAGTATTGCGATATATGGTATCTCATAGGTGTTACCCATCTCCAAGTTACATGCAGCAGATTATACTGAGTTACACTGTATCAATAATAAAGAACCACCTGACCGTCATTGTTCCTAGAGTTTAAAAAATGGAATCCGTTTTGGTTTGCCTTTTAGATTTTAATAAGACTTCAACTATAAAGAAAGATCAAAAGAGAATTTACTGCTTCATTATAGGTGTTATCAACATTTAAGTATTGTGTTTGTATGGCATACGGTGTGGAGAGAGAGAGAGGAGAGAGAGAGAGAGAGAGAGAGAGAGAGAGAGAGAGAGAGAGAGAGAGAAGGGGGAACATACATACAGACAGAGGGTTTAAGAGCAAAAACATGAAGTAAATGAACCTTTTTTTTAAATATATTATGTCATCATCGCCTGAGTTCAAATGAAACAAGTCTGGATACGTCATATGAAATGTGTTTAATTAATTAGGACACTGATAAATTATTAGGACGCTGATAAATTATCCTGTTAAACTTTCAGCGTTTTCTAAATGATGTAAGATTATTCTTTTATTACCTTATAGGTTGTAGAATTTGATCAACAAAGAAGTCAAGGGTGAAATATAACGCGAATATTTCCTATTATTCTATTTCTATCGACAAATAAAAGTGAATGCCATTTATTTGATGCTGTTCCATATTATCAAAACAAACATTATTAAGATAATATAAACAGAAAGTTTAAGTAAGGACATTTTTACTATCACTTTCCGCAAACAAAAAACTAAAAATCAAGTAACTAGGAAACAAAGACTAAATACATAAGCCTACGTCAAAGTCAGTTTGAAAAGTTGGGACATCAGAGTTAGAGACACCTTATCAAACATTTAATCCCATAGAGAATAAAGTAATCCCTGACTGAAAGGGCAGTTCTTGAGATTTGATGGAATTTAACCAGAGCTTCATAATGTCGATACAAAGATGCGATTAAACCGGGGATTTTTGTCGTAGATATATTCATTTGAACAGTGAAATATGGGTTCCAGCAAACTTATAATACTTTTTCGCTTTTATAAAAATAAACAAAGGTTTAGAAAAAGGTTATAAATATTTTAAGCTTGAGAGAAGAGAAAGACTGGATAATCGCTGGAATTATTTGAAGGGAAATTTTTTAACTTTACTTTTATAAGTAAAATAAGAGTCTTATAATATATGCACAATTATTATTTGGTACGGGTATCTATAATATGTAAGGGATCTAATATATAAATACAAGGTGAGTTGAAAGAGTATTGTGACTGACTGTGTATTAATCAAGAGAGAAATGAACAATAAATCAAGTATTCCTTTTCTTTAAAATACGAGGTATGTTGAAAAAAGTATCAAGACTGAAGCTGTATTTACCAAGACAGAAATAAACACGAATGAAACGTTCATCTCTTTTAAAATACGAGGTGTGTTGAAAAAAGTATTGAGACTGAAGCTGTATTTACCAAAACAGAAATAAACCATGAATGAAACGTTCATCTTCTTAAAATACGAGTGGTTGAAAAAAGTATGAGACTGAAAGCTGTATTTACCAAGACAGAAATAAAACCATGAATGAAACGTTCATTTTCTTAAAATACGAGGTGTGTTGAAAAAAGTATCGAGACTGAAGCTGTATTTAGCAAGTGAAACAATGAATGAAATTTTCATTTTCCTCAAAATGTTAACATGTTCAAAAAAGTATCGAGACTTAAGCAGTATTTACTAAGACAGAAAAGAATAATGAATGAAACGTTCATCTTCAAAATACGAGTGTGTCAAACATGTATTGAGACTGAAAATATATTTACCAAGACAGAAATAAACAATGAATAAAAACATTCATTTTCATCAAAATACGAATGTGTTGAAAATGTATTGAGACAGAAGCTGTATTTACTTAGACAGAAATGAACAATGAATGAAATGTTAATTTTCTTTCAAAATACAAGGTATGTTAAAAGTATCGAGATTGAAGGAGTAATACAAGGCAGAAATCTACAATGAATTAAACGTTCATTTTCATCAAAATACGAGATGTGTTTAAAAAGTATTGATGCAGAAGCTGTATTTATTAAGTCAGAAATGAACAATAAATGAAACGTTAATTTTCTTCAAAATAGTCTACTTGATATTCAACACGCATAATTCAGTGAATTTTCTATTGGTTGAATCATCTATGAATCTATTATTTTGTTATGTGTGATGTTGAGCCAATGGATCTTTAAAAACTGCCTCCACATTCCAAATCTCGTACCGTTGAGTCTAATTTTCAGTTTAGGAAACAAGAAAAAGTTTTATTGGAGCAAAATGTTTGATGAGTTGTAGGATATTGCACTTGCACAACCCGGAGCTTCGCACAAAAAACAAAAGAAAGACGAAAAAAAAAAAAAAAAAAGCAAAAAGAAAGCCCCCCCCCCAAAAAAAATATATATAAAATCATGAATCACTGAATTATATAAGTGATCAGCTATCCACTCTTCTCATTTTAATTTTAAAATAAATTAAAAAAAAAATCAGTTTCGATAAACGTGCCATAATGGTCCGATGGCGTCTATTAGGTTATAGCAATTTAAAAAAATAAATGAACAATTTCTGAGACGTTTGAAAAAGTACCTCCCACCAAGAGAAACAAACTGTGTCATATAAAATATATTTATCTAATTATCTCAACGAGGGGAAGGGCATCATGCGGGGTTCGAATAGCCGTTGTTGTAGACTTTAGATAATTATTATTACTGTTATATTTTTATTTATCTAATAAATGTAAATGTACAACTACTAGAAAAGAGAATGAAATTCGATTCTATTATTTTTTTTTATTTAGATTGAATGAGAATGTTGTTGAATTAAAATTATAAATCATACTTTATTATGATTAGAATGGCTGATTACATCTATCTATCTATCTATTTATCTATCTATCTCTCTCTCTCTCTCTCTCTCTCTCTCTCTCTCTAATTATAGTATATATATATATATATATATATATATATATATATATATCGAGAAAGGTAGACAAAACACGGATGTTGTAGAAAATGATGTTTATTGTATCCATTTTCTACAATATCCCCTGTTTGTCTACTTTCTCCACATTACTGTCAGATTAATTTCCTCTTATTTTCTCCCCATATATATATATATATAATATATATATATATATTACTATATATATATTCTCTCTCTCTCTCTCTACCGATATATATATATATATATATATATAAATTATCTCTCTCACTCAAATATAATATATATATATATATATATATATATATATATATATATATATATATATATATTAATGTCTATCTATGTTGTCTGTCTATCTGTCTATCAATCCGCTCTATATGTCTATCTTTTTTCCAAACACGCATATTTTTTTGAGCCATAAAAAAATTAAAAAGGGTGCATTAATAATGTAGAATCTGAAATAATTCACCAAGCTTCGTGGTTTGTGTTAATATAAAATTATGACTGAAACCCATTAGATAAAAAAATAACAACAACCAACCAACCAACAACCAACCACCAAAACAAAACAAAACAAATAAACAAACAAAAAATAGAATAAAAAATTATGGTTTGCCATCAATTACGTTCGATGCTAAAAGAAATATTGTAAAGAAAAAAAAAAGGGAAAAAAAAAAAGATAATAAAAAGCAATTTATATTCCGTTGGTTTCGTATTTGAATAATTAGTTTCATTTCATGTAGAAATCCTTAATTTCAATCGATACAATTCAAAGCATAATAACTTGTTAAAACGTGTCAAAGTGGACGGTAACATTAAAAACAGAAATTTCTTAGAAACGTTCAAAATAAATGAAATACATACAAAAAGGGTATAATATATATATATATATAATATATATTATATATATATATACATATATATATATATTGTGTGTGTATGTGTAATGTGTATGTATATATGAGTGTATGTGGTTGTGTGGTTATATATATATATACATATATATATTACATATATAGATTCCATATATATACATATATATATATATACATATATAGATTCATATATATATAATATATATATATATATATATATATATTATACAAATATATACAAATATATATAGTATATAATATATATACATACATACATACATATAAACATGTATACGTCTATGTATATTTCATATATATATATATGTATATATGTATGTGTGTGTATATGTATGTGTGTGTACAGATGCATGTGTGTATAAATGTGCATCCAGACACAGGAGAGAAAGAGAAAGCGAGAGAGAGAGAGAGAGAGAGAGAGAGAGAGAGAGACAGACAGACAGACAGACAGACAGACAGACAGACAGAGTGTATTTGTGTATACGTGTGTGTGTGTGTGTGTGTGTGTGTGAGATAGAGAGAGAGAGAGAGAGAGGGTTGTGAGTGAGGGAAATGGGGGCGAGAAGAGAGAGAGAGAGAGAGAGAGAGAGAGAGAGAGAGAGAGAGAGAGAGAGAGAGGAGAGAGTTGTAAGTAGAGTGTGAGATAATTTACCACAATTAAAGTGCGCAAGCATTAATTTGTTACTTGTGTCGTCGTCGTCGTGGTGATATCTTTACCGGAAATATGACGGGTTAGGCGCGACGGTTATATCAAAGGTCGTTTCTTTTTCACTATTCATTTCAGTCTTTTTTTTTCTTCCATTCCAATTCCATGGCTATTGAATTGATGTACAAACATAGAGAAATTGATTTTTTTCTTCTTTCTTTCTTTCTTTCTTTCTTTCTTTCTTTCTTTTTTTTCTTCTTTTATTTTTTTCGTATATTCAAAGTAATCATCAGGAAATTATATGTAGAGTGAAACATTTATGTTTTGTTTAATTGGGCATTCAGTTTTAATGTACTTACATTAGACAAGAGTTTATACCACCCCCAAAGCGTTGAAATAACTTGTGTGAGGTGTGTGGAGGTGTGTAGTGGTAGTGGTGTGTGTATATGTGTATGTTTGTGCGCGTGAGAACACATCTTTGTGTGTTGTGTGTGTGTGTGTGTGTGTGTATTGAGTATATGCCATGGTGCCTAATACGCACGAACACACATACGTACGCATGATACACAAAAAGAGGCGTTCACGTTCTCGTCTCTCTCTCTCTCTCCTCTCTTCTCTCTCCCTTTCTCTGTCTGTCTCTCTCACATATGCATTATACATATATTTACTTCATAATATATATATATATAATATATATATATAATATATGCTGTGTGTGTGTGTGTCGTGTGTTGGTGTCTCGGTGTGTGTGTTGTGTGTGTGTGTCTCTGTGTGTGTGTGTGTGCCTATGTAGATGCCTCACACAGAAACACACACACACACACACACACAGAAACACACACAACCACACACACACACATTATAGATATATGTATGTATATAGCCTATATAACATGACAAAACACACATACACACCAATATGTGCATTAAGTTATGCATCAGTAAATTTATAAAACGATATTTTATTATGAATTTTATAGTGCAGAGTTACTATAGTTTTTGGCAGTGATTTGTTTTATTCACAGATGAAAGGATATTTAAAAAAATAAGTCCTTCCTTAAATTTAAATCATACATCGACAACATTTTGGCACATTAAAAAAAATCAAGAGAAATGAAATAAAAGAAATTAAAAAAAAAAAAGAAAAAGAAAAAAATAGTAAGAAAAAAGGAAAGAGGGGGAGAGGAAACGAGTTAGAGGTCGTTTATATTTGTTAAGTGTAAGTTTTCTATCTAGAGGAACTAACTTGAAATCAATTATTCACGTTATTAGATATTAATTCAAACTTATATGTCTTCATAGTTTTGTTTAAATTTATTTTACAATAATTTTTTTACAATTAATAAAGATTGATGCTCATATTATTAAAATATATTAAAAATGTTATTTTTTTCTGCTATAAATCAACGCGCTACATAAGACAAAGGTATTAAACAAATTGTCTTTCATATTAAAAAAAAGGCGTTCACTAAAACAGGTTCTCACGCATTTCAAATAATAAGCATTATTTTTAAACATTTTAATATCAATTTTATACATGTATCCGTTTTGTATAAGTGAAAATAATGTACGAATAAAATGAAAGTACATATAGTATGTTAATAAATTAACAATCTTTCCCTAATGTATTTATACAAAAAAATAACATTTAAATATATTTTAATAAATATGAGCATCATCTTATTAATTGTAAAATAAATTATTGTAAATAAATTATAAACAAAACTATGAAGACATATAAGTTTAGAATTAATAATCTTAATAACGTGATAATTGATTTCAAGTTAGTTCCTCTTAGATAGAAAACTTACACTTAAACAAATAAACGACCTCTACTCGTTTTCTCTTTCTTTTTTTCTTTCTATTTTTTTCTTTTCTTTTTTTTTTATTTCTTTTATTTCATTCTCTTTGATATTTT
>CM042179.1:15843147-15885647 GCA_023376005.1 Doryteuthis pealeii
ACAGTATGTGAGAAAGGTAGACAAACACGGGATATTGTAGAAAATGGATACAAATAAACATCCATTTTCTACAACATCCCGTGTTTGTCTACCTTTCTCGATATATATATATATATATATATATATATATATATAATATATATAGAGAGAGAGAGAGAGAGATAGAGAGAGAGAGAGAGAGAGAGAGAGGGAGATAGATAGATAAATAGATAGATAGATAGATGTAATCAGCCCAATCTAATCATAATAAAGTAATGATTTATAATTTTAATTCAACAACATTCTCATTCAATCTAATAAAAAAAAATAATAGAATCGAATTCATTCTCTTTTCTAGTAGTTGTACATTTACATTTATAGATAAATAAAATATAACAGTAATAATAATTATCTAAAGTCTACAACAACGGCTATTCGAACCCCGCATGATGCCCTTCCCCTCCGTTGAGATAATTAGATAAATATATTTTATATGACACAGTTTGTTTCTCTTGGTGGGAGGTACTTTTTCAAAACGTCTCAAGAAATTGTTCATTTATTTTTTTTAATTGCTATAAACCTAATAGACGCCATCGGACCATTTATGGCACGTTTATCGAAACTGATTTTTTTTTTAATTTTATTTAAAAATTAAAATGAAGAAGAGTGGATAGCTGATCAACTTATATAATTCAGTGATTCATGAATTTATATATATATTTTTGGGGGGGGGGCTTTCTTTTTGCTTTTTTTTTTTTTTTTCGTCTTTTCTTTTTGTTTTTGTGCGAAGCTCCGGGTTGTGCAAGTGCAATATCCTACAAACTCATCAAACATTTTGCTCCATAAAACTTTTTCTTGTTTCCTAAAACTGAAAATTAGACTCAACGGTACGAGATTTGGGAATGTGGAGGGCAGTTTTTAAAGATCCATTGGCTCAACATCACACATAACAAAATAATAGATTCATAGATGATTCAACCAATAGAAAATTCACTGAATTATGCGTGTTGAATATCAAGTAGACTATTTTGAAGAAAATTAACGTTTCATTTATTGTTCATTTTCTGACTTAATAAATACAGCTTCTGCATCAATACTTTTTTAAACACATCTCGTATTTTGATGAAAATGAACGTTTAATTCATTGTAGATTTCTGCCTTGTATTACTCCTTCAATCTCGATACTTTTTAACATACCTTGTATTTTGAAGAAAATTAACATTTCATTCATTGTTCATTTCTGTCTAAGTAAATACAGCTTCTGTCTCAATACATTTTCAACACATCTCGTATTTTGATGAAAATGAATGTTTTATTCATTGTTTATTTCTGTCTTGGTAAATATATTTTCAGTCTCAATACATGTTTGACACACCTCGTATTTTGAAGATGAACGTTTCATTCATTATTCTTTTCTGTCTTAGTAAATACTGCTTAAGTCTCGATACTTTTTTTGAACATGTTTAACATTTTGAGGAAAATGAAAATTCATTCATTGTTTCACTTGCTAAATACAGCTTCAGTCTCGATATCTTTTTTCAACACACCTCGTATTTTAAAAGAAAATGAACGTTTCATTCATGGTTTATTTCTGTCTTGGTAAATACAGCTTCAGTCTCAATACTTTTTTCAACACACCTCGTATTTTAAAAGAAGATGAACGTTTCATTCATGGTTTATTTCTGTTTTGGTAAATACAGCTTCAGTCTCAATACTTTTTTCAACACACCTCGTATTTTAAAGAAGATGAACGTTTCATTCGTGGTTTATTTCTGTCTTGGTAAATACAGCTTCAGTCTTGATACTTTTTTCAACATACCTCGTATTTTAAAGAAAAGGAATACTTGATTTATTGTTCATTTCTCTCTTGATTAATACACAGTCAGTCACAATACTCTTTCAACTCACCTTGTATTTATATATTAGATCCCTTACATATTATAGATACCCGTACCAATAATAAATTGTGCATATATTATAAGACTCTTATTTTACTTATAAAAGTAAAGTTAAAAAAATTTCCCTTCAAATAATTCCAGCGATTATCCAGTCTTTCTCTTCTCTCAAGCTTAAAAATATTTATAACCTTTTTCTAAACCTTTGTTTATTTTTATAAAAGCGAAAAAGTATTATAAGTTCTGCTGGAACCCATATTTCACTGTTCAAATGAATATATCTACGACAAAAATCCCCGGTTTAATCGCATCTTTGTATCGACATTATGAAGCTCTGGTTAAATTCCATCAATATCTCAAGAACTGCCCTTTCAGTCAGGGATTACTTTATTCTCTATGGGATTAAATGTTTGATAAGGTGTCTCTAACTCTGATGTCCCAACTTTTCAAACTGACTTTGACGTAGGCTTATGTATTTAGTCTTTGTTCCTAGTTCTTGATTTTTAGTTTTTGTTTGCGGAAAGTGATAGTAAAAATGTCCTTACTTAAACTTTCTGTTATATTATCTTAATAATGTTTGTTTGATAATATGGAACAGCATCAAATAAATGGCATTCACTTTTATAATGTCGATAGAAATAGAATAATAGGAAATATTCGCGTTATATTTCACCCTTGACTTCTTTGTTGATCAAATTCTACAAACCTATAAGGTAATAAAAAGAATAATCTTACATCATTTTAGAAAACGCTGAAAGTTTAAACAGGATAATTTATCAGCGTCCTAATAATTTATCAGTGTCCTAATTAATTAAACACATTTCATATGACGTATCCAGACTTGTTTCATTTGAACTCAGGCGATGATGACATAATATATTTAAAAAAAAAGGTTCATTTACTTCATGTTTTGCTCTTAAACCCTCTGTCTGTATGTATGTTCCCCCTCTCTCTCTCTCTCTCTCTCTCTCTCTCTCTCTCTCTCTCTCTCTCTCTCTCTCTCTCTCTCCCACACCGTATGCCATACAATACACAATACTTAAATGTTGATAAACACCTATAAAATGAAGCAGTAAATTCTCTTTTGATCTTTCTTTATAGTTGAAGTCTTATTAAAATCTAAAAGGCAAACCAAACGGATTCCATTTTTTAAACTCTAAGGAACAATGACGGTCAGGTGGTACTTCTTTATTATTGATACAGTGTAACTCAGTATAATCTGCTGCATGTAACTTGGAGATGGGTAACACCTATGAGATACCATATATCGCAATACTCACCATGTTACCTTAACGACCCAAGTAAGTCGTCGGGGCGGCCTAATGTCGGTATCAGCCAATCAGCGAGGGAGTCTATCCCCTTTTCACTAGCGCTAGACCAAGGAGATTGTTTTTGCATCTGAGGTGGAGCGCCACACCTACCATCAGCTCCTTACTTTACCGCACAGATCCCTGTGCTACTCATAACGCTGTGTTGGCGAGGACCGCAATCGAACTAGGAACCTTGTGGTTTCTAGCCGAACGCTCTACCGACTGAGCTAACCCGGCCCAAGTAGTATTAGAAAACACTAGTCTTTCTAAATAGATGGGGAGATAAGTCATAAGTAAAAAG
Source organism: Doryteuthis pealeii (assembly GCA_023376005.1). Taxonomy (NCBI): domain Eukaryota; kingdom Metazoa; phylum Mollusca; class Cephalopoda; order Myopsida; family Loliginidae; genus Doryteuthis; species Doryteuthis pealeii. The sequence goes on from CM042179.1 coordinate 15,846,633, forward strand.
AAATCAACAGAATGTAGGTATATGATTTGTATTATTATGACTATCAGTAATCAATTATAAAAATACATTAGGTTGGTTTGTACGTATAGTTGACAATTTTTAAATTCATAGAACTCGAAAGTTTCTTTTTTTTCTTTTTTTTTCTTTTTTTTTTTCTTTTTTTTTGAGGTTTTTTTTTTCTTTTGTTATCTTGTCTTTGTTTTTCTTTTTTCTTTTTTACAATAAAAATTCATATTCTTGAGCCGAGAACATTATTCCGGCAGTATGAAACCCCATGAAGTAATTGGTGTAGATTATACAAATATATTGTCTAAACCAGAGTTTCTCAACTTTTTTGGACGTGGCCCACGTCAACCCAATGCGAGTTCTTTGAGGCCCCATCCCATGCCAACTTGAGTTTTTATCCCCGCCTTTTCCCTTGTGCCCCGTTCGTCAACTTAATACACCGAGAGAAGTAAGAATATTAAAGATTATATTTTGGAAAGTGCTATGACATCAAAACACTAACTCTAGTGGTAAACCAAGAATAATATTATTTGGATAAACATTTTATTTGAATAAATTTATCTACAAAACAAACAAAAAATAAAATGCCATCAGCTTTATCTTGTATGGTTTCAATGGGATTCCGATAGATTTTCTGTGGCCCCCTCTTGGCTCCTTGCGACGCTCTATTTTTTAAATTTTGCCTAGTACCCCCCCCCCATCTCATATCACCCAAGAGAGTCATATGGCTCCTGTTGAGAAACTCTAGTATAAACATCTTCTTGAGAGATGGAATGAAACCTTTAAAAGAAATTACTACTCAATTTCGGAATAAAAGAAAGTGTATTCACCAAGCCCAAAAGATTTGCAGTAAAACTATCCTTAGTTTGTTATAAAATCAAATTATTAAGACAATAGATAACAAATAATTAAAACTAGCATGAGCTGTAGACATACCACATATAATAATTTAATTATTACAACGTTTGATATGTTTATTTAAAAGCTACTGCAATATTTCAATATGTAACAAAGTATAATTTAACTCTCTATCTCTTTCACACACACACACACACACACACACCACACACACACACACACACACACACACACACATATACATACACATACACCTTTTTCTTTCTTTCCTTCTTTTCCTCTTTTCATTATGTTCGATTGAAACAGGTTATCATTATCACTTCCACGCGTTCACCGCTTCTCTCTATCTTTCCCCAACTTTCTTTCTTTATTTCTTATTATAATTTTTCTCTGTAGCATGTCCTTTTTCCTCACTTTTTTTCTTTATAATGAAAACGGAATGGTCCATTATTTAGCTGAAGTGACGACACTCATAAGAAATAAGAATTGGTCAATAAGCAACTCCAGATAATCAGGATTTACATTTTTGCATTTCCTCTTGGACGATTTGGACGGTCTCATTTTTAACCAGAGGGTGTTACAAGATGATAACGGTCGTACTTTTAAGGAACACGAGTATTAAAATATATATGATTTTCTGGTACTTTCTAAATGTCTCCATTGATCCATTTCGGTTTCTCAAATACGTTGTACTTGGACGATTTGGACGATCTCATTTTTAATCAGAGGGTGTTGCAAGAAACACGAGTATTAATATACGGTAAATCCTCGAGTATAGTCCGCCCTTGAGTATAATACGCAGGGGATTTTTAGGGGGCTGTACCTCTAGAAAAAAAAATGCGTCTGAATAAATATTGCCGGACAGCAAATAGAGACTCGGACATTGCTTAGAAAATATTTTTCATGTTTAACCTCGTATATAGTACGCCCTAAGGATTTTGACCTTTTTGGGAAAAAGTGCGGATTATACTCCAGGATTTACGGTATAGATGTAATTTTGATTGAAATCCATCAGAATACAGATTGTTTAGTTTATTTAGTTTCTGAAAATCTGATGAACAAATATAAATCTTCAAATTTTGTTAGAACTATGAGAAAATTATCACAATCATCAAACAAGAAAAAACAACAAAGTTAGAATGAAAATAAATAAATAAATAAAAATCACTTTTTTATTTTCTTTTTCCAAGAATCAATCTTAGCTGACATCAACAGTGTATGAGTATCGTGTTTTGGATCATGGCAACTCCTGGCGAATGATCACCAAAAATGTGAAGAGTTCTAGGATTTGGGCCTGGCTTTCATCATTTTTTATGAAAACATTTGACATCACCAGTAGTAAATTGTTATGGCAGATCTTTCAAAATACTTAGCTGTCCGTTAAAGTTTCTGCCAATTCTCAACCAGTTCCACGGCAGTTTGTGACTTTTATTTATTTATTTATTTATTTATTTATTTTATGTCTTTCTTTTCGTTTTTTTTCTTTTCTCTTTTCTTTTCTTTCCTTTTTTTTTTTTTTTTTTTTGTAATATGTGAGGAATTGAAGGATTCGACTGATTTTAAGGTCGACTGGTAAGTCATGATGAATAATTTCTCCCCAACTCCTCAATTGTTGAAAATATCATATGAATTTTATATGAAATTAATCAATGACCTAAACAGAAATAAGAAGATAATTATACGACTGTTTTGTTCTAATTAAGATCCCAGATGAGTTTTAAAGTTTAACTCCAAATCACGAAAAAGAATATTTTATAATTTTCTCTGTACCCTAAAGTAGACCAGTTGAATATTGAGAAAGGTACATTTTTATAGCATGGCTGCTAGATTAGCTAGTTCCACTAGATTATTTAGCATCTAAATGATTTTGAATATATTTTGAATATATTATGGATTTTCGAATATATTATGGAATATATTTAAGTATATTAGAAGTACTAGTACAAAAATAAAAAAACACCCTCCGGGCGATGTAAAAATATTTTTTAAAGGTATTGCCTGAGGGGATGGGAGCTGAAAATTCAATGTCATAGAGTATGTACCATAAGTATGTAAAATCGTCAAATTTATTAAAGGAATAAAAAAAAAAAGAAAGAAAGAAAGAAAGAAAGAAAGAAAGACAATTTGAAATGGAAACAGTTCCGATAACTTTAAATATTATATTAGAATAAAACAATTTATATATAAATATATAACGCTGGGCATCTATTTATTGAAACAACGATTGATTGTCTAACGTTGCATGCTCACATTTTGAGTATATTTATTCTATGTTATGACGTTGGATTATATGTTGGGTAATGTGACGTAAGCAGTGACGCAGTTTTTGTTACAGACAAAAACCGGAAGTGAATCACCATTATTAATAGATTTAGTATATTATCAGAAGTCCAAGCGCTAAAAACTATCCTTATTTTTATATTACGTTAAATGATATAATCGAAACAAATTAATGAAACGTGATTATAATTGAAATGTACTAGCATAAAAAACACCCTCTGGGCGGTGTAAAAAATAATTTTTGAAAGTTATTGCCCGAAGGAGTTGAAAATTCAATGTCAGAGAGTTTGTATCATAAGTAAGTAAAATCATAAAATTTATTAAAGGAGTAAAAGCCATTTGAAATGAAAATTTAGTTCTGCCCCCCCCCCAATAAAATGTTGCATGCATTTATCAATTATTAATCAAATAATTATTTTAAATATTGAACACACTAATTTTACCCAAGATCGTAGATATTAATTTATTTGTAAACTTTTTAGTTAACCCCTTGTTAGTGAAAAAAAAGGCGAGGATAAAAAATGATTAAAAAATTTGATTAATAATTATTTTGAATATTTTACGCATAAATTTTACACAAAATCGTAGGTATTTATTTATTTGTGAACTAAAAAATAATTCTAAAATTTGACTACAAATTTCTCAATTTTTTTTCCATTTAAAGTAATGATACATTTTTTAAATTAATTTAATATCTTGTTCTTTATGCTATACTTGACGATTTTGAGTAATGCGACGTAAGCAGTGACGTAGTTTCGGTTACAGACAAACTTATACTTATTTTCTATTAAGAATAGATAAGAATTAACTTCGAAGATTGTTTCATTACTGTAAATATGATAAAAGCATTTCTCAGTTTTGACAAAATCAGATATCTACCCAACTCGTTCGCTACTGGTAGGATGCGACTCAAGGTCGCAAGTATGGGACATCCAGTGAGGATCGAACTTGCTATTCAGTAATAATGGATCTGCGAGAATAGCTAGATAACCATTACACCACGATGGGACGCCCCAGTTTTGACAAAAGTATGTGAGAATTTTTCACAATCATTAACAAGAGAAAAAAAAAGTTTAGAATAAAAAAAATATCACCTTTTTCTCCTATTACAAGAATCGGTCTCACCTGATATTAACACAGTTTGGATCATGACAGATAGTAGAAAATGATTGAGAACAATATAAAGAGCTCTTTTTGGATTTGCGCTTGGCTTGTACACAGAATCGCCTATAAAGTAAGTAAAATCGTCGGGGTGGCCTAAAGTCGGTATCAGCCAGACACCTAGGGAGTATATCCCCTATTTGCTAGCACTCGACCAAGGAGATTGTTTTAAGCGTCTGGGGTGGTGCGCCACACTTACCATCAGCTCCTCATTTTACCGCACAGATCTCTGTGCTATTCATACACTGAGTTGGCGAGGACCGGTATCGAACCAGGAATCTTGTGGTTCCTAATCGGACGCACTACCAACTGAGATTCCAAACAATTTTTATAATAAAATTCGAATTTTCTTCTAAACCAAAGATGTCATGATTTTATCATTTTTGATGGAACTAAATACGATCCAAACGGACATTATTAGGTATTATTTATTACAAAACTATCTAACCAAAAATATGAATATCTAACAGTCTAAAAATAAGTGTCTTCTCGTAATATTTTATATATTATCAAACCAAATTTGATTTTTTTGTTATAAAATTTAAATGCTGTAGATATTTAGTCATATCCTGTTTATAAGATTTATATTATATTATATCATAATATTATTTATATCATAATATTATATTACATTATATTATTATATTATAGATTATATATTATAATTACAAAAAAATAAATTGGTTAAGTACCTTATAATTAGCATTGAATAGTTAATCTCCCTTGACAAATTATAATGATAAGCGCGAGTGTGAACGAAGATCTCATACATTTATTATCATTAAATTGCAAATTGGATTTGAAATTAATTTATTAAAAAGTATTTAACATTTCGCTTACAAAAATCTCACTACGATGCGCCATTTTTGCTCTCTCTTAGGGCAATATACATAATATTAGTATTATTATTTACTCCTTTTGAGTTTTCACATCAGCATTAGCTGATGGTCTTTCACTGGAGTCTGAGTGACAGCAAGTCTCCTCAGGTCTCCAGGACTCTTCTGAGTATTCTGGCAGATTGCAGCAGTGCAGTATTCTGAATGGTTTCAATCCTTCCTGATTTACAAACTTTACAAACCCTTTTCCAATCCTTTTGGGACCGTTCCAAGTGCACCAACTACAATTGGTATCACTTTGACTTTCATATTCCATAACTTTTTCAGTTCTCTGGCAAGGTCCAGATATTTGTCCATTTTTTCATTATCCTTTAGCTTCACCCTGTGATCTGCTGGAACTGCAAAATCCACTAGTTGACAAGTTCTTTCTTTTTTGTTAATCAGCACTAGGTCTGGTCTTCTTGCTGGGATAAGGTGATCCGTTTTTATTTCAAAGTCCCAGAGAATTTTATGTGTTTCGTTCTCAAGAACAGATTCTGGTTTATGCATATACCATTTTGTTGTATGGTCAAAATTACATTTTTTGCATAATTCCTAGTGGATCACCTTCCCAACCCAGTCGTGTCTAGTTTTGTACTCCCGTTGTGCTAGTTTGCTACATTCGCATAGTACATGGTTTACAGTCTCATTTCTATTACCGCATAATCTACATTTACTATTTTGTTATTATTATTATTATTTGCTCTTTTTGAGTTTTCACATCAGCATTAGCTGATGGTCTTTCACTGGAGTCTGAGTGACAGAAAGTCTCCTCAGGTCTCCAGGACTCTTCTGAGTATTCTGGCAGATTGCAGCAGTGCAGTGTTCTGAATGATTTCAATCCTTCCTTTGATATCCAAACTTTCCAAACTCTTTTCTAAACCTTTTGGGACTGTTCCAAATGCACCAACCACAATTGGTATCATTTTCACTTTCATGTTCCATAACTTTTTCAGTTCTCTGGCAAGGTCCAGATATTTGTCCATTTTTCATTTATTATTATTATTATTATTATTATTATATTTATTATTATATTTGCGATTTCTTTACACGTATAGTAACTGTTGACCTCTACTAAAGTTCGAGTGACGGCAAGTCTTTTCAATTTTCTGTATTCCTCTCAGTATTCCAACCAATCTCAATAGTGGTGTGGTCGGGATCTTCAGTTTCACTGTTGTTGTTGTTGTTGTTGTTGTTGTTGATGATGATGATGATGATGATGATGATGATGATATTCTTGCTGTAGAGATGGTGAAACCAAGTTCTGGTTCTCAGGCACCATAAAAGAGTTGTCATTTAACTGACAGCACTTTTCTTAGGATGCCCCCCCACGAGTAAGCCGAGTGGGTCGTTCTTCAAGTCAGAATGCTTGTTGATATTGCCTAGGATGTAGTTAGTAAACATTACTATTCCTTTCTTTATGAGTCCTAGAACTCCGATGATCACTGATACTACTTGATTGATTGTTTTGTTTAGCGGCATATCAACCCTTTTCGGGTCATTTAATGCGGAATCAAGTCATTTTGATAAACAAAGGACTCTGGTTGCTTACACTACCTGTTGTTGCTTAAGTGGTCATCCAGTATTGAACAGATTCATTGCTGCTTAACTTTGCTGATCAAGCGGGACAGTATTACTTCAATCTCTTGTCGCTATCGATCTCCAGATCTTTGTATTTAAATAGTTTTTCAAATGATATGGCTGTTGTTATCATCATTGTTTTATTGTTGTTTTTTTATTATTTAAAACTTCTATATTTCATTTCATAAACCCTTTTTTTAAATAACGAGACAAGATAATCAACTGAAATATTAAATTCAATATCGTTTATTCTTTTTTTTTTTTTTGTGTGTGTGTGTGTGTCTTTGTGTTCAATGAGTTCATATCTATTAATAATGGAGATTTGCTTCCGGTTTTTGTCTGTAACAAAAACTACGTCACTGCTTACGTCACATTACCCAAAATCGTCATAACATAGAATAAATACACTCAAAATTTGAGCATGCAACATTAGACAGTCCTCATTGTTTTTTAAAAACAAGTTTTAATAAATACATGACCGGTATTATATATCTATATATAGTTTGTTTTATTTTAATACATATTTAAAGTTTACATTTCAAATTGTTTTATTTTTTTAATCCTTTAATGAATTTGATGATTTTACTTACTTAGGGTACAAACTTGCTGACATAGAATTTTTCCTCCCACCTCTCAGGCAATATGTTTCAAAAATCTATTTTACATCGCCCGGAGGTCGTTTTTATCATTTTGTACTAGCTTCTTATTACGATCAAATCACACTGAAAGCACTGGTTCCCGTTAGATCACTGAAGTTAAGCAGCGATTAACCTTTTAAATTCTTAATTAGGCGACAAAAGGTGGTACTATAAGCAACCTGAGTCTCTTTTTTTTAATCAAAATAACTTAAGAAGCATTAATGACCCGAAAGAGGATTGATATGCCGTAAAACAAATGACCAACCAACCAACCAACCAACCAACTAACCAACCAACCAGCCTGCATTCCGCAAGAAATCTCTCAAATAATTCTCTACTCTCCAATCCACAATGACAAACCCTTTATAACTTTGTAGCTCCTAAGAAAAATTCTTGTTCGTTATGATATTGTTGACTGCACCTATAAGAAAGAATGTACTTAAGTTTTTAATGTTCTGTCTTGTTTATTTCCATTTTATAAAATGAAGGAAGCAATCGATTGTAGAAAAATAGTGAAAGAGCAAACAGAATATGTTTTATGCTGAATATGTTTTTAAAAAAATCTTCAAAGTCAATTCCATCTCTAGCACAAATGTCCATAAACGTATACATATAAATATACTTTCCTCTTGCATACATGTGTGTGGGTGTATGTGTGTGTGTCCGTGTGTGTGTGTGTGTGAGAGAGAGAGAGAGAGAGAGCGTGTGAAAGTCCTTGTGAGTGTGAGTGTGTGTGTGTATATATTTGAAGGAGGCGCTGTGTGTGTAATTTTATACGTACGTATGTTTATAAAACATATATAAGTGTAGAAAAGTACTTGTGAGCCTTTGTCTAAGAATGTTTCTTGTGTACACCTATAAACAATTGTCCATTTCTGTATACCTGTAAGCAAAATGCATATCCAGGTAAGTTTAGAAAGTGTCAAGAGTTCACATGTAAAAAGACGGCGAAAGACTTGTTAGTGCTGTCAAACCTTTTCCTTTGATGTACCGCTATCTTGTTCTGTGATGTGAGTGCATATATACATATACATGACTATAATTAATAGACATTTATACTACTTATATACATAAAAAATATAGTATGTGTACGACTTTGTCTATGTTCGTATATGTACATAAATACATAAATATATATACGACACCGCACATATTCATAGGCAAAACATAAACGGGCGTGCGCATACACACATGTACGATAGATATATAGATAAATAGATAGGGTTACAGACAGACAGACAGACAGACAGAGAGAGAGAGGAGAGAGAAGTACATGTTTATAACACATACGATGGGATCAATAATTAGCAACCTAACACGTAGTTGTAATTTACTAAGCTTAGCTTAGTTTGTCACAAGACCAGAGGTATGAGGCACACAGTAAGAAACGAACTCACAAACAGTGATTTGCCAGCATAGCCCAACCATTACACCACATGAGGTGCCACAACTAACATACAACTGCCCATGAGAGAAACAGGGTTCTTCTAACTGTAGTCCAGTGGCCGATAAAGTCTAGCCTTGTGCTTTGTTAATAGACATAGCAAGTCTCCAAAATGCGAATACAGTATCCGACCTCAATTGAATAAGTGTTAATCCTGGGAATAAAGACACCTTCACCTTTTTAAAATCGAGTACGAATTGATGACTCAATTATAAGTGGCATCTATATATATATATATATATATATATATATATATATATATATATATATATATATATATATATATATATATATAGCAGCCATGGAAATCTTTTCAAAATAAAAATCTTTTGAAAATATTTCCATCACTGTTTAGACAACACTTTTTTTTCATCCTAATGTCTTAGTGAAGGTTTGAGAAAACCGAAATGTTCTAACATCGACTTCACCATCTATAATAAATTAATTTTCACAAAACAAAAGACAGAGCTAAAATAAAGTATCTGGATGGGACTTAAAAAAATTTATATTAGAAGAAAATAGTTCTGAGTGAAATATCGTCACCTCCAGACTAGAAGGAGGATTTTAACTGATAAATACACACATCTGTATATATGTAAAGGCCGCTAGAGAGTACTCCATCCCTTTTAAAGGAGAGCGTTATATATAAACCCAGGGTTACAAAAATTTCCCTGTAATATCTATCTATCTATCTATCTATCTATCTATCTATCTATATATATATATATATATATATATATATTATATATATATATATATATATATATATATATAACAGCTCTATCACTGACATTGAGCATCCTACAAATAATAGCGTAAAAACTTGGTCCGCCATTAACTCACCCAGTGAGCGAGTGACAACTATTACTATAGATATATTTACCAACCCCTCCGCACGAGAAGGATGTGACAAAAGTCAATTTTTTAAGCGGAGTTTAACAGGTTTTAATTCTGAGTTTTCCTTATTGCCTAATCAAGGTTAAAAAGTCCTGTCTGCAATACTATTTACCCATATCTGGAGTGAGAATATTTGGATTCATAACTTTCCAAGAGTATTAGTGCTAAGTATAATACAAAAAAAACTATATATATATATATATATATATATATATATATATATATATATATATATATATATATATGAAAAATGTTGTTCTGGTTCCAACGGGAGAAAATTCAATATTTTATTAAAAAATATTTTTAAAAAGAAGGTCCGAAAAATGTATTTTGTTCTCAGAAAAAAAATTTTCTGAGATACATTTTGCGGACCTTCTTTTTTTTTTTTCTTTTTTATAATATATATATATATATATATATATATATATATATATATATATATATATATATATATATATATATATATATATATTGTTTATCTTGATCTGTTTGATTGAAGTTTTTAATAAAATACATTTTTGTGTTAACTTTTGGTTTAACATTTTTATTTCATGTCATTCTTCTCGTAGTTGTGTTTTGTTTAGGATTGGGTGAGGATCTTTATATAATCAATAATCAATATAAAGTCCCTTACAACTGCTCATTTGAGAAATAACAAAGCTTTATTAATATGAAACAGGAAAAGTCTTGTTTCAATGAAATTAATGCATATATTTACCCAACTCCTCTGTCACGGGCAGAATATAACACAAGGTCAATCTTTAAGCGGAATTTAAAAGGTTTGAATTCAGAGTTTTTCCTTTTCATAGACCAGTTACTATACCAAGGTTAGAGAGTCCAGTCTGCCTACTATCTATCCATAATTGGAAGGAGATATTTGGATACATACCCAAGGATATTAGCGCTATGTGAAATGCTACCAGCCTCGTTCAGGAGTTGAACTCGTGTCGCCGTATGACGATAACCATTACACTACGGAATTAATGCAAAGTCTATAAATGTATATGAAGTATGTAAAAAGTATCGAGGTTGAAACTTTAATTTCTTTTCATCTTAGAAACTAAATGAAGACATGTAGACAGCTAAACAACTTATATAATAAATTGATCTGGACGAGGCTGGTTGTATTTCATGTGTCACTAATACTCTTAGGAAAGGTATGAATTCAACTATTCTCCCCCAACTATAGGTAAATAGTAGGACAGACTAGAATCTCTAAACTTGATACGGCAACTGGTCTAGGAGAAGGAAAACTCTGAATTCAAACCTGGTGAACTCCGCTTAAAATTGACTTTGTGTCACACCCTGCTCGTGTGGAGGTGTTTATAAATACACATATAATAAATTGATAGTGTCTAGACGTATCAGCCCAAATTTGAAAAAAAGATTATGAATCTCGATATTTTTTGAACGAAATCTTTTTTGGCAAAACACATGATTCTGCAAACACAGCTCCATCCATACTCACCAATCAAGATTCAGGCAGATAGTTTCCTAAACTGAAAATTCTTCCCAGGGTTATGATTTGAGAACGAGGAAAACATCAAAACAAATACAAATGTGCAACTTCAAACTATATCAAAAGAGTAGGTTCAGAGATGCTTTGACCAATGAAGAACTCATTGGAGTAAGAAGGTATTCCCACAACCCGTTCGCCACGGATAGAATGCGACACAAGAGGCATTCAGTGAGGATTGAATTCGCTTTTCAGTAGTAATGGGTATACGAGACTAGCTTGATAACCATTACACCACGAATGGACACCCAGGTATTTACCCAACCTGTTCGCCAAGGGTAGGATGTGACACAAGGTTGCAAGTATGGGCATCCATCGAGAATTGAACTCGCTATTCAGTAGTAATGGATCTGCGAGTTTCATTCATTATTGATTTCTCTATTGGTAATTATTCACTACATTTTGCTTAGATATGGCACACAGGTCTCAGGATGCTTACAGTACCTGTCATTGCTTAAGCGATCACCCATCTAACTAATGAACAAGCTCATTACTGCTTAACTTTGGTGATCTATCTGGAACCGGAGCTTTCAGCGTGACTTGACTGGCCAAAACAGCTTCATTCTCGATCCTTTTTTAACATGCTTTGTGTGTATGTGTGTGTGTGTGTGTGTGTGTGTGTGTGTGTGTGTGTGTGTGTGTGTGTGTGTGTGTGTGTGTGTGTGTGTGTGACAGACAGACAGACAGACAGACAGAGAGGACACTCGCGTGAGTAAAATATTGTATATGGATATATACAGAGACACAAATACATATAAAATACATATGAATTAAGAGAGAGGCGTATCTAAAGATAGAAGTTAACATTTGATACAGTTCAACCAGCGAATGAATTTGTATATGCGTTCAGAGTGTGACAGCTTGTGTACTTTTATGGAATAAGAACAAGAATCTACACACGCGTATATCAACATACTCGTTTGTCTCTCAATCTCATTTTCAACCTCAGAAATCACACATTAGGTTTCTATTTCTTTCTTGAACTTACTCACAATAAGGTAATAAATCTATTAGTAAGTAGATACATCTTTTGGTGACATATCCACTACCTTTTTATCTACAAGGAAAGCGTCAACGGTCCTTTGATCTTTGGCATAATTTGACAATGAACATGTTTTACTTACTCTAATTCTAATTAATCGCAACGCTATCAGCCACACATACACACACAAACACACATATATGTGTGTATGTATGTATGTCTAGATACGTACATGCACGCATGTGTGTGTGGATGTAGTCAAATGTACACTCTTAATCATACATACATACATGTTGGGGGAAAAGAACAAGTGAGTTTGAATGTTTCTGTGTGAATAGGCATACATTTTATTTTGTTTATGTATCTGATATTCATGGAATGCCAATACGTATGTGTGTATCTGTGAGGAAGATGAGAGAGAGAGAGAGAGAGAGAGAGAGAGAGAGAGAGAGAGAGAGAGAGAGAAATGTGTGTGCATATGTGTGTATATATGTGCGTGCTAGCAGATATACATTAACTCATTTTTATATGTATAGGGAAATGTATATATATATGTGTGTGTGTGTGTGTGTGTGTGTGTGTGTAATAGTGATTGTCGATGCCTTAATTTGTATGTAAGAGTATCTGCAAATTTTGCTTGATATCTATTGTACATGTGTGTGTGTGTGTGTGTGTGTGTGTGTGTGTGTGTGTGTGTGTGTGTGTGTGTGTGATTGTCGATGCTTAATTGTATGTAGTATCTGCAAATTTTGCTTGATATCTATTGTACATGTGTGTGTGTGTGTGTGTGTGTGTGTGTGTGTGTGTGCAAAGCAACGAAAAACACGCACACTAGTTTGAGTGGGTAAGTATCAAGACTGAAACTTTACCAAGACAGAAATGAACAATGAATGAAACATTCTTCAAAATACTCCTCCTCTTGACATTCAACATACTTATTCCAGTGAGTTTTTCATGGGCCGAAACGTCACAGAAGCTCCTTTTTTTTTGTATATGTTGTGAAACAATGCGTTCACATCTGTTTTAATGTCCTCCATGTCCTCCAATCTTATCCAGGAGATTAACTACCAGTTCCGTAAACAAAAAAACAGTCACTCGGTAGATTCACATAGGCCACACCTACATCACCCATCATCATTTACTAGAGGGCACAGAATCCCCAATATGCACTACATGCCAAGAGAGATTTACAATGAAACATATACTGCTAGAGTGTATAGTCTTTGATCTAGTGCGAACAAAATATTACCAAGTAAGTAATTTGAAAAAACATTTCACGAAAATAAGACCATCCAGGATTTAAAATTTTCTAAAAGAAGTAAGATTGCACTAAAAAATATGAGTAATTGAACAATAAATAAATATATACATATATACCTTTGTTTTCTACTAAACTATTGCTACGAATCCAAAACGGCATTAAATGGCCCATCGGGGTTGATACGCCGTAAAACAAAACAAACAAGCTAGACCTAGTGAGTTTGAAGGGTGCTACACTTGATTAATAGGCTCGTTTGTCATGGTAATTTATACACACATACACATGCACATAAACTCATAAAAGCAAGCACTTACACACATACACACACATCAAGACACAAACACATAAACACACATAAACACATACATACACGCACACACATATTTTCACTGAAATGATTTGTTTTTATATAAAGCTTGAAATTTGTGCTCGTACAGTTTCTCAGTAAATTCATAAATCGAAATGCATACATACGTTCATGCATACATGTATTCATTATATGTGCATATGTACACAGATATATATGCACATGTATATTTTTAATTGCACACGGTGTGCAACACGCATATACATATATTGTATACACTGTATAACAATTAATAGCCATCTGCTAAAATTTTAAAGAACTGAATATATATATATATATATATATATATATATATATATATATATATGTGTGTGTGTGTGTGTGTGTGTGTGTGTGTGTGTGTGTGTGTAATCTTTTCAGTCACATACTACTAGAATTACAATGCAAAATTTCACACCACAAGGCAATCTTCCAGCAATTAATTTTATTATCTGAATAATGAACCTCACGGCGTGAAACTTTAAGTATCAATTTTAGTAGTTCATGTTAACAGAGTTTAGACTGTTCTATCGCTTAATTATGTCCATATATATATACATATATAGATGTGTGTGTGTGTGTGTGTGTGTGTGTGATTAAATTCTAAAATTAAAATAAATGAACCGTTTTAACTGTTGAATCTTTGCGGAAAATCCCATAAAATCAGAAGGAATCAGCCCAAACAAATAAAAATAAAATTGCTATAACAAACATTTAACTGAGTTTTTGATTAAATTTCAGATATGATTTCAAAACTATTGCATGTTAATGAAATGTATTTCGAATACTTTTAATTTGATGTTATTTTTTTACAAATATATCATTAGTCATTTCTATTTATAAAAAGTTAAGTAATGAATAATTATTAAGCTTCTTTAGTGTATTTTTTAACTTTTAGATTAAGGATTATCAATCATTATTTTTTGTAATCATTTTGATTAGTACTTTTATTTATCTTTTAATTTGTAGTTTCTATTTTATCGCAACGTACAACAGGTTGTCAATCTACAAAAGCTAAAAAAAAGCATAATTTGGAAATAATAAAAGATAAGACTCGAACTCAGGTCCCTTTTATCTCAAAGAAGCCAACTAGGCTGCTTTACCATATGAGCTACAAATATGACGCTGAGAGATATTGGGAAACAGAATAAGAGATTATTTGTATTATTTAGATTTTTCGGACTGTTGTCCTAATCTTTATTGTTATATATACAATGTTTCGGCTAAGGTGCCCTCCGGCCTTCTTCGGGTGTTTATTCCAAACTCGGAAACCTTCTTTTTTTTTCTTGATAAAGCCTTATCTCAAAAATTCAAATAATAAGATATTAGTTTAAAGCTTTTAGGGCTTCTGTGAACCAATGACTTTAGTTAGTAGAGCAGCTGGTACGTTTAACAAGGGAAAGAGGATGTAAGTTTGAATCTAACAGTGAGATTACTCGTAATTATTTATCAGATGCGCACTATTCCTCACTGTCGTAGATTGATGAACCAATTTACATGCGATAAAATTATTGTAACCTAACAAAGGTTACTAAATGAGAAATAACCGAACGGGGGTTAGAAATGAAATGGAATCTTTATAACCTTAACAAAATACAATACTCGCCAGCGGCGTTAAAAAAAGGTTACCCACTGCTAGTTATATCAGATTACTCAATCAGCATAATAATCCCGTATTTATGAGGATTGGAACATACCCATTAGCGTATATAACAAAAATTCAATTAAGAGATCCTAGAAAATATTAGTAAAAATTGATCATGTTAAATATAAATTGTTGACAAATTTATGAATTAAACAGCGAAAAAAAGTAAGAAAAAAAGAATCATTTTATGCCTAGAGAAGGCAAGTACGTAAAGGGCACAAGATATACAAAGATTGATAAAATAAACATTGCCGCTGCACAATCCTTTTACACAAAAATATTAATGCAAAACTTAGCAATGAAAGAGCAGGGAAATCGATTTACAACAAAAATATTTTAACTCGAATTGTTACTAATCAGAATTTATTTCTATCAATGTTTTAAATTGCTAAAACGAAAAATTTTTGTTTCCACAAATTTTATTTATAACAATCTTAAGTTAAATGTCATTTGTATATTAATACAAAAATACAAAGATTATTTCATACTAACGATTACACAAGGCGGTCGTTTTGTAATGGTTATTATCGTAGGCAATGGACACAGCAACCTGAATTTAAATCTTGTGCAAGGCTGTTTACATTTCATATAGTACTAATACCCTTAGGAAAGTTATGTATCTAACTATTCTCCCATCAGCTATGTGTAAAATAGTAGGACACACTGGGTTCTTTAACCTTGGTGTGGAAAACTCTGAATTCAAACCTATTATACTCAGCAAAAGAAATTGATCTTGTGTCACATCCTATTTATGCAGAGGGGTTGGTAAATACATACCAAAAATCATAAAAGTGGTTGTTTATGCAATAATGATGAAAGGAATAAAAAATCAAATAAGAAATAAAAAGATAGAATTAAATAATGAAGATTTTATTGGGTGTTTTATATGTAATCTTATAAATTCAACTTCTTTACTTTCTTTCTTTTTTTCTTTTTGTCCATGTGACTATCATTGCACGATCCATGAACACTTTTATATGACCACCAAAGTTGTATGAGACCATCAGAATGTCTTTTCAGCATATGAGTTTCTTTTAAATTCCAAAACGATAAAGTTTAAGTCTTAAAAAGTTTTAAACTTTAAAAGGATTTAATTGAATCTTTTTAAAGCTTAAAACGTTTTAAAATTTTAATTTAATTGTCAAAAAATTTAATCTTTTTATGTCTATTTTCAATGATAAACTGGACCTTTGTCTGTCTATGTCTAAAAAAAATCAAGGAATTTGAAAAATTTGTGAAATCCTCAAGATATCTAAATTGAATGTGATCCCATTGATCATGGGGGTAATGATATTCAAACAAAGTATAATTCAATAACACAGAAACCAAATGAAGAATCCATTATTGGAATAAAAAATGTAAGTTATATTCAGTGCGAGTCAAAAAGTACTTTTCGCAGTTTGAAAAACGGAACATTTTTAAGATGCATCTTGAATGATAATTTATCGACAATCATTTCATTGGGTAGAATCCTCAAACATGTTTTCATATAGAATAGAATTCAAAAATGCTACTAGGATATAGTATTTAGTATAATCTAAAATCCGTTCCGAAAAATCACTTTTACTTGTCTGTTAGTGACTTCAAGTTTATCATTTGAAATGAAAAGAATATTAAAATAACTTATAGATTTTATTATTTATTATTTTCTTAAAAGTAATCCTGTACTTAAGCGAACGGATAATTTTAGTACTTTTTAAAAAAGGTTTGCTATTACGTGTAACAATTATTCATCTTTTACTTTATCAATCCATAAGTCTTTAAAGATCACAATTCACGATAATTTCTTTTTGTCCAGTGTTCAGGTCCTCTTATTTTTTACTCTTCCAAATGTTAAAATGCCACTCCCCTCTTCCAAGATTGTCTGATTTAAAAAGAGCTTTCCAAATACTATGCATATAGTAAAGTCAATGGAGTGGCCTATTGTCGGTATCAGCCAGACAGCGAGTCAGTCACAAGAGCAAGACAAAAACACTGTATTACACCTGAGGTAGAGTGTCACACCTACCATCATCTCCCTACTTTAACACACAAATCCAAACTGTGCTACACATCCACCAAGTAGGTGAAATCCGGTATCGAACCCGGAAACTTGTAGTTCATCGATATATATATATATATATATATATATATATATATATATATATATATATTTACTAGTACCTAATTTTCTTATTTTTATCATTTTAAAAACTTGATGGATTTTAAATGTGAAAACTAAAAGTGCAGCGAGTGTGCATAAATGCGACAACCTTGTTTATAGTTATTTATTAAGCTTAGCTTAGATGTGGCACAAGGCCAGAAGTATGGGGAGCCCAATGAGAATCGAACTCATTAATAATGGTTTGCGAATCTAGCCTGCTAACCATTACACCACGTGAGGTGACAACTATCTTGAACCTTCCGGCTTAGGAGATTGTTGGGTACAGTCCGATAGCCTGCCAATCTGTGATCCCAATTGCTTCCTAAAACAATGAAATTCTCACTTACGGGAGAATCTCTTCCCCCATCACCACTGGTTGAGAACGCGTCCTATACTTTTCAGTCATTTCCAGGAAATTTCATTTGTAATTTTGCCTCTTCATTCTTTCTTGTATTTTTTCTAATCTTATTAGCTTCTTTTTTCTATCTTTTTTTTTTAAATTGTTTCTTTTCGAGAAGCTAGTTTAAATTTCAAGCCATACTCTGTCTATGTCTGCAAAATCTTCAGTTTGAAGTGTTTTGATGTGATGAACACTTAAACATAAACAGTTCACTCATGGCATTTATTGCATGTCCAGTCAAAAATTGTTTACGAATAACTATTATTTTAAGTGTTTCATTATTATTTGGGTTTACGTGAATGTGTGTTCCTTTGAACTTGACCTTATGTCTCGGTCTATGTGTGTGTGTGTGTGTGTGTGTGTGTGTGTGTGTGTGTGTGTGTAAATATGGTAAAGTTTATATATTTTTATATGTATCTGTCTAAGGATCAAACAGAAAGTCTCAGGGACCCGATTTCTTCTTTTTAATGAATATCATCTTTACCTCAGGCTCTTACATGAACTATGCGAGGTTAACTACTAAGGTTATTCGAGGTCACTGGAGGTTATCAGATGGAGAAAGAAATAATTTCTGGACAAACGGAGTGAAATAGAGACATTGATATACAAAAATACAAAATCGGTTTTTAACCTCAAAAGTGGTGGGAAGGACAAAGTCAGATCTATGTTTTTCACATGGCCAGCTATATGTTGGATGTTCATTCTCTAACTGACCTTTAGGTTAGAATTTGTTCTTTTTGTTCAGCTGAATAGGACACAGCAAAACTCGGTGTGAGTTGTCTTGCCCCTGACCAAAGTGCAGGAGCCGAGACCATTTTTGGTTGTACCCATGCGTATGCGTACGGTACCATTTGTTAAAAAGAGTACGTGTTGCATACAACAACTGAAGAGATGTACCTGAATAAATAATACAAGTGATGAAACAGGACTTTACATATTTGCAAAATATTGAAAAAAAACAACAAATATTGTTTATAACGAAACAATATATATTTGAATAAAAATCAACGGACATTATTCATAAAAAAAAGTATTGTACAAATAAAAAACAAGAAAATATTGTGAGTAAAAAAACAACAAATATTGTGTATAAAAACAAAAAATATTTTGCAAAGAAAAACAACAAATATTGTGTAAATAACAGAAAATGCTGTTAAAAAAATAATCTGTATAAAAAAACAATATTGTGCAAAAACAACTACCATTATTGTGTACAAAAAACAATAAATATCGTGTAAACAAAATAACAAATATTGTGTATAAAAACGATGTCAGAAACTAGTCAGATTTTGTTTTCTTTATGCTTAAAATACTTTTTGCTGTATATCAATACCATATTCATATTTCGGCATATATCTTGTTAAAGCATTATTTCATTAAAACTTGTTGTTCCCTCACGTTTTTCTACTAATTTGATATATATATATATATATATATATATATATATATATATATATATATATATACATATATATATATATATATATATATATATATATATATATATATATATATATATATATATGCATCTGCATCTATTCCTTAAGTTTTTGGGAAATTTCGTTGATGTATTTTTAGAGCATTATTTACAAATTATTTCGTAAAATCTTTCTCCGGATGAGATATCTGCTCCTTGTTTAATATTGAACACATTTTTTAAGATGTTTATTGCTATGTTTACGTTGAGATAAGTTTGATTTCTTTTAGATGTAGTGTTTATGATTTATATTGATAATATTTTGTGCCTTATACTTGTATTGTCGTATTTAATATAATTTCATTTTTTACCTCTCTTAACTTTGTATGCCTTTATTTCAGCATTGTGAAAGAAATAATTAGGATAATGTAGAATTTTAAAGGTGTTTCTAATATAACTTTCTTCTTCTAATAGATATTCAGTGTTTCAAATTCAAAGGGCTCTTAAATAAAAAAATAAAAATATTTATTATAGATTTAATGTTATTGTTGTTGGGTGAGTAGAAATTGATAAGGTCCATTCTATTAGTTGGTTTCATGTGGACTTTACATTTTAAATCATTCAAATTAATAAAACTTATATATAGGGTGTTTTCTTGCGGGGGTGCGGATAAGTGTAAAAAAAAAAGTATAGGTTCAGTTTAACTTTGTTACGAAATTTAAGAATGTAGTATTACATTGATATATTATGCATTTATCCAACTATGTACAATGAATTTATAAAAATAACTTTTCTTAATATTTCTATAAACATTCTTTTTATATATGTAACAGTTGGTTGTATTTATAATATATGTATAATCAATTGTAAATTAAGGTTGGTATACAAAAATATAGCATACAAAATATAGATGAATAATGATACACGTGTATATATATATATATATATATATATATATATATATATATATAAAGAAAAAAATAGAGAGAGAAGAGAGAAAGAAAAGAAAGTACAGAATGGATAATAAAAGATGAATTTAATCAATATCACTTACACATGTGTTTCGGTCAGTTTATCTATGTGTACACGATTTAAACTATTATTATTATTAAGTAAACAAGTGAAATTTTATTTTTTCTGTGTACGGAATATATATATATATATATATATATATATATATATATATATATATAAGAGGAAATTAATTTAATCCGACAGTATATGAAGAAAGGTAGACAAACACGAGATGTTGTACAAAATGGATGTTTATTTAAACATCTATTTTGTACAACATCCAGTGTTTGTCTACCTTTCTCCATATATATATATATATATATGTGTGTGTGTGTGTGTGTGTGTGTGTGTGTGTGGTGAACTATAAGAATTATCCTGAAAATCCTTGTCGGTGAAACCATTTTGGTAGTTAACTTCTGTCACAGATTCGATTCGCAAAACTGACTCAACAAGTATTTTTGAGCACTTTTTTAATATCTATTATCCTGATTTTTTCGGTTGCTTTTTCTTTTTCAGAATGTCTAAATTGAAAGGTTTATCTCCCTCCCCCCCTCTGTTTTCCGTTTAGACTTTCCTTTAAACTAATATATATATATATATATATATATATATATATATGTGTGTGTGTGTGTGTGTGTGTGTGTGTGTGTATAGCGTTACATCTTAATTACAATTATATAATTGCAATTATATTGTAATAAAATATATAAATATATGTATATATATATATATATATATATATGTGTGTGTGTGTGTGTGTGTGTGTGTGTGTGTGTGTGTGTGTGTGTGTGTGTGTGTCGAAAAACGTGCATATGCCAGTGAAGACAGAACATACGCATAAATATCATTGTTGCATAAAACTTTTATATAAGCTTTCCATATATTGCTACATATATGCATCTATATGAATACGCCCAAGAAAACTTATACTTACACACAAAAATAGAGAGAGAGAAACATATATACAAGGAGAGAATTATGTGTGACCTTTCTTAGCAGGTGCGTCATTCTCAGATGTCATTGTACTTAAAACATCAACAATGATCTTTTGTCTATTGTTATCTATTGTGAGTTCTTATATATGTGTGTATGCACATGTATAGAGTTTACACACCTCAATATATATATATATATATATATATATATATATATATATATATATATATATATATATATAAGCATGAATAAGACACCTTCATAAGAACACATACACACACACACATATATATATTCATATATATATTTGTGTCTGTGTGTGTGTGTGTGTGTGTGTGTGTGTGTGTGTGTTGTGCAAATATGTATGCTCGTAGTTTTATATTCTTGTATGTATTGCGTATATACGTATATTAATTTATACGAAACAGTATTTTTTTTTAATTACGGATACGTAAATATGAATAAGCTGAAACAAATACGTAAATATCAACAGCGAAATTAAATTAAAAAAAAAACGAATGAATGAATTAAATTACATAAATAGATACATACATACTCATACATAAGTTCAAACGTTGATCTACACACACACACACACACACACACACACATATATATAATATATATATATATATATTATATATTAATCGCAACTTTCATTATCTTAAATATTGAGCACTCTTATAGAAAATACTAGCAGACTAATTGTCCTTAATATTTTCCAATAATATATATATAATATATATATATATATATATATATATAATATATTATATATATATATTATATATATATATATATTATTTGTGTGTGTGTGTGAGAGAGAGAAAGAGAGAGTTAAGGTCCCGGGAACATACCAAGGGAGCTTGGTTTCTCGCCTATGCGATCCTCAAACCAAACTTGTTTTGAGAATCCCATAGGTGAGAAACTGTCAGTAACTGTAGATGTTCTTGCTACCCAAACTTATATACGCTCTATCCATGATATTAAGCAATATCTACTCATATATAAAAGTAAAGTCGACGGGGCGGCCTAAAGTCGGTATCAGCCAGTCAGCGAGGAGTCTATCCCATTTTCAATAGCGCTAGACCAAGGAGATTGTTTTAGCATCTGAGGTGGAGCGCCACACCTACCATCAGCTCCTTACTTTACCGCACAGATCCCTGTGCTACTCATACGCTGAGTTGGCGAGACCGGTATCGAACTAGGAACCTTGTGGTCTCTAGCCGAACGCTCTACAGACTGAGCTAACCCGGCCCCTATATTACTATATTACCAATATTAATTCATATACATATATATTTATATATGATTGTTGGGATTTATAGTTGCCGCCACGCAAGCGTTAGCAATGTTTAATAAGTGAGATCTATGTCTTTGACCAGCGGCACCAACCACACTAATTTAATCGCCACCATGGCATACAGTGGTGTGTATCGTGCAATTGTAACTCATTTCACGACTTTTGTGCCATCTTCTGGGGATACCTGATTAGTTCAAGTCTTTAAACGTTGATGCAGACGACTTGCCCAACTGAAAGATTTAATTTGTCAAGAAATCACAGTAATACAAGAGTCAATGACCTGGTGAAATTCAGGGTTAGGCTGCATTGGCATTTCAGTCACGGAAGACTATAATATTGTAATTGTGCCCCTGAAGTTACAGCGCCTCCTTTCATTCTTTCAGTTACATTCTCGACCACAGATGTCCCTGAAGATGTTGATATGCCGGTGCTTTGTTGCCGATGCTTTCTTCTGGACCTCTTAGCTTCATGGTGTTGCACCAGGGTAGCTTCAGACATGAACAGTCCGCTACGGAGAGTGTATTTAGATGATATAATCTTTAAAACAAAATGTTAACAATAACGAAAATATAAAATGCCAAATATTGTTCTTTCTTGTAGTAAAATCAAATTCTTAATTTGAATCTTTATTTACCTTCTAAATCCGACATTCTGCTGGATCTTGTATATCTATCTATCTATCTATCTATCTATATATATATATATATATATATATATATATATATATATATATATATATATATATATATATATATATATATATATATATATTTATATATATCGGCTTTGAGGAAGAAATGAGTTTTGCGCGATATATTAGGTGTGTATATATATATATATATATATATATATATATATATATAAAGCTAATATATCGTGCAAAACTCATTTCTTCCTCAAAGCCGATATTCTACTCCAAACTTATATATATATATATATATATATATATATATAGTGGAGTTCAGGACTATATTTCTGCGATAATTTATATATTCCTATGTATTGAATATTGATATTCATGTCTGCCTATATGGTTGTGTGGGGGGGGCGGATGTATAGTGGGATGGGGTCGGGTGGGGTGGGTGGGTGGTGTGTGGTTTCTTTTTGTTGAGTGAGACTTCAACACCTGCTTACATTGCATCTGTTGTCATGAATATATAGATTATTTTATCAGTATATACATAATATGTACATATATATTAGTATATATGTGTGTGCGCGCACGTGTGTGTGCGTGCGTGTATTCAAACAACTGGTTTCACATACAGCTGAAATATATTATATTTGTCTATCCTAGTCTCAGTGCACATATTAATATTCACAAAGACATTAAGTAACGATGAAACACACATACCTGTAGATAACCAATATGATTCACATACTAGAAACTGCCCTTTTTTTTTTTTGTATTTTAATACTTATTCAAACAATTCAGTTAAACAAAATTTTAATTTGGTTTTATTCAAATCTGGATTAGCTGCAAGTATACTTTCACGTTACTATCATTTTTGTTTATTGAGTAAAGTTTCTGAATGTTATCAAGTTCGTTGTGTAATGGCTATCGCTAGAGGAAATGAACACGGCGACCCGAGTTCAAATCCTTGATGAAGCAGTTTGCATATCACTTCTAGCTAATACCCTTGGGAAAGGTTTGGATCCAACTATTCTCCTTCCAGCTATGGGTAAATAGCAGGACAGACTATGTTCTTTAAACTTGATATAGCAACCAGCATAGGAGAAAGGAAAACTTTATTGGGTAAAGTTTATGAGAGCATCAAATCGGAAGTGCTCATTAATTTATATATATATATATATATATATATATATATATATATATATATATATATAGTGAAGTTCATAGGCTTATGACTATATTTCTGCGATAATTAGAAAATGTAGAAAATGGATATGGCGACCCGAGTTCAAATCCCGGACGAGACTGTTTGCATATCATTTCACGCTAATACCCTTGGGAAATGTATGAATCAAACTATTCTCCCTCCAGTTATGGGTAAAATAGTAATGCTGACTAGGCTCTTTAACCTTGATATGGCAACCGGTCTAGAAGCGAAATCCCGAATCCAAACCAGTTATAAACTCCTCTTAAAAATGACATGCGGAGGTGTTGGGTAGATACATTTACATCAACTTTATATTTTAACAGCAATCTCTTTTTTAAACAAAATTTATCAAAGACCAAACACAAGATTTAGTTAAATAGTTTTTACCCATTTTCACAATTCTTTGCACAATCCTACAAATTTATGTTTTAAGCTTAAAGAGAAACGAATAGATTCATTAGATGTATCTTAAAGTAGTAAAGTTGTCAGGGTGGCCTATTGTCTGTATCAGCCAGACACCGAGGGAGTCTATTCCTTTCCACTTGCGCTAGACCAAGAAGATTGTTTTTGGTGTCTTGGCTGGAGCGCTACACCTACCATCAGCTCCTCACTTTACGGTACATATCCCTGTGTTACTCATACGCTGAGTTGACAAGGACCAGTATCGAAACCGGAACCTTGTGGTTCCTAGTCGGACGCTAGTTTCTCTAAATTCAAAAGCAATTAAATCACAACTTCACTCTTGAAATGACCAATGGTAGGTGAAAACTCTCAAGAAGAAAAGGTTTTTGACAATTTCTTTACAAACTTGAACTAATCATTGGTAGTTTGTGTATAGATAGGAGAATATCAGTTAAAATATTATTAAAACTAATCTTGTCTGTGGTTTGTTTGCAAATGTGCATATATCTATCTGTTAATGAACTAGTGTATGAATACTATTGTATGCAATCACGGTCGCGCGCGCGCGCGCGTGTGTGTGTGTGTGTGTGTGTGTGTGACAGAAAGAGAGATAGAGAGTGTGTGTGTGCGTGTATGTGAGTGTGTGTGTGCGCGCGCCTCTTGTATTGTGCACGCCTGTGCGTGCGTGCGTGCGTGCGACAGAACAGAAAGGGAAGAGAGGGAGAGAGAGAGGGGGAGAGAGAGAGAGAAAGAGAGAGAGAGAAAGTGAGAGAGAGAGGGGGAGAGAGAGAGAAAAAGAGAAAGAAAGATAGAATGTAGAGAGTGCATTAGACGATTGGCCAATAGAAACATTTCCATCTTAACATTTTATTTGGTTTGGATTCGATGTTTTAATGACATCTTCTTTTCGCGCCAATTCAATCGCATTTTAAAATCTAATAAACATTGGAACATCAATTAATCAATTAATTCGTTATATAAATGTTGAAGTGTAGCCATTTAATGTTTTGCAGTCATTTGAGATGACAATTATCTAGATATATATCATCTTAACACAAATACATTTATTTATTGAAAAATAATTAAAATTTATAAATTAACCTTAATATTTCATTAAAGTAAATTGGGTTAATCAATTTTTTTGTTCTGATTTTGTTATTAGATGATATTAGGAATGTTGCGTTCTGAATAGATCCAGTTAAATATCTTGTGATATCTGTTATATCAGCATATATTTTTTAAATTGTCAGATTTTTGCTTATTCATTCTAAAATTGTAAGTGGAAAAAATGAGCAATACTGTGGTATTTTATTTTCAGAAATGTAAAAATTTCCCCTCAGCAAAAAAGATTCGTTTAAGAAATTAATGTGAATTAATGAGCATGTCAAAATTGGTTTTCGAATTTTCGCGTGGAAAATTTCTCGTTGAACGCTGTTCCCCAGTTGAGAATGATTGTGATCAAATCAATATATTACTTGAGAATAATCAGTGTTCTATGACATGAGAAATAGTTACAATACTCAAAAAATCCAAATCAAGCACTGAAAATCATTTTCACTAGCATGTTTATGTTAGTTGCTTTGATGTGTGTCTTCTACATAAGTTAAACAAAACAAAAATGAATGGATCACATTTCTGTGTGTGACTCCCAACTTAAACTTGATGAAAATATTCCAGGGTTTTGAGGGGGTTGGGGGTGCATGTGTCTGTCTGTCTGTCTGTCTGTATATATATATATATATATATATATATGTGTGTGTGTGTGTGTGTGTGTGTGTGTGTGTGTGTGTGTGTGTGTGAAGAAAGGAAGTGAATCCGACGGTATGTAGTATATTAAGAAAAATGAAAAAACACAGGTTTAAATGGGTTAAGTGGTGAGTTTATTAGCCGACGCTGCATAAAATAGAATATTTGATGTCATATTTCAAAACCGTCTCCTTTTTCAAACTTAAAAATTTTTTAAACAGACCGAATGGCAAGGATTACCACTCGCTTTTCTCGTTATTCTGTGATAAATAATTTCTTATCTTATGCCCTGAAGATGATCTAATTAATAGATCGAAACACTGCAGCGTCGGCCAATAAACTCACCACTTAACCCATTTAAACATGTGTTTTTTCATTTTTCTTAATATACTACATATATATATATATGTGTGTGTGTGTGTGTGTGTGTGCGTGTGTGTGTATGTGAGAGCAAGCATCGTGTAACCATAATAACAGAACTATTGCAGTTAAACAAACTCACACAGTAAATATTTGCCAGTTTCTTTTCTTTAAAAGATCATATACACTTAGAGATATGCATGAATTCTTTCACACAATTAGATTGATTAATATATTTGATGAATGATTTCATACAGTGATAAAAACGATCGAACATTTAACCTGAAAAATGATTTTGTTAAAATGATTTTTCAATTATTAAAACCCGCAAATGAATTTATCAGACTGGTATTATTTGTTATAAAGATATCTAAGATAAATTGTCAGTATATGCCTTCATATAAAGTTGCTTTGTTTTTATATGGTATGTCAACTCTTTTCGGGTCATTTAATTCCGAATCAAGTCAATTTGATAAACAAAGGTTGTTTACAGTACCTGCTGTTGCTTAAGACGTATTCATATACAGTATGAATGTCTTCGTGCACACCTGTAAATAAAATTGCATTTGATTTTTACTCTATGTAAAGCTTTGTTGATACAAATACAAGGTCTAATTAAAAAAATATCGATATCAATATTTTCAATTTTTCTTAAATTTAAAACTTTAAATTTTAAGAAAGATACCTGCACAGATGAGCAAATTATATACGTATTTACCTAAACTCTTCGCACGAGCAAGATGTGACACAAAGTCAATTTTAAGCGGAGTTTTCCTTCTCCTAGACCGGTTGCCATAGCAAGATTAAAGAGCTAAGTCTGCCCTATTATTTATCCCTAACTGGAGGGAAATAGTTTGATGCATACCTTTCCCAATGCCCCAATGACAAATGAAAACAGCCTCGTCCAAGATTTGAACTCGTGTCGCCGTATCAATTTCCCACGACGATAACTATTAATAATAACTTTTCAGCAAGTATATTAGGTCTGAGACCAGTCAGTTGTTCCTAATTTTTTAAATATTCATCTTTTTCTACTGAATATATATATTCTTTCCCCAGTTCATCCAACCTTGCCTTAAAAGAGTTCAGAGATGACACATTCATTACTGATGATGGTAGTTTATTCCATGAATCTACTGATTCTACAAATTAGAACTAGACTGCAGTCCAATTTGAAAAAAAAAAATGAAGCCAGTCTCAATACTTTTTAAATGAAATGCTTTTGACGAAACTCAAGATTGTGCTACTGCGTGTCTTCATATTCACCAGACCTGGCACCAGGCAAATCTTGTTTCTTTGACAGAGAAGATTTGAGGATATGGAAGACATAGTAAAAACTTACAATAGCAAAGATTCACATTATATCAAAAGAGGTGTTTCGACCAATGGAAAACTCTCTGAAATAAGGGTGTTGAATGCCAAAAGGAGCAGTTTTAAGAAAATTAACATTTCATTTATTGTCTATTTCTATATTTCTAAATACATCTTTAATCTCAATACTCTTTGAACACACCAACATGTACATGCAAATAGGCATTTATTTATCATCATCACCAAGTCGTGCCGACAGCACGAAACTCCATGACTTTTTCTCACCACCCGTCCCTACCGGCCATCTTTCCTGGAAGTTCCTATACACAGCATCCAGTATCCGTGCAGAGCTGAGTGATGTAGATTTTTCCCATAAGAGAACGTCACACCAATTTAATAAATGCGTTCTAAATGTGCTAATCGTTGGAAATCGTATTATAATAAAATCATAAATTATCCCATTTACCAAGATCGAATACAAATCTCGCCATGTCGGTGGGGCTTAGAATATATTGATTGCATTCGATAGGAGTGGATGTGCAAAAAAAAGTGTAGATATAAATGTATAATGTATGCGATTCCCAAACCTCTAGGTATAAAATAGCCCTTAACGGATTGGCATGCTATTAAAATAAATCAATTAATCAATTCAATAAAAATGAATCTATTTATTTAACACATTATATTATCCTCAAAATAATAAATCTTCATTTTTCTATATTTCATATGGAATTATTTGAGGTAATTTTCAAATGAATATGTTTATTTTACTATTTCTATTAAATCTATTATATGAATTGATTTAATGCAATATGCATCAGATTTCACTAATTTCACACGAAACTACTGCATTCCGAAAGATGATTGTATATTTAAACATTTCGTAAGAAAAATATTTAAATTTTTTCAAAAACTAAATCAATGCAATACATAGTAAAATCATCAAATTTATTAAAGAAGTAAAAAAAAAAAAAAAAGAAAAAAAACAATTTGAAATGGAAACTTAGTTCTGATAACTTTAGATATATATTAAGATAAAACAAACTATATATATAGATAGATAATACCGGACATGTATTTATTTATTTTTAAAAAAAAACAATATGTATTTAAAAAAAACAATGACGGCCGTCTAAGATTGCATGCTCAAACTTTGAGTATATTTATGTTATGACGATTTTTGGGTAATGTGACGTAAGCAGTGACGTAGTTTCGGTTACAGACAAATAGAGATCTAATCTCCATTATTAATAGAAGATGAATGCCTTATTATCTTACCAGCCGACCAGCAATTAAGCTAGCTCAAGGGTAGCAATTAAGATAGCTCCTGTGGAGAGTTCTTGATTGTGTTCTCTCAAATTTATTTCCAAGATATAAAAAATTTTATCGCACACAAAATTCGTCACAAAAAAACACGGAAAAATTACCAAAAATAATCCAAAATTTCAGGATTCGGTCTGGATTTTTTTTTAAATGTGTTCATGGAGTCGGCTTGATTCCAAAATGGTATGATATGTTGGGCTACGGCCACTATGAGTAAACTTGAAATTTCATATTAAACTATTTTATTCATTTTAACTGTTTTAATTGAACCATTTAAATATATCAGAATCAGTATTCTTAGGTTTAATGTTTTCTATCTGTGGCACAGAAGTATGGAGCACCCAGTTAGAATTGGTCCACTCACCCAACTATTACGCTACGTGGGGGCACTCCTGAGTTATTGTAGTAAACCATTTTTAAGAAATTTCAATTGGTTTTCGGAACATTATATTATCCATAATTTAAATATTTGTTTTTGTAACGGCCTTTGTTTAGTTAGATTTCACTCAATTTTATATAAAAGAAAATATTTCAGAGATATTATTACATGTATACTTACAAATGGCTAATGTACATATATATATACATACGTACATTTCATGATATATAATTATTTTTATACTTAACTCATATCTGCCAATGTTATTATTAAAGAAAGTTGTTGAAATAGTTATTTACTTAGTTATTTACTTAGACGTGGCACAAGACCAGAAGTAAGGGGCCCCCCAATGAGAATTGAACTCACTAACAATGGACTGCAAATCTCGCCTGCTAACCATTACACCACGCGAGGTGCCCAAAATTCATGAAATATGAGGTGTGTTCAAAAAGTAGAGAGACTGAAGCTGTTTTTTTTGTTGTTTTTTTTACCAAGACAGTAACAATGAATGAAACGTTAATTTTCCTCCAAAACATTCCACTTCACATTCAACAGACTTACTCAAAGGAGTTTTTCATTAGTCGAAGCACCTCTGAAATTCCTCTTTTTTTATATCACGTGATATTGCACACTCATCTTCCTTTTAATATCAATTATGTCCTCAAATTTTACTGTTGAAATGAAGTAAAAATATCATGGAGTTGATTCTGATAAGTATGGTGAGTAATATACTCATACAATCCTAGTATTATCTGCGTTATTTGGACTATTGTCCCCATCTTCATTGTTATTTGTACAATGTTTCGGCCGATATACCCTCCGGCCTTCTTCAGGTATTTCTTGTCGGACTCGGGAACCTTCTGGGACTCGGGAACCTTCTTTTCGAACTCGGGAACTTTCTTGTCGTATCCAGGAGCCATCGCGGAACTTTGAACCTAACCCTTTATTTATTCCACGGGAGTATCCTGTTCTCATTCCGCTAACCATAGCTGGGGTAGGAGTTGTGTTAATTAATTATTTTTCTAACTGCTTTAACTCAAGATTGAACTCGGGTTCCAGAGATAACTGTCACTTAGAACTGTCTTAACCTAACTGCCTTATCCACTCGGCCATGTGTCCAATTGGACAATAGTCCGAATAACGCAGATAATACTAATCTTCAAGCCTCATCTCAAACATTCAGAGAAATCATACAATCCTGTTTTTCACAAACGGATTTTCGTTCAAAAATACTAACGTCATTTCTTTTTTCTTTTTTCTTTTTTTTTTTTTTTTAAATTTATAGACGAACAACATTTCACATTTTGTAGACATCAACACTTTATTATATAAGTAGCTCAGTCGTGTATACATCTGGACAGTAATATAGACGTCTAGACATTATCAAATTATAATATAAGTTGCTGAGCTGTGCACACAACATTTGAATTTTAAATCCCAATGTTTAAAAATTCAGAAATCTAAAGCTTCAAGAAATCTAAAAATTCAGGTTATCATTATTTTTAAACATCAGTTAAGAATTTATCAAAATTGTTTTAATTTTTCCATTGATTTCTGGGATAATTACTGAAATTAATTTTCTAATAAAGAACAGACACAATCAAAAAAATTGTTTTGCCTGATTTGTTAGGATAGTGAAAATATGAAATAAAAGACACTAAACACACACACACACACACACACACACACACACGTATACATTTATATATATATATATATATATATATATATATATATATATATATATATTATAGGTATTTCTTTGTCTGTCTGTCTGTCTGTCTCGGTCTCTCTCTCTCTCTCTCTCTCTCTCTCTCTCTCTCTCTCTCTCTCTCTCTCTCTCTCTCTCTCTCTCTCTCTCTCTCTCTCTCTATATATATATATATATATATATATATATATATATATCATTATCATTCATTTTGTGTCCAGTGATGGACAAAGACCTTTCCCAATTCTTTCCATGATGACCTTGATAGTGCTAATTTATGTCATGCCTTACTAGTAAATATATATATATATATATATATATATATATATATATATATATATATATATGCATGCATGCATGTATACATGCATAAAGTTAATGCAGTGCATAAAAACAATAGTTGTCCAAAAAAAGAGGGGTGGGGTTATACCGGCAGACCCCTTTCATCTCTCCTCTTCCTGGCTCCATTCTTTCCTTCATCCTTTAATCTTTCCAATTAGGGAACAAAACGAAAAGGGAGGTCAGGGCACTTAATGTTGTTTTGTTTGGAGGGGGCGGGCAAGTGATCACATGAAGGAGCTTGGGTCCGGCCCCTATGTTTGTTGTTAATGTTTACATAAGGAAAGAGAGGAATTTTCAAGTGGAAATTAGACAGAGTGGGAAATGGAGACAATGAGAAGATGAAGAGTCTTAGAGTAGGTGTGTCTATGTATTGATTTCGTATTGTTCTTTCATAAAAATCTATGCGTATGTGTGCATTAAATTTGTAAGAAAATCACTCAGAAATGGAACATTCATTTCGGGACACTAATATCAGACAACTATTCTTGTATGTTTAAAATCGAAAATTCTATTATTTAGAAATTTAAATTGTGATAAAATGTTTATTTTGCAATAATGGTTTTTATTTTTATTTTTATTTTTTTTTTTTTTTTTTTTTGATTTTGCAATAATGTTTTTTTCCCCTTTTTTTCTCTTGCCATTTTTTTTTTTTTTTTTTAGAACGAAAAAAAAAGGAACTTTATCTTGGTAGTTTGAAAAGTTCATACTATTTTTTACATAAACTGTCCCTTGAAAACTTACGGTCTACAATATCATGTAGCCAATACAAAACTGTAACCTTAACTATGATAATGAGTATATATATATATATATATATATATATATATATATATATATATATATATATATATATGAACCTAACTATTTATATGTAGTTGCATTATCATCTGTACAAGCAAAATCAAACAAAAAAAACATCCATGCGGTGTAAAAATTATTTTTTGAAAGATATTGCCTAAGGGGTGGGAGTTCAAAATTCAATGTCAAAGATTTTGTACCATAAGTAAAATCATCAAATTTATTAAAGAAGTAAAAAAAAAAGAAAAAAAAACAATTTGAAATGGAAACTTAGTTCTGATAACTTTAGATATATATTAAAATAAAACAAACTATATATAAATATATAATACCGGGCATGTATTTATTTATAAAAAAAAAAACAATATGTATTTAAAAAAAAACAATGGGGGCCGTCTAAGATTGCATGCTGAAACTTTGAGTATATTTATTCTATGTTATGATGATTTTTGGGTAATGTGACGTAAGCAGTGACGTAGTTTCGGTTACAGACAAATAGAGATCTAATCTCCATTATTAATAGAAGATGAATGCCTTATTATCTTACCAGCCGCCCAGTAATTAAGATAGCTCAAGGGTAGCAATTAAGATAGCTCCTGTGGAGAGTTCTTGATTGTGTTTTCTCAAATTTATTTCCAAGATATAAAAAATGTTATCGCACAAAAAAATTCGTCACAAAAATCACGGAAAAATTACCAAAAATAATCCAAAATTTCAGGATTCGGTCTGGAATTTTTAAAAAAATTGTTCATGGAGTCGGCTTGATTCCAAAATGGTATGATATGTTGGGCTACGGCCACTAGGAGTAAACTTGAAAAAATGATACACTAACATTCGCATTTATTATTTAAAATTATAAAGATTCGATTTTAGTATATATGGTAACGTGGCTTAGAAAAAAAATGGCATTTGTTGGTGGTAAAAGATTATAATTTTCAGTTTTATAAAAAATGTGGTGCATATATATATATATAATATATATATATATATATATATAGAGAGAGAGAGAGAGAGAGAGAGAGAGAGAGAGAGAGAGAGGGTGAAGAAAGAAAGAAAGAAAGAAAGAAAGAAAGAAAGAAAGAAAGGGGTAGAGAGACAGAGACATACATATTGGTAAATATATTTTATGAATTTGTTAAAAATGCTTTCATTTCAATTCTGATAAACTTGATGATGAATGCTATGCTGTATCTATAGTTGTTTAGTGCAACGTGTGCATTCCAAAAAGTAAATAATGTTTTTGCTATTCCAATTTGATTTCTAGTAATTCTTTATACCCTTACATGGTTGGCTAAATTTTATTATTTTCCTCGTAGATTTGTTTTGAATGATATTGTTGTTTAAGATTTTGTGACATCATATCATATCTCTGATAATTTTTCTTTACGATATGTGAGCATACAGAATTCCTGAAATATATAATTTGATTCGGGTCTAATTTAAAGGATTCCGCAGTGATCCTTAATGAACTGTACTAGAGTTAGGGAAAGGATATCATTGAATATTATTAAATATTCAATGATATCCTTTCCCTAACACTAGTACAGTTTATTAAGAATCACTGCGGAATCCTTAAAGTTGAATGTATAGTATAGTTTATAGTTGACTTTTTCATCAAATAAGACAAATTCAAAAAAATTAAATCTATTAACCAACTGGATTTTCTTCCTAATATAGTAATATATTTTCGGAACAAATTGTCTAATCAGATAAAACCACGGATTAAAGAAATTAAGATTAATTTGGATGATTTGGTAATGATTTGGAAATGGCAAGAAAAAATAATTTAAGAGGACATTTTTGGGAACTGTCAGATGAATTACCTAACAAAATTTGATCTGTATATAGATATTATATCATAGTGTATATATCTGTGCAAAGTTTTGGGAGGCTTTTTTGTGTTAACGATTGATGTGAGAAGATAGAAAAAAGAGTAGAGATGACCAAGGAGACATAACAAACAAATAATAATAATTATGATACTAGCACGACCTATAGATATACCACAGTAGGACGATTTAATTATTCCAATGTGTGATATGTTTACTCAAGACCTATTGCAAATTCAATTGTGTTCGATTGAAACAGCGTTATCGCTTCCACGTGCTCACACCAGCTCTCCATCTTTCCCTACTCTCTTTCTTTCTTTTTTCTTTCTTTCTTATAATATTTTTTCTGTAGCATGCCCTTTTCCTCCCCTTTCTTTATAATATAATATTAATATAAAAATTATTTTTGAATGGTGCATTATTTAGCTGAGTTGACGACACTCATAAGAAATAGGAATTCAGCAGATAAGCAATACCAAATAATCAGGATTTAAATTTTTTCATTTCAGCTTGAATGATTTGGAGGTCTTATTTTTAACCAGAGGATGTTTCAAGATGATAATAGTCGTACAATTAAGGAACAAGACTATTAATATATAGATATATCAAATTGTTAAAAATAGAATGTGTATATTTCGTAATCAAATTTAACAGATTCTTGATTCTTGATTTAATGAGAATTTTTTGTTTCTCTTGAATATCATCTATATATCTAGAGTAAAAAAGACAGTTGTTTTTACTTTCAGGAATATATATATATATATATATATATATATATATATATATATATATATATATATATATATATATATATATATATATATATATATTGTAACGTGCAGTGACGGTGCCAGTTACTCAATTTTTAACTTAGCTAATATTTTCTCTTAAAATGATAATTATTTAGTGTTATTATATGATACATAGTATTCTTATTGTTTCTGTATGTGGTTCTTTTATTGTTCTATTATCTAAGCTTTCTTTAAATGTTATTTTCCCTAATAATAATAATAATAATAATAATAATAATAATAATAATAATAATAGAACCTTAGTATTTAACATGTACAGTTATTAGTATAATATTTTTAGGAATCGTTTTCAGGTTATTAATTTTGTTAAGGTATCTATTTTCTTATCTATGTACGATTTGACTTTCTTGGCTAAAGTTGATCAACATATTTGGATTTTTTTTTTTTCAAAAAAACCCAATGACATATAATAAACATAAAATGAAATGCATAGAAAGAGGAAGGGATGTAGAGAGAGTATACACCAAAACTAGCATCTTCTTTTTTTTTTCTTGGATTATTATGGCTTTTTGGAGGAATAACAAGTCAAAGATGGATAACATTTTGACAACACTCAAGAAGATGCAATCGACTTATGACGCCAGATAAAGGGGACATTTAAAAAAATAAATAGATAATGATAATAAAAAAGAACGGGATCAAAATGATTGCTTCTAAAAAAAACATATTTTAGGGATGGAATGATTTTACTATTTTTTATATCATTATTATTCATTCATTCATTTATTTATTCATTCTTCAACAACAACAACAACAACAACAACAACAACAACAACAACAATAATAATAATAATAATAATAAAATTATTATTATTATTATTATTATTATTATTATTATTATTATTATTTGTCCCTTCATTAGCTGTTTAGCACAACCCTTTGCCATTCATCTGTAAATGGTTTTTCTTTGAAAGTTATTGAGAGAGTTTTTCTAAGAATGTGAGCACGACCTTTTGTATTTCAGATAGAGATGGATTTCTTGGGATTTTTTCCTAATGTATGTATCCATATTCTTCTGAATCATTCCTACTACCGCTGGAATAGTGGTTGCGTTTAAATTCTTGTAATTTCTATTTCAAAATCCTTCAAGTTCATCAAATTCTTTTGCCGAGATGTTCTTAACAGCCGAAAAGATCATGTGAACGAGATTGCTTTTATATCTTGTTTTATTTTGATTTGTCGTTTTTTTGTTTTTTGTTTTTTGGGTTTTTGGGGGTTTTTTTTTATCTTTTAATATGTGGTCTATTAGCTTGTATAATGGGTATGTATAATGAAATCTCAAAGAACAGCTTTTATCTATATCATTGTTCTGTATGAGGTAAATTATAATGTTAGTATATCTTCCAAATCATGTATTGTCATACTCTATCGTGCTTTTTTTTTAATTCATTTATACCCCCAGATATATTAAATAGTCAATGGTTTCCTCGGCGTTTGTCCAGAAGTGACATTAGTTTGGTAAGTTCTTGTTGACGAATTTTGATCTTGAGCGACTATGATAAACCCTTCTGTTTCTAGTTTCAAACAATTTCTCCGCAACTATCAATAAGTTAGAGCCCTGTTCTTGTAATCGGTATTAATAAATACTGATTAAAATTTATTCAAAGCTTCACCTAACACTTTCAAATTCTACGGATTTATAATTCAGGAGTTTGAGTCAAAGATTTGGCAATATTATTCAATGTTATAGCAACGCGAAGACTTGTGTTATGATGACTTTGAACCCGCCTGAAGCTGTGCCCCGAAGCAGCTGCCCCTCCCTGGCTCCCTTTGTTCCACCACTGAAGGTAGTGATCCACTTGTTCATATTGACTGTCATAAAGAGAGGAAAGAATTTTCATTATTTCTAGAATTAAGAATTAAATTAAATTTTCATTATTTCTAGAATTAAGAATTAAATTCATTTATTTGTTGCTGTTAGCCTTATAGTAAGTAAAGTAAAGTCGACGGGGCGGCCTAAAGTCGGTATCAGCCATACAGCGAGGGAGTCTATCCCCTTTTCAATAGCGCTAGACCAAGGAGATTGTTTTAGCATCTGAGGTGGGGCGCCACACCTACCATCAGCTCCTTACTTTACCGCACAGATCCCTCTACTACTCATAACGCTGAGTTGGCGAGGACCGGTATCGAACTAGGAAACTTGTGGTTTCTAGCTGAACGCTCTACCGACTGAGCTAACCCGACCACTAGCCTTATAATTGAATGCTATACTTACACAATAACGGTCTGTGTATACATGGGAAAGTATTTAACCAGAAATGATATATCTATTCTTGGGAATTTCCAGTTTCGTAATTTTCTGTGATCTTTTGGCACTTTCTAAATTGTTCCATTTCGTTTCCTCAAACTCGTTGTACTTTTACTACTTCTCTGAATGTTTGAGATGAGGCTTGATGATTAGTATTATCTGCGTTATTTCGGACTATTGTCCTCATCTTCATTGTTAACTGTACAACGTTTCATTGTACTTTTGTTCTGTATGTTTTAATCCATTCTGAATTACTTTTATAATTCTTTTCATTTCTTTATATTTTCTAAAGCAAAACTTTCTCATTTCTTCGTTTAATTTTTTTGTTTCGAAGATAAAGGGTGTATAGGGAAGATGGAGAGAAAAGAAAGAGAAAAAATAGAGAGGGGTGAGACAGAGAGGAGAAATATTAACAGAGAATGTAGGAGATAGAAAGAGAGGGAGGGGAAAGATAGAGAAAGAAAAGGGGCAAGATAGAGAGAGGGGGAAGAAGAAGAAAGAGGATGAGGGCCTAACGCTAATCTATCCTATCCTCTGTTTCAATAGAATGGAAAGAAGCAAGAAGATAAAATAAAATAAGATATGTGTTTGAATGTTATGCCCTGTCATCACCTCGGATAATGGACCATTATTATTATTTCACTCCTTGTGAGTTTTACACACCAGTGTAAGCTGGTGGTCTTTCACTGGAGTCTGAGTGACAAAAAGTCTCCTCAGGTCACCAGGACTCTTCTGAGTATTCTCGCCGATTTCAACAATGCTGTTGTCCGGTTGGTCTCAATTCTTCCTTTGATATCCAGTTCCTCTTGTCTGTTTTCTAAACTTTTGGAGGCCGTTCGGAGTGCTACTTGGAATGGGTCAGATACTACAATTGGTATCACTTTTACCCTCACCCTCAACATTATTATTATTATTATTATTATTATTATTATTATTATTATTATTATTAACAAAACATATAACATTTCGTTCAATTAAGTAAAAAAAAAACACGCACATACATAAATACATACATACATATTTACATATATACACGCATGACAAATTGACACTCAAGTTAGACATTGTTGGAGATAGGGCATTGTTTTATTACTTGTCTTTATTCAAACTTTTTTTTTTAGTTCAAATTTTGTAAAATTTGGTAGCGATTAATTTTGCACAAGAGACATTATTTCACAGAGAATTATTCCGGGCTTTACCATGTCGTTTC
>CM042179.1:15890647-15893147 GCA_023376005.1 Doryteuthis pealeii
CAAATACACAAAGAGCTTGAGGTGAGATTCGATGTGTGTGTTGTCGCGGTGCCAGACTTTCGCGGTAAAATGTTTGCTGAGGGATTAGAAAGTCGACGTGAAGGCTGTGATGTGGATATAACAATAAAATAAAAACAGGAGTTAAAGAAACGATAGAAGAAAGCGAAAGAGAAGAAATCTAATATGTGTACGTTTTGTGTATCTGTGCGCATGTCTCTAAATAAATGTATTCAAATATCTGTATATTTGTATATACACAAGTCTCGATATCTGTAAAATATTTATTTTCCGTGTATTTTCTTTTCTTTTTTTTTTTTTTTTTTTCTCTTTTTCATCGAATATTTCCATTTCACTAATATGTTTGCCCTTACATACACATTTACATATAAGTAAGTGTTTATCAGTTCATTCATCTATATGTATAAACCACAAGGTTCCTTGTTCGATACCGGCCCTCGCCAACTCAGCGTATGAGTAGCACAGGGAATCTGTGCGGTAAAGTAAGGAGCTGATGGTAGGTGTGGCGGTCCACCTCAAACGCAAACACAATCTCCTTGGTCTAGCGCTAGTGAAAAGGGGATAGACACCCTCGCTGATTGGCTGATACCAACATTAGGCCACCCGACGACTTTACTACTATATGTACAATGAGTATGTCCCTGCGGATAGAAAAGTTATAAGATTGGGTTCTCTGCTTAATCATAGAGTTCAGCTTATAAATAAGGCTTACAATACCAATTCTATTGCAAAGCACCTCACTCTACAAACCAGACATTTATATGACACATATATTGTTGTTGGCATCCGTCCGTCTACTAAAGACGATGGCGCAGTGTCCACTTGTTTTGTTTTTTTTTATCTGCAGCTGGGTGAGTGGCTGAACAGACCAATTTTTGAATGGCAATCTCTGGTGCGGTGACTGCAAATTAGTGATGCTTGCTGGGGTTGTTGTCTCTCCTTCTTTTGGCTCTCTTTTCTGCGGCGGCTTCTTTCCTCTCTTTTTCACTCCTTCTCGTTCCTTGTTTGACGAGGAGGCACCAGGTCGCACGGTCTTTTGCACAAACCTCCCATATTAACTTATTTTAATAAAGAAAGTCCACGGTAAAGATACTAATGGATACGTTTAGCAATGAAAGATTATTTTACTAAACTTTGTTTAGACAAGAGGGCTTCAAATTATTTACTTTGCTGTTCCTAAATTGCCACCCATCTAAATATTGGGCCAGCTCATCATCGCTTAACTGGCGGGAACGAGACCTTTCAAAATGATTTTTTGCCTCTAAGCCATGTCTTGGATATAATAGATAATAAACTCGGGGCTCATTTGGGTGTACAAAGGCCGTGTCATTTGCTTGACCCGATTTCGTAAATGTTATTTTTTTGCTTGTTTGTGTGTTTGTTTGAGTCTGTTTCTGCCTGTTTGTTTGTTTATCTGAGCTTATTTGTTTTTCGGGGGTGGGGAGTTCATGTTTTTCTTTCCTATTTTTCCTCCGGTGATTCTATAAAAGAAAGTGGCAATGATTCTTTTTCTCGGCAGGGGTCGCAATTAGGTGATTTTAATTTCGAGAACGTTGGGGAGGAGCTAATATATGATCGTTTTCAGTTTGCCTTTTAGTTTTCCTTTGAGGGGGATGAGAAAGAGAGAGAAAGGAAAAAACTGGTTAAAGATGTTCATTTGTAATAATTGTGTTGCTATTAGATGTTAAACACAGGGCACAAATAATTGTATGATCTGTTTCGTCCATTTTGGCGTATATCATCAGACATTCAGATCTATTTAAAGAAAATGTTTAAGACATTTTTAGCAAGTATTTCTATGTTGTTTTTTTGGAGAGAAGTAGTTTTATTTACTTGCATCTTATTATAATAGGGATTCTGTGTCTGTCTGTCTGCAACGGAAACTACATCACTGTTTACGTCACAATGCCCCCAGGAATTGCGTAAGTTTATCAATGAGTATTTTATAGTCAAAATCATTAATACATAGAATAAATCTTATTTATTAACGATGTCTCGATGAAAATCTGAGTAAGATTTGCCCCAAAACATCCCATGTTATTTGTGCATTTAAAATCCTGCAATGTGCCTTATATATCACTAAGAAATAAAGGTTTACATAATATATGGCGTGGTTAATTTGCGTACTGGTTTTGACAAAACTGAGTTTAATAAATACTTACTTGGTTTTATTGACCTCTAATATTATTATTTCATTCTCCAAGGTATTAAAATCAATCCTATGAATTATTTTATATTGAAACCAATTAAACTATAATTTAATAAAGTGTAATCTTTTTATATGCGTTCTAATCTAATTTCTAATTTAATATATTTCATTACATTAAAACTTAAATACTTACACCTGGAGGGCGCATATTCTTTCCAGTTTCTTTAACATTCTGATCTTCATAAGAGGAAATGTAAACTGTTATTCAATAATTATGACGGTATATATCCGCCTCGGAACCATAAGATTTCGGGTTCGATACCGACCCAGCGC
>CM042179.1:15898147-15910647 GCA_023376005.1 Doryteuthis pealeii
CAGCCAACCAGTCTATAAATTCTTGAAAAAGAGGAATCACCTCCTCGAAATATTGAATGAAATAAAATTGAACTTATCACACTATTTATTTTACACTTTACCCATGCTTCACACAAAATTCAAAAAATATATATTATAAACACACACACACACACACACACACACACACACACACACACATATATATAATATATATATATATATATATATATATATATATATATATATATATATATATAAATTATAATATATACATTGAAAACTAGACTCACCATATATATATATATATATATATATATATATATATATATACCCTCCGCACGAAAACGATCAATTTCTTAAGTAGAGTTTTAACGGGTTTGAATTAGTAGAGTTTTCCTTCTCCTAGATTAGTTGCCTAACCAAGATTAAAGAGACCAATCTGCCCTACTATTTATCTATATCTAGAGGGAGAATAGTTGGATGCATGCCTTTCTTTAGGGTATTTGCGCTATGTGAAATGCAAACAGCCTCGTCCAGAATTTGAACTCCTGTCACCGTGTCCATTTCTTATGACGATATACCACTGTTATGCCTACAACTGGTCAGGCACAAGGATTGATGTCTACAACTCATTATTATTGATTTTTTTCTATTAATAAAACGCTTTCACGCATGTTGAATATATTTATTTATCATCAAATTACATCATAGAATCAGATAATAATGAAAAAAAACATAGAAAGTTATCATTGATACATTGTCCATTTATTCAGACATCTAAAGAAGTGTTTCAAAGGATTCTTGCTGTGAGCTACCCCAAGACAATTACGTTGAATAGACCAGCAGTAATCCGCCATTATTTGGGCATCCCAGTGTCCACGGTATCTTTCTTTCACGGTTCTTAAAATCTTGGTAGAATCATTTACCCCGTTCCTCACTTAGGTCTCCAATGTTTTCTGGGAAACGGTCCAAGTGACTGTGGAGATAATACGTTTTGATGCTCATCTTACAGCCAAGTTGATGGAAAGAAGATAGCATGTTCAGAGTAACGGTTTCCTTTATATTTCCCTAGAAAATTCCTTACAACCAGAGTGAACGAAGACGGTACATCTGCCTCAGAATTGTCCATCGAATCTTAAAAATATGAATCTTTCATGACGTGTGAC
Organism: Doryteuthis pealeii; assembly: GCA_023376005.1. Lineage (NCBI taxonomy): Eukaryota > Metazoa > Mollusca > Cephalopoda > Myopsida > Loliginidae > Doryteuthis > Doryteuthis pealeii. Next base: position 15,899,296 of record CM042179.1, read on the forward strand.
CAGTTAAAATTAACTACCATTATATATTTACCAAACATGAGCAGGATGTGACACAAGATCAATTTCTTAAGCGGAGTTTAATAGGTTTGAATTCAGAGTTTTCCTTCTCGTAGACTGGTCACCTATCTACGGTTAAAGAGCCCAGTCTACCCTACTATTTACCATAGCTGGAGGAAGAATATGTAGATTCCCACCTTTCCCAAGGGTATTAGCGCTATGTGAAATGCAAACAGACTTGTCCAGGATTTGAACTCTGGTCGACGAGTCCATTTCCCATGACTAACTATTATACCACGAAACTTCATTATCTTGTCCATTCTCAGCACTGGAAATTTTCTGCATGTGAAGTCAAAACAGTCCCCTCCTTTGTTCAGATCCTATACAAACTGTTTCAATAAACCCAGCTTTTCGGATGGTCAGGTCAACCTCTAGCACCTATATGACCCTATTGCTCTTATAGCAAACCCCTAACCCTTCTTATCATACATGTGCTAAAAGGCAGTGACTGAGGGTCTTAGTGTTCTGGGTATTACCTAAAACTACATCTAGGGGTAAAGTCCCAATTCTTGAGCTCTGGGAGTGCGGAGTACCCTTCATCATCATCACTCGAAAGTTTACTCTGACTGGGAGTGGTAGTACCTGTTAAGGTCCCATCTAAAGGTTGAATAGATCAAAAATGAGTTTTAAAAATTGAGTTAAAAAATTGAAAGCTAACAAGAATGAATCAAACAATATGTTTTTTGGCATAAAATAACCCAATGGGTTGACGTGCCGTAAAACCAAACAAACCAACTAAAGAAACCTAACTTTATGTGCAGTGGTGTAAAATGATCTTATCTCTGCCAACCAATACTTTTGCATTTACATTCTTTTCGCATGTCATTGTTTTCTCCAATGCTCCCCCTTAGATCTACTATCCCAGAGACAGATAAAGCAGCCATTTTGGTGTATCCACTTTGCTGACACAGGAGAAAATTCATTATGTTCAGATCCGCACAGATTAATCACTAATGAGCGTAGTATATTTTCTATAAGACCAGGGTGATTGTTGTTTGTTTTGTTTTGTTTTTTTTTTTTGTTTGTTTTTTTTTTTTGTTTTTTTTGCTCTTATAGCAAACCCCTAACTCTTCTTATCATATATGTGCTAAAAGGTAGTGACTGAGGGTCTTAGTGTCCGGGGTATTCCCTTAACCTGCATCTAGGGGTAAAGTCCCAATTCTTGAGCTCTGGGGAGTCATTTTAGTTGAATTACTAATTGAGATTGGTCCATGTTTGTTGCCATTGTGTAAAAGTACACATTTTACGCTACGCTTAGAACTATCTACGAACAAGCATCATTTTGTTTGGTACATATTTTGATATGCCCAACATATTCAAGCCTTGTTGCAAAAAAACGAAATCCATTTTCCCTGAGAAGAAGGAAAGTAAATTTATTTCTCTTTTGTGATAGTATGTGATTTATTCTTCTTGGTTGCAATAAGTTATTTTCTGCTAGTCTGGTCACCAACAATTCTGCTGATTTCATTGAAATATTTAATACCCTTATTAGGTCTATGAGCTCCGAGTAACTAAAAATGTGTACAACTGATGAGGTTCCTTCAAGATCAGTGTTACTTTGCTCATGAGAACTGTCGACAGATGAAGTAAAAGAACAAGAAGATCTTTAAGATGAATTAATGATGGTCTGAATGTGCAACAGGTCGTTTTGCCGAGTCTAGGTCAGGATATGTTCATTTACTCTCGGTTTAGCTCAGTCGGAAGAGCATCCGCCTAGGAACCACAAGGTTCCTGGTTCGATACCGACCCTCGCCAACTCAGTGTATGAATAGCACATAGATCTGTGCGGTAAAGTAAGGAGCTGATGGTAGGTGTGTCACTCCACCTCAGATTCAAAAACAATCTCCTTGGTCTAGCGCTAGTGAAAAGGGGATATACCCCTCACTGTCCGGCCGATACCGACTTTAGGTCACCTCGACGACTTTACTTCTTTTTTAGTTATATCCATTAGCTGTGGTTCCTATGTTCTCTTCAGGCCATAGACTTCATGGCAAGCTTCAGGTATTTCCTCGTATTTCCTCTTATTTCCATAGCCAAAGATGCTCAACACAAGTTTTACATACAAAGTGTGGCACCCATGTTGTATTTTGGTACCCTAGTTTTATTTTGAAATTAGCTTAAGTAAACAAAAACAGATATGGATTATCTCTGTTCTATCAAAGTGTTACTCTTCATAAATGTACCAAAAAGAATCTGGATGATTCAAACACTTTCTTTGTAAATGTTGTTGCACGTTTCCGTCCACTAAGGACGATGGCGTCGTGTCCAAAAAATAGATACAATGGAACTATGTAGCCTGTGCGCGTTTATATGGAGGATGGGCTGTTGCCCAAGTAGCAGGTTCTCCCTCTCCATACTGCCGCTCTGGTCCAAAGGAAAGGTAGAGAAACCAATGCGGTTTGGCAAGGATAGTGTCGCGGGCGTTGCTGGATAGCGCTGAGTTCAGCATCACACCACCTTAGGGACTCCACATCCCCTAGCCTTGGTATGAGGTAAAGCCGCTAGGCAGCGGAGGTTTTATAATAGACTTTTCCTTGTCCTAGATGGATTGCCAACCAAAGCAGGGAGCCCCATCTACCTCATTTAGGGATTTATGTGAGTAGTACTCCAATCCTACTACTATCAGTGTGGATGATATCTCTTTACAAATCGATGTTATCACCTGCAAATGGGGAAATACAGCATTCAGTGTAATATTTATTGATAAGTGCATTATCTCTAAAAGTAGAGGTGCAAGAAAGAAAGAAAGATTATATTCTTATTCAATGAATCAAATATACCTAATTAGGCCGCCCTGATGACTGGGGTGAAGAATACACCAACTGCACCTCTGCAGAACGATAAGACCCTCTACCTCAATGAAGCCACCTTTTAGCCGTGGGTGGCGACTTATGATGCTTAAGGGCGGTATCCTTGTGGCTAAGCTGCCCATGACATGCAACACTCCACTTTGGTCCTTATTTGGGCAAGACGGGCAGTCGGAGAGGCCCCATCCGATTAATCGGCTAATGCAAAGTCCTAGCACCTATATGCGATAGTCCCGATAAGTATTGCTCAACCAACCCTTTTTATCATAGATGCTAGAATGCAGTGGATGAGTCTTAGTGTCCTGTGTATGATCTGCATCTGTAAACTGTATCTAGTGGTGAGGTTCCAATTTTGGAACTCTGGGGAGCACCAGTTCATTCCCATTCATGTCATAATCGGGAGACTCCGGTTTGAACTCCCGTGAAATCTCCCGATTCCGACATGAAGACTCCAAAGTTCGACAAGAAACACCTGAATAAGTTCGGAAGGTACATCATCCGAAACGTTGTGTATATAACAATAAAGATGAGGACAACAGTCCGAAAAATCTAAATAATAAAAATAAAACATCACTGATAAGGTAAGTTGGCGAACAGACCTATTGTTGGTATGTCGAACAACAGGGAGTTCACTAGCGCTAGACCAGAGAGATTGTTTTTGATGAGGTGGAGCGCCACAACTACCGTCAACTCCCCACTTTACTACACCTATTAGATTACCCAATATGTGCTACTCATACGCCGATTTGGCGGGGACCGGTATCGAACTCAGAACATTTCGATTCCAAGGCGGGTGTTCTACCGACTGAGCTAAACCGAATCCAGGACATCAAGTATATAACGCAGTTATATTTGGCATGGATGAGAATTATTTTAAGACATTAGAAAGGTTGTTTCTAAAACAGTTTAAAAGTAGATTATTTATCATGAAATTATTCAATAAGCTAATCATAATCATCTCTTGATAAAATCAATCTGCTATTTAAAGCTAAAATGAAAATTTACGAATACTTTTAGGTAACGAAGTTAATTGTTCGGTCTCTTTTTTTTTTTTTTTTCTTTTTTTTTTGCCTCAAACGGTATTATACCCTGAAGACCGGGCAAAGAATACGCCGACTACAACCGCTGCAGAAGCGTAAGAACACCCTGCCCCCACCAAAAAAAAAATGGGTGTCCTGAATTAAATTGCATCCAGTGTTGAGGCTCCAGTCCTGGAGAGTCGGGTGTTACTCCTTCATTGCCATTACTTCTAGGTCCACTCTGACCCGGAGTGATAGTACTTGTCAGGGTCCCATTAATGGGTTAAACACATCTGTCTTAAAATTATTTGTGTTATATATGAATACTTGAACCATATAACTATATGCAAGCAAATTATTATTATTATTATTATTATTATATTATTATTATTATTATTATTATTATTATTATTATCAAGTCGAAATGGTTACTTGAAACTATATAATTGTGTGTAAATAATTTGCATTTAGAAAATTACTTGAAAAGTATTTGCAAATTATTTTTACTCAGTCGGTAGAGCGTCTACATAGGAATCGCAAGGTTCCTGGTTCGATACCGGTCCTCGCCAACTCAGTGCATGAGTAGCACAGGGGTCTGTGCAGTAAAGTGAGGAGCTGATTGTAGGTGTGACTCTCTACCCCAGACGCAAAAACAATCTCCTTAGTCTTGCACTGGTGAAAAGGGGATAGACTCCCTTGCTGTCTGGCTGATATCGACTTTAGGCCACCCCAACGACTCTACTTACTTTATTTAGTCAACTAATTTCTTGCAACAACAACAAAAAAAGACTGGCATCAGCATTAAATAACACAGCAAGAATCAACATGCAGTAAAACCAACCAAGACTATTATGTTGAAAAAAGTGAAATCAAGTTAGGGCAATGCTAGGGTTAATGCTGAAGTAAAACACAATAAGATTATAGACCTTTCGGAGCCTGTGTTTGTTAATGTAAATTAACAGCGTTGATCCTAGCGGGCTATCGCCCCAAGCAACACCTACCCCCTCGATTTAATGGGGCAGGGCTGGGTTTATTGCTCAGCGCCTGAGGCACCCCCCTTGAGGGGGCAACGCGACATGATCAACGCATTTTTTGTGCCTACCACATATGATCTTCGGCTCGTAGGTGGGCCCACATAAAAATGTCCTTGTGTCACGCCCTCATAAGTGGGATGAGAGGCAAATACCATAATGCTGAAGTTGATATTAACACAGGCAAATGTAATTAAACAAAGGATTAACTGAATAAATCAGTAAATTGTATTTTTTGTCATTTCGCCTATTCTATATTTTTTGGTCAGTTCGCCTATTCTATACGAGGTGCACAGCTCATTCATTAGAGCATCCACCTAGAAACCTCAACGTTCAGAGTTCAATAGACCACTCTGCCGCCAACTTTCCTTACTTATCCTAGTTTGTTACAAAGCCAGAACCATTGAGAATCCGAGTCAATAGAAAGTTCCCTAGTTCACTATTCCAGGCGAAGCTGTACTATTGTTTTTTTTAAATTGTTCTACTAACTATAATGGCAAAACATTATTTTATCTGATCTATCCAGAGATAAAATTGAAACTGAACCTCTGAATAGCTGCACAAATAATACCATAGAAACCAATTACCCCAAAGCGACAGCGACGACAACAACTGGAAATCAGAGGAGGAATTGAGACTATTTAGACATCAGCATTGCTGAAATCGGCTAGAATACTTAGAAGAGTCCTGGAAACTTGGGGAAACTTGTTGTCACTCAGACTCCAGTGAAAGACCATCAGCTAACGCTGATTTTGTGAAAAACTCAATAATAATAATAATAATAATAATAATAATAATAATAATAATAATAATATATAGCTGAAATGTTTTAACACTACGATAATCTATTCTATTAATGTAGTCCACTAGATACAGTATCGCCCATAAATCTACCCTACCAATTTTTTTAATAGAAGGATAGTATTAAGTATTGTTTATTACCAAACACTACATCAACCCACTCCAACAATATGCTAACACTGGTGTGAAAATAACATCCCCACGGCTGTAAATATGTGACACATGTTTAGTTTAATGAAGGTCCCATGCGCGTACATAGACGTAAAGCCAAAATTATCACCAGTCCCCATGGCTAGTGTCACGAAGTCTAGGCTAACCTTGGTTCTTTTTCTGTGTCCTGTCCGAAGAGAAAAATAAAGACGGTTGAAGTAGACTTCACACAGATGTGTGCGGATCCGAAAGACAAACGTTTTATATTCAAATCCAACCGACTTGATACATAGTTGTTAATTTTGTATAAAAGTAAATTCGTTACATAAACGTGTGAACAATATTTCAAATCAGTTTTCACTGTAAGTTTGAATTATGATATGAATGGTACTTAATGTTTTTCAGTCAATAATTCTAATTACAAAATGTTTCGACAAGCGAGATACAAGTTCAGTGTCAGTCTGCATATATATATATATTGCCTCGCATGAAACCAATATGGCCGTGAATGTTCCTTGGTCACGAAATAAATAGTTATGTAAAACCTTTATATATTTATTTTATTTTATATTTATTTTTATATATATATATATATATATATATATATATATATATATATATATATATAATGTCGTTTTTTATATGCATATTGTCTCTCTCTCTCTCTCTCTCTCTCTATATATATATATATATATATATATATATATATATAATGTATATATATATATATATATATATATATATATATATATATATATATATATATATATATATGTTTATAATGTTTATAAATATATAATTTTTATATATGTAGATTTGTTATATATATATGTTTATATACATGTATATATTTATATTTATATATATATATATATATATATATATATATATATATATATATATATATATATATATATATATATTATATATATATATATATATATATATATATATATATATATATATATATATATATATATATATATATATATATATATATATATATATATATATATATATATATATATATATATTATATATGTATATTATATATATATATATATATATATATATATATATATATATATATATATATATATATATATATGTATAATGTATATATATATATATATATATATATATATATATATATATATATATATATATATATATATATATATATATATGCACAAGAGCAATAAAAATGGAAATGTCTGTACAGGTTAATGCAGACATTATAATTCAACACTATAAAATAAAATGTAAATGTTTGCAGATAAAGAAAAATAACGAGGATGTCAGGAGAAACAATGTGACAAAGGAAATCAAATATTTTATATTTATTAACAGACGCGATATAAATTGTTTTGTTAGATTTATTTTTCAAAGACATAGCTCCGTTTACCCAAATCCTGGACGAGGCTGTATGCATTTCATATACCGCTAATACCCTTGGTAAAGCTATGCATTCACCTACTCTCCTTCCAGCTATGGGTAAATAGTATAACAGACTGCACTTTTTGACCTTGCTTAGGTAACCAATCTCGAAGGAAATCTCCACTTAAGAAATTGACCTTGTGTTACATCCTGCTACTGCGGAGGGTTTAGTGAATATATATATATTCAATTCCTAGACGAAGCTGTTGGCATTTCACATAGCGCTAATACCCTTGGGAAAGGTATGAATCCATATATTCTCCCTCCAGCTATGGGTTAAATAGTAGGGCAGACTGGGCTTTTTAACCTTGGGTAGGTAACCAGTCTAGGAGAGGGATAACTCTGAATTCAAAATCCCTGAGTCCAGTCGTTGATTGGGTTCGTGGCATTCTTTGATGCACCAATTCTTTCCTATCGACTGTGCCAAAAAGTGTGGAATGGTCCTACACAAGCCTTCACCACTATAAAATAATCACTGTGTTGGTTGTTCACTGTATGAACACTCATGCGTCGAAAATTGACGAGAGAGTTCATTTATATATATATATATATATATATATTATATATATATTATATATATATATATATATATCACTAGAAGAGGAATATTAACCTACTCTAAACAAATCGTAAAATCTAAGAAGTCCGTTTGGTGTAGGGGTTATGACACTGGCCTGTCAGCTTGACTGTCCGGTTTCGAATCACGCACAGGGCGGTCTTCCTATCTATAGCTCTGCTGATGAGGCCTAATAGGCCGAAATGTACATACAGAGATTGATTTTTCTCGGTTTGTTTAGCCTTACATTTAAATAGGCATTCCCGCCTAATTAATTAATTATTAATCAATTAATTTTCAAAAATTAGGTACGACTTCAATTAAGCACTTATTCTCCCAAAAATTGTCGGCAAAAAGCCATATCCAAACGCACCGTGTTTACATTCCTATCATATATATATATATCCGCTTATCTTTTTATTCAATGTATGTATTTACCCAGACTCCGCCACGACCCGTATGTGACATAAGGACATAGTAAAGCTGCTTTAAATTCATATATGTGCTGACCTAACCAAGGCTAAAGAACCCAGGTTGTTCCTACTATTTACTATGATAGCTATGGTAGAAGAAGAAGATGTGGATTAATGCATTTCCAGCCACGTCAAGTGTTTGAATTCGGGTCACCGATTCTATTTCCTAGATGATTACCGTTACCCAAAGTGCACCACCATGTGTATATTTTCCTGGCCTCCCACCAGGCCAGATTAACATTATTCTTTTTAACATGGGGAGCCATGCACAAACCGAACCTCATGCGATAACCAGTGCAAAAAAAAAAGTCCCGTCGACATTTCTATTGAGAGGTGCCTCAGGCACCAGGCAATAAAACCGGTCTTTATTCCTTTTAGACGAAGAGACAAGCGCTGCCTGAGGTGGGAACTACCCCTGGAACCATGTGAGTTATTTTACCTAACTCTGGGGATAAGAAGCCGAGGCCCTTTAAATTTAATTTATGGTATGTGCTAGGGACATAACGCAGTTATATTTTAAACTGGAGTTCTAATTCTGGTTTAGGCTGTTTGTGTTCATTTCAACTTATGCCACATATCTATCTCTACTTCATCTAATTGTTTTTAATTATGGATAAAAAAAAAATAATAGGAAAAACTTGGTTCTATAGCCATAATAAGACAACCAGTCTAGGAGAAAGACCTGTCTGAATTCAAACCCTATATCAACACAAAGGACCAGTGTGGCTCATCATTCCCCATGACTTACATAGAGATATGTTCCTTAAGTAGACTGAGAAAAGGCTTGATAAGACGGAATAGGTTTGGTTTTGGTTCTTTCCTTTGTTTTAATAGCATATCTACGTGGGTTATTTAATGCCAAACCATCTTTATAGAAGAACAGTAGTGGTACTAATTAACCCAAATCTAGGCGGGGTCATACTTTTCATAAGGTTTTTAATCTGAACGTAATAGGATGACTGTCCAGCACGGTAGCCACTACGCCACAAGGACTCTCCTCCGAGACGAAGTGGGGGTTTTGTTTTTATTATCTAATAATGACAACATATCAAAAAGATATCATTTAGCAGAGTTTGATATAAGCACATTGTGATATTTATCCAACGAATTGTGATTTCGTGGTCAGCAACTTAGTCTCACAGACCAATTATAATTATTGAGTAGTGAGTTTGATTCTCACTAAGTGTCTCTTATTAGCGGTCTTGTGCCAAATCTAAGCTATGCTAAGTTTTTCATAGAGGCTCCTCGCGTGGTTAGCGTGCTAGACTAGCAGACTGTTGTTAGCGAGTTCGATTCTCACTGATTTAAGCTAAGCTTAGTAAATGACTACCGACACCACGTGGGCTTGGCATGTAGAATATGCTGACTGCACCCCTACAGAGGAGTAAGACCCCCCCCCCATGGAACAACCTGTTGGCCGTGGATACTTCCTGCAATACTTGAGGTACTAAGTGATCCCATGATATGCAACACTCAACTTCGGCTCTTACTTGATTTGTACTGATCTTATATTTTATATGAATTACAAAATAATTTTCAAATTTCTCTTGGGAAGGTTTGAACTTATAATTTTTTAGACTTTCTAAACTTTAATGAGAGGCACGTGGTGTAATGGTTGACGTTATTGGAAATGGACACGGCAAAACGAGTTCAAATCCTGGACGAGGCTGTTTGCATTTCATATAGCACTAATATCCTTGATAAAGGTATGCATCCAACTATTCTCCCTCCAGCTATAGGTAAATAGTAGGGCATACTGGGCTATTTAAAACTTGTTTTAAATAGCCCAGTATGCCCTAAAAGTTTGTTTAAAGTTTGGTAACTAAACTAGGAGAAAAACTCTGAATTCAAACCTGTTAAACTTTGTTTAATAGATTGATCTTGTGTCACATCTTACTCATACGGTATACAGCTTTATTGATGTATTGTATGAGTTTGTATGTAAATGTCGAATGTTGATATATGTTCATTACTCCTGATTTTGTATCAAAAGATTATTGAAGCCAGTCAGTCAGTATACTGTTGGTTTGGACAACAGCAACTGGCTAAGCGCAACTGAACCAGTCAGTCAGTCAGTATAATGTTGGTTTGGACAACAGCAACTGGCTAAGCACAACTGAACCAGCCAGTCAGTCAGTATACTGTTGGTTTGGACAACAGCAACTGGCTAAGCACAACTGAACCAGCCAGTTAGTCAGTATACTGTTGCTTTGGACAACAGCAACTGGCTAAGCACAACTGAACTAGTGCCCAAGACAGCTGATACATGGAACTCAGAATAGTCCATTCATGTATCTCGGGGATTCCATTCCTTGGGTCCTGATTGGCTGCTTGGTTTCTATGATGTTATGAGGCTTCATAAATACTCTGGCATTTTGCAGATTTCGACTAGTACACGAGAATATCTGCTATTTTCCAACAAGACATGATTACAATTGATTTGGTAAAGACTATAAGTATTTTCCAACCCCTGCGCATGACACAATGTCAATTTTCAAGCAAGTTTTTAGTTCAGCGTTTTCATTCTTAGACCGGTTGCCATAATAAAAGCTCAATCCGCCCTACTATTAACCCATAGATGGAGGGAGAATAACTGAATTCATACCTTTCGCAAGGGTATTATCGCTATGAGAAATGCAACCTGTTTCGTCGCCGTGTCCATTTCCTATGAGGTTTACCCTTATACAACGAGCGCTTTCTACAATATATGTGAGTAGATATCGATATATATATATATATATATATATATATATATGTGGGGGGGGGGTCTATATAAGTGTCAATGTGTGCACATATACATATGTGATTTTAAAAAATACTCATGGTAATGAATACGCAAACATTTTAAATTCCGAGTAAAACAGCACGCGAATTTACACCCAGATTTATTTACATTGAATACAAAGTGTATAAAAAAACACCCGAACATTTAAGCAGCGCAAAAATGAGAAGTTTCAGCTTATTGCATGACAGTTACTTTGACCGTGTCCATTTCCTACGGTGATAACCATTACATGACTG
>CM042179.1:15915647-16033147 GCA_023376005.1 Doryteuthis pealeii
ACTACGTTATACTGACCTTGCATTATATTTTGCCTCCATAGCGAAAACAAATAAAGTATCTGCTTGGATTTTGTCCAATGACTGAAGAAGCTTAATGAAATAGCCGAAATGAAATAACGGATAATGATGTTCGATTGTCGAAAAGAGAAAATACGTTATACTAACATTTGTTTAATAATCTAAAACTTTCCTTCGTGGAAGACACGTGGCATTATTATCATTATTTCAAATATTCGCATCAGTTTTAACGTGTTTTTTTTTTTGTTTTTTTTTTTTTGTTGTTTTTTTGGGGGTTTTTTTCACTGAAGTCTCCCCAGGTCTCCAAGGACTCTTCTGAGTATTTTAGCTTATCTTAATGGTGTGTTCTGTATGGTCTCGATTCTTCCTCTGATCTCCATTTCCCCCAGTCTTTTTTACAATTCTTGGGAGACTTTCTAAGGTCACCGACTACAATTGACATCACCGTCACTTTCATGTATCACAGTCCTTTCAGCTCTCTAGCAAGATCTACTTTCACTTTCATTCTGTGATTTACTGGAACGAAAAAATCTTCTAGATGACAAGGTGTTTTTCTTGTTCTTAATTAAAATTATGTCTGGTCTTCTAATTGGATTGGTCTGTATCTCAAAGTCCTAGATAATTTTATGGGTCCCATTTTCTTTTGCATGTACACATTTTAATCTCTCGCATAATTCCAAATAGATTACCTTTCCCACCTAGTCGTACCTAATCTTGTATTCCTTTCGTGCCAGTTTGCTGTATTTGCTTATTATTCACTTATTAATTATTATTATTATTATTATTATTATTATTATTATTATTATTATTATTATTATTGTGAGTTTTTATATCAGTACTATGGCCTTCATTGAATTCCCAATAATAACAAGTCTCCTCCGTTCTCCGGGATTCTTATATTTTCTAGCCTATTTCCTCGGTGATGTAGTCTGGACAATCTCGATTCTTCCTCTCATCTCCTGTCCCCCGGTCTCTTTTCAGGCTTTTGGGGATTGTTCTAAGGACTCCATCTATAATTAGTATCACTGTAATCTTAGTTCCATAACTTTTTCAGCTCTCTAGCTAGGTACGGGTATTTGTCAATTTTTTGTTGTTTTTTTTAAATTATTTTCACGCGGTGATCTGCTGGAACGGCAATATCCACTTAAGTAAAAGTTTTCTTCTTGTTAAATAAAACTAGTCTCTTTCACTATTGATAAATTATTTTAGGCATTTTTACAGTTCTAGAATTTATTCAAGAATACTAATAGATCTCATAGCACACTTCTATCACATTTACTGTTTGAGATCGATGACACTCCGGGGTAGATTTCAGCTTTGGGATACTAAAAAAGTTTTCTGGGTCCAAATCTAGGTAATATAATGGTTGGGGGACGGGAATTGTCCCGTGTTTTATCAAAAAACATTTTGATATGATCGTTGTTCGCTGATGTAAAAAGTAATCAAGACTTAAAATCGTCTTCAGTGCCTGGTTTTCCTGATTTGAAATTCTGGTGGAATGGTGTAATGCTAAAACTATTTTTCCAGCTGCAAATATTAGATGGGCTTCCTTAAATGTATATTTTCTAATCTAAAATTGAATTTCACACAAACATCAGTCCTTGTTCAGTATGAAAAAAAACAACAAGAGCATTATATATATATATATATATATATATATATATATATATATATATATATATATATTATCAGAGGAGACGCGTGGTTTAATGGTTACCTTCATATAAAATGGACATGGGGAAACGAATTCAAATCCTACACAGCAGTTCTCATTTCCCATAGTTCTAATACTATCAGTAATGTATGAATCCAACTATTCTCTTTCTATCTATGGATAAATAGCAGGGAAGACTGAGCTCTTTAATCTTGGTTAGGCAACCAGTCTAGGAGAAAGAAAAAAACTCTGAATTCAAACTTATTAAACTCCGCTTAAAAAAAACTGACCTTGTGTCACATCTATGCGGAGGGTAAATATGTATATCATCATCATCAGGTTGCGCTGACAGCACGGATTCTCTCTCTCTCTCTCTCTCTCTCTCTCTCTCTCTCTCTCTCTCTCTCTCTCTCTCTCTCTCTCTCTCTCTCACCGTTCCTGGCAGGTCTTCTGCACGGCATCCAGAATTCATATAGAGCTGATTCGTGTAGGTTCTTGCTGGTCGACCTACATTGGTGTGTCCATATGTAGAATCTCACTTACTTATTCTTTTTGTTGGCTGTTTCTCCCAAGATCTGTTCAATAGAGCATACATGTTAATAAATCCGGGTGTAAATTCGCGTGCTGTTTGTGTTGGAAATTAAAATCTCTGTGTATTCATTGGCCTGATGGGTTTTTTTAATCACATGCAAGTATGTGCACACACCGACACTTGTATAGATAGATAGACACACACACACACACACACACACACACACAAAATACACACACGCATATCGATATCTGCTCCCATATGTATACATATATTTTATGTGGCTCTCGTCGTGTAATGATTATCGCCATAGAAAATGGACACGGCGATCTGAGTTCAAATTCTGGACGAGGTTGTTTGCATTTCACATAGCGCTCATACCCTTGGGAAAGGTATGAATCCAACTATTCTCCCGCCAACTATGGATAAATAGTAGAGCAGGTTTTAAGCTTGTTTAGGCAACCAGTTTAAGAAAACCTGTTAAACTCCGCTCATGTGGAAGAGTTGGTAACTACATATACAAATATACGAACAAGGTTAAGATAGAATAACATTGGAACAAAATGTTGCTTCCTCTATGAGTATTGCTTTTGATTTTTAAGATTCATAGTTTGAACCTTTATATCCACATAAATAATGGAGGCCCGTGGTGTAATGGTTAGAGCCGTAGGAAATGGACTCGTCAACCCGAGTTCAATTCCTGGATGAAGCTGTTGGCATTTCACATGGCGCCAATACCCTTAGGAAAGGTATGAATCCAATTCTCCCTCCAGCTATTGGTAAATAGTAGGGCAGACTGGCCTCTTTAACCTTGGCTAGGCAACCAGTATAGTAGAAGGAAAACTCTGAATTAAAACCTGTTAAACTCCGCTTAAGAAATTGACCTTGTGTTGGATCCTGCTCGTGCGGAGGGGTTGGTAAATATACATATATCCACATAAATAAAAATCCAATCACAAAATAGGCTTTATTGGTAAAAATGATGAATAACAATTATTTTTAGTAATGTAATTGTAAGGGTTTTGCGTATGCATATAGATTAGTTGGTCAGGAATATATGAGAAAAATTCTAACAGACAAAATTTGATACAATATATTTTAATCATTTTAAAATAGGAACTCAAAGAGGAAGGTAAGCACATCTGTTAATCTTAGATTGTTTCAATTTTCAATTTTCAACTTTTAATACTTTTTATATTCATTTGTCCCATGCTTCGAAAAAGTCCAGTAAAAAATATTTTCTTTAAATTTTTTTTCTTATGTATTCCTAACTAACTCTTCTTAGTACATATTCTTAATTGTACTACATATATAGGTAAATTTTACGAAATTATATAGTGCTTATACTTATATCAGCAACTTTTGATTTAATTAGTTGATCTTATTTAAATTTGGATTGAATTCAAATTGTAATGACCTTTGTATTTAGGCCTTTTGGCAAGAAGACAAGCGTTTTTTTGTTTCTTTGTCTTAAAAATACATATGAGGTGTGATCAAAAAATGTTAAGATTGAATCTTTAAAATAATTTTATCTTAAATCTCTATATAAGGAGGTGTTCACAACTAAGAAACTTATTGTTAGATATTAATAAGGTGTCGCTGCCGACACTCGAGTTGGAACACTGATCGCCAAAGAATAAAAATGACCGAACTCTATCTAAATAAATATAATGGAAGATCCGTGCTGCTTAAATTGAAGGACTTAGGATCACAGATTGACCCGGTCCACACTCTGTGTTCCAAGCGACTCTATAGTTTTCTTATAAGAACGTGTATTACAGATAAGTAATAATCTCTCATTTAGTTCTATTTCTGTTCCTTAATGTATCTAATTTCGTTTTGTAATGAAATATATATTATATAGTTAAGTTCCGCGTGGAGGCGCGTGGTTAGAATCGTAGGAAATGGACTCGTCAACGCGAGTTCAATTCCTGGACGAAGCTGTTGGCATTTCACATGGCGCTAATACCGTAGGGAAAGGTATGAATCCAATTCTCCCTCCAGCTATGGGTAAATAGCAGGGCAGACTGGACTCTTTAACCATGGCTAGGTAACCAGTCTAGTAGAAGGAAAACTCTGAATTTAAACTCCGCTTAAGAAATTGTGTCGCATCCTGCTCGTGCGGAGGGGTTGGTAGATATATATATAGTTAAGTTCCTCTTCTATTATTTACATTATGTACATGGAACGTTACAAGACTTATCTTGTAGCGTGATTATTTATAGACGAGTTATATTTACCACGTACCCCACGTTGTACGGGTTAGGCACAAGGCCCTATTAATGTGTGACTCATGGTGTGGCGGGTGCAAAAAATGCGTTGATCTCGTCGGTATTCCCCCTCAAGGGGGCACCTGGGGCACTGCCTGGGTGGATGGCCCCCTGGGACCAACGATATTAATTTACTCTGTAGGTCCAACCGCCGAAACTCACTGGACCCCCGGTTTGACCGGAAACCAGAGTATTTTTATTATTTATAGACGAGTTTGTGCCTATTTGAAAAAAAAAATTATGAAGCCAATCTCGATTTTTGAACTGAGGCTTTTGAAGAAACTCAATATTGTATAAGTGTAGCTTCCTTTAATATTTACTAGACCGGTCTATTTGCGACGTTTTCATGTTTCTTAAACAGAATTGTAGGTAAAGTAAGATTGGGGATATGGAGGAGATTAAAAGAAATACAACGTTGCAGCTTAACACCATATCAAAACACTTGGGCTAGACAGGTGAACCCCTAGAAAGGGCCCCTTCGGTCAATCGGCTGGTCACGTCAAGTCCTAGCACCTATATGATTGTCCCGACCGTATTGCTCTTATAGTAAACCTCTGCCCCCCCCTTTTCATATATGTGCTAGAAGGCGGTGGTTGAGGGTCTTAGTGTCCTGGGTATGACGTTAAACTGCATCTAGTGGTGAGGTGCTAATTATGGAGCTCTGGGGAGTGTGGAGTACCCCTTTATCGCCATTACTCCAAGGTCTACACTGTGGTAGTACCTGATAGGGTCCCATTTATGGGATAAATAGATTTTTTAAAATGTGTTTAAAAAATGCGAATACCCAATAAGAATGAATAAAATAAAAAAAATACTTCGGCATAAAATAACCCAACAATGGTTGACATACCGTAAAATCCAACCAACCAACTAAAATAGATTCCGAGCTGCTTTAAACAATGGAATGATTTAATTAAAATCTACTTCATCTTGTACTGAAGTTTATTCTTTTACCCCCTTTTAGTAACTTTTACTTTTACACTAACTTTTGAAAATTATTCTGAAAGACACTAGATACAAAGTCTTACCATTTCTTCTTCTTCTTCTTCTTCTTCTTCTTATTATTATTATTATTATTATTATTATTATTATTATTATTATTATTATTCTACTTTTTCTTAGACCCTTATGTCACTAAAAAGTATATGACCGGGTAAATGGTAAAAGTATGATAAATTTCAGCGTCCAAACACTAAAGGAGGTTATCTATCATATCTGTTTACCATTCCTTAGGCTATATATATATTACCGGACCATATGACCTTAAGGCACCCCTTTTTTATCTCTATTAAGAAAGGACATGTTTTTCATTTACACCGTCAATATCCGGTTATTTGTTAGGGGTTAGGGTTAGGGCTTAGTTTTATAATTTTTAAAAATCTAAAAATCGTCTGTTAAAACAACCGGATATTGACGGTGTAAATGAAAAACATGCCCTTTCTTAATCGAGATCAAAAAGGGGTGCCTTAAGGTCTATGGTTCATATTACCTAAGGAGTTGTCAGTAGGAAGCACTTTTTACAGTTGCATATTTTTCAATGAAATCAATTGTAATTTATGCCCAGACGAAGTGCCATCATCAGGGGTGATGTGTTCCAGTTTTTCGAAGTGCCGAAAGTACTCGGGACTTGAACTTTGGTGGACTTATCCACGAATTCCACCCAAATATTAAAAAGAGAAAACTCGAAAAGATCAAACAGGAGATGTGTCTTTTGTTTAATTCTACATGTATAAATGAAAGAATGCTGCCCAAATACACACACACACACACACAGACACACACACACACACACACATATATATATATATATATATATGAGAATAAGCTAATTTGATTAAGAAGCATTGTTGAGTAAAGTATATTATTATTTATATTTTTTGGCTTGAAGGCAGTTACAATGCGTATATCGTATAAAATTCGATAATTACAGAAAATAATCCTGATAAGTGAACTCGGTAAATATTGTGCCCCACGTAGAACATCATACAGCTGTTTCAACTTTATTAAGTCTCATCAGCGATGTATACTTACGATTTCCCTCCGACAGAAATCGAAACCGGGAACCCAGCACGCAGAATCGGAGACTCTATCACCGGGCCACCGATACGTAGCACACAATACATGCGAAATTAACTTGTCAAGGATAAACACGTTACTACTATACAAAGTAGAGTGGACGTTGAGAAGATCGCAAATTAGGCCTATGCTCCGGCGTAAGAACTGAGATTTGATCATTTGCTTTGGAAGCAATATATATATATATATATATGTAGAATTAAACACAAACACATCACCCCTGATGATGGCACTTCGAGGTGCCGAAAGTAATTGGGATAAAAACTTCGGTGGACTAATCCACGGATTCCATCCAAATGTAAAAAAAAAAAAAGTTGGCCAGAGAGCTCGCAAAGATCGTTAATAAAATTGTTAAACAGGAGACGTGCCTTTTGTTTAATTCTACATGTATAAATGAAAGAATGCTGCCAAATACACACACACACACGCACACACACACACACATATATATATATATATATATATATATATATATATATATAATAGAATATTATGGTATTAATTTTCCGTAACTATAGTTAGCACCTTTTATATGCTAACACTTTTCGTATTCATTCTCCATTTTACACACACACACACACACACACACACATTATATATATATATATATATATATATATATATATATATATATATATATATATATATATATCATCTCCTCCCGTCGAGAAGAACGTATGAATGTCCAGCAATGAAAGAGTTGATATCGGAAATTCCATACTTTGGATCTCACAGCAAAGCCACAGTCAGTAAAGATATGGTCACTTTCAAGAGGATGTATTAGGTGTTGTTCCTTGATGTTCATACATGAAACACCTCGGTGGTTGAGTCTTTTTCGTTAGAAAGGTTTTCCTTTAAAAAAAAAACATTTTGTCCTTAATTCCTTCCTGTTTAATGCCATGTTTTCTCATTCCGTGTGATCAATACCCAGGCGTTTTAGAATCTGTTTACTTTGTATCTTTGTATCTTAAAAGAAAGCATCTTACACGGCGAGGTGTATGTCGTATCTGTCCATAAAACAGTTGCTTGTGTATTCGAGCATCTTTCATCCGGGTTAGATATCCGCCCCATCTTACCTGTTCCTTTATAAGGTAAGCTTCCGTGCTTAAGGTTAAATGTAAACGAAACAGAGTTACTAGTTTTTTCTTGCCAAGATTATATAAGGTAAAAGTATTCAACTGACTGGTGTGTAGGGGATAATTCTTTTTGGGCTCATCAGTATCTCCTGTATATCCACAATGCGTGCTCATGTTGATGCAAACTTATAGATTTATACAAGGATTTTTACAACATTAATTTATTAGTTATTATACATTGAGCTCTGTTAGGTATTTGTAAAAGTCCTTGTATAACTATAAGTTTGCGTCAACATAAGCATGCATTATATATATATATATATATATATATATGTGTGTGTGTGTGTGTGTGTGTGTGTGTGTGTGTGTGTGTGTGTTGAAAAAATGAATAAAGGAAAGAAAGTATAGAATGGATAATATAGGATATTTTAATCAATTTTACTTACACGTGTTTCGGTCAGGAGTTTATCCATGTGTATATTATTCAAACTATTATTATTTTTAAATAACCAAATGAAATGAAATAATAATAATAGAAAAAATGTAGAAATGTTGCGCACACAAAGAAAATTTGACCTTCATCAGAGTAAATCCTTATTTGAAATGAAATTCGTTGGAAAATAATAATAGTTTGAATAATGTACACATGGATAAACTCCTGACCGAAACACGTGTAAGTAAAATTGATTAAAATATCCTATATTATCCATTCTATACTTTCTTTCCTTTATTCATGTTTTCAACATACCGTCGGATTCACTTCCAGTTTCATTTTACATATATATATATATATATATATATGAAAAATAGATGGAAATTAATCCGACAGTATGAAATTTAACATTTTGAAAAAACATATGATGTTTGTTATGTAATTGCTGACAGAACTGTTTCGACCATTGCTCGTGATGAAGACCAATTTATCGATTTGGTCGAAACAGTTCTGTCAGCAATTACATAACAAACATCATATGTTTTTTCAAAATGTTAAATTTCATATATATATATATATGTGTGTGTGTGTGTGTGTGTGTGTGTGTAGATAGATATATTGAATTAAGGTGTACATTTTTTCAACATCCTAGATACATTTTGAGGAAAAGACGATTTGTGACGGAAAATCCGATATAAAAATTATTCATATCCAGGATTTATGTTCAAAATGATGTGTACAACTATAAAACAGCGTGACGAAATAATTTGAACAATAAAATTTTACGTCGTGGTTTAATGGTTAGCATACTAGTCCATTACTACTGAAAAAGAAGTTCGATCCTTGCTAGATGCCCCATACTTGTGACTTGATGTCAAATCCTACCCGTTGTGAACGGATTGGGTAAATATTTTCTTTTAATAATCTACCTAAAAAAATCACTATTTATTTGATTTTGATAAAACCTTCAGTATTTCTCTGAATGTTTGAGATGAGGCTTGAAGATTAGTATTATCTGCGTTATTCGGACTATTGTCCCCATCTTCATTGTTATTTGACAATTGGACACATGGCCGAGTGGATTAGGCAGTTAGGTTAAAACAGTTCTAAGTGACAGTTATCTCTGGTACCCGAGTTCAATCCTGAGTGAAAGCAGTTAGAAAAATAATTAATTAACAAAACTCCTACCCCAGCTATGGTTAGTGGAATGAGAACAGGATACCCCCCGTGGAATAAATAAAGGGTTAGGTTCAAAGTTCCGTGATGGCTCCCGAATACGACAAGAAAGTTCTCGAGTCCGAGAAGGTTCCCGAGTCCGACAAGAAATACCTGAAGAAGGCCGGAGGGTATATCGGCCGAAACGTTGTACAAATAAAAATGAAGATGGGGGCAATAGTCCGAATAACGCAGTATTCAGTATTTATTCATTTTTCAATGTATTTATTTGAATAAAGGATATTTTGAGAGAAAGATTTGTGCAAATACAACTTGTAAGTAGTTCCGATTTATTTCATCTAAAAAAAAAAATCAACAAAACTAATACGCTACAAAAGTAAAACTTCAAAACAGATATTTAAATTATTGCTATAGATTTTTTTTTAAATCAAAAATGTTCTACTTTTAAGATATTGGTTTTCCTGATCGTTTTGTTTAATCCAGAATTAGCAGAGATATCACTATTTTTCATTCAAATAAGCTAATTGTTTTATTTATCATTACCAGGTCGTGCTGATAACACGGCTTTCTGTTACCCCCTCTCTCTCTCTCTCTCTCTCTCTCTCTCTCTCTCTCTCTCTCTCTACCATTCCTATCGGTCATCACTCCGTGTAGGTCTTCCGCATAGCATCCATTATACGCACAGAGCTGATTGATGTATGCTTTTTCTGGTCAGCCTACATTGGTGTGTCCATGTGTAGGTGTCCATAGGAGAATGTTACTTATTCGTCTATCCTTACTTCTCGAGCATTGTCCAACTTGTCTTACTTGGATGGCCAGTGTGATATTGTGTAAATGACCACACAATTTGTTTTTTTTTTTTTTTTTTTTCTTTTCTTTTTTTTTGGGGGGGGGGATGCTTCCACAATTTATTCAAGACAGCACACAGAATCTTTGTGCAGTTACCATCTAACTATAACTTCTGAAAAGAAGAAAATAAAATCTTAAAGAAAAAAGGACCAACGTGTTGATATTATTGTAAAAACTTAACGCACACAGTGTCCGAGCACAAAAGAATGTTATGCTCACATATACACACACGAGTAGCACTTTTTCTTTAATGCATACAATATGGAACAAGACAGACATCTCGTGTCTGACGATTTTATTTTCGGTCCTTTCAAGTTTTCGGGCCAATTTCTTGATATCAGGGTGGAATTTATTGAATTAGTATACACATACACGTGTGTGTGTGCGTGCGTGTGTGTGTGTGTGTGTGAATTGGCAAGCTATCAAAAACAAAAACAATAGGAGTTACAGAAAAATTATTGGAGTAAGAGGGCCCCCATGGCGTATAGGCTAACGTGCCGGACTGGGACATCGTAGTAAGCGGGTTCAAACTCTAATCGCGCTATTAAGTTCATTTTCTGACTAATACCCATGGGATAGTTATAACCCCACTCATTCCCCCATCTATGGGTTAAATAGTACCACTACTGTTCTTCTTCAACGGGGAGTCCAAGCGGCGTAGTGGCTTTGGAATTAAATAACCCATGAAAGAACCCCCCCCCCAAAAAAAAAATGGCGAGTCCATTAACCCCCTTATCCCACAGATATGGGTTAGATAGTATCACTAGTGCAAAAGGTTGATACCAAACCAACCCCAAACCAAGAAAGGTATGACCTAGAGACAATAATTATCTTGCAGTTCAGTATAATTGGCAAATTGTTTCCTTACATTTCTTTAAACCTTGCGCTCACAATTGAATAAAATTTCAAAAGAGGAAGAAAAAAAAGGGGGGGGGATTTTCTTATTGATAAAGCCGAAAATGTTTCATTGTGCCCTCATAAATTAGCGACATTCAAGTAAATAATTCAGATTATTATGTAGACTAGCAAAATAAAAACACGCCCTCTGGGCGACGTAAAATAAATATTGCCTGAGGGGATGGGAGTTGAAAATTTAATATCAGAGAGTTTGTATCATGAGTAAAGTAAAATCATCAAATTTATTAAAGGAGTAAAAAATAAAATAAATTTATTAAAGGAGTAAAAAATAAAAAATTTGAAATGGAAACTTAGTTCTGATAACTTTAAATATATATTAAAATAAAACAAACTATATATAGATAGATAATACCAGGTATGTATTTATTAAAACTTGTTTAAAAAAAACAATGAGGACTGTCTAACATTGCATGCTCAAATTTTGAGTGTATTTATTCTATGTTATGACAATTTTAGGTAGTGTGATGTAGTTTTTGTTACAGACAAAAACCGGAAGTGAATCTCCATTATTAATAGATAATGTTATTCATACCTAAACGCAGCGGAAATATAAAGTTGGTATTTTTTTTTAATTATAGGAAGGTGATAGGAGGAGCAGAAGGAAGAGCTCTCAAAGTAGTTTTCAAGAACGAGAAGAGAGCTCCTTTTGTTTGAATTCAGAGTTTTTCTTTCCCTAGACTGGTTACCTTGCTAAGGTTAAACAGTCCAGTCTTCCCCACTATTTACCCATACCTGAAAGAAGAATAGTTGGATTCATACCTTTCCCAAGGGTATTAGCGCAGTGTGAAATGCAAACAGCCTCGTCCAGGATTTGAACTTCTCTCGCCGTGCCCATTTCCTAACATCACAACACGCGCCTCCAACATTTACCCTACTCGTTTGCAATGGACAGGATTTGACAATGTCGCAAGTATGAGGGCATCTAGCGAGGATCGAACTAAATATTCAGTAGTAATGGATTTGGTAGACTAGCTTATTAACCTTTACCCCTTGATGGAACGCCTATAGAAATGTAAAGTATTTCACTTTAGAATAACATAACGTTCTTTAGATTTTTGTTGATCAAACCTTCCGATGCGAAGAAACAAAACGTTACTATTTGCTTTGAATTCTTTAGCACATCTGCTACTTGTACTGTACGATCGCGGGAGAGAGAGAGAGAGAAAGTATTGGTTTTAAAAGGTTAAGTCCTTCGCCTTCTTGGGTGGATAGACAAAGGTAAAATAAGCATTCATACAGCAGTAAACATGTCGGTACGTCTTACAGGAAAAAGGGAGAAACATTTTCATTAAATAACACAAAAGACTTATATACAATAATGATGAAATAGAAAGGTTTGTTAATACGACTTTTTGAAGTTGAAGAAAAGCTTGGAGATGATTTGATTACAACAATATTAAAGTTTTCGTAATTGAAACTTGAACGTTGGTATCTATTGGACACTGTTGAATGTTCACGTGTGTTTGATAGAAATTGGTCTGTAGTCTTTCGAAATAAGCTACGTATTTACCCAACCCCTCCGGCACGGACAGTATGTGACACAAGGTCAATTTTTAAGCGGAGTAAAGCTGGTTTTGAATTCAGAGTTTTCCTTCTCCTAGACTGGTTGTCAAACCAAGGCTAAAAAAAAAACAGTATGCCCTACTATTCATCCATAGCTAGGAAAGCAGAAATCGATTCATGCCTTTCCCAAAGTTGTTAGCGCGAAGTGAAACGCAAATAGCTTTGTCCAAGCTGGTGCCGATTCCATTATATTCTCTGTAATACACAACTTTTCTTGTATGTATTATCACACAGATTGTATTCTCTGTAATACACAACTTTTCTTGTATGTATTATCACACAGATTGTATTCTCTGTAATACACAACTTTTCTTGTATGTATTATCACACAGATTGTATTCTCTGTAATACACAACTTTTCTTGTATACATTATCACACAGATTGTATTCTCTGTAATACACAACTTTTCTTGTATGTATTATCACACAGATTGTATTCTCTGTAATACACAACTTTTCTTGTATACATTATCACACAGAATGTATTCTCTATTTTGGTTTTGGTTTTGTTTTACGGTATATCAACCTCAGTGGGTCATTTAATGCCAATAAAGTTTTGAAATAAATTCATTCTTAATGGATAATAAATTTTTTATAAACACATTTTTCTATTCAACTCATAGATGGGACCCTAACAGGTACTACCACTCCGGGTCAGAGTGGATCAGGGAGCAATGGTGACATGAAGACCCTCAGCCACCGCCTTCTAGCACCCATATGATGCAAATGGTTGGGGCTTGCCATAAGGGCAATAGGGTTGGGGCAATCATATAGGTGCTAGGGCTTGACATGACCAGCCGATTGATCTGAGGGGACCTCTCCGACCGACCGTCTAGCCTAAGTAAGTGTCTAAGTGGAGTGTTGCATGTCATGGACAGCTCATCCACCAGGATACCGTTCTGAAGGATTGTATTCTCTGTAATACACAGCTTCTCTTGTATGTATTATCACATAGATTGTATTCTCTGTAAGTAATACACTGTTTTTCTCGTCTGTATTATCACACATATTGTATTCTGACATACACAGTTTCTCTCGTCTATATTATTACACATATTATATTCTGTTAATTATTACATCGATGTTTTCTATATTACATCGATTCTTTTTTATTCAGTTTTACATGTGTGTTCTTCTCTGTAAGTGTTATATAAATTGTCTTATTATATTTAATCTCTCATCTACAAATATTACACGTATTTCTTCCTCTGTCAATATTACATAGATTTTCTTTTTTGTTAATATCCAATGCACTTATTATTTTGTATTTTACAGTTAACATAAACTGTAAGTGTTATCCCCATTTCTATTTCAATACTTATTCCATAGATTCCATTCTCCATATTACATGTCGTTCATTCTTTGTTTGATGGGTTCTATTCTTTCCAAGTATTACGGGAATTCTTTTATCTATATCACACAGAATCTGTTCTCTGTAATATACATGGACCCGCTTCTCTATATTACACTTATTCTCTATGAATATCACATGGGTTATGAATAAATTGTAGGACAGACAGGGCTCTTCAACTTTGGTTAAACAACCAGTCTAGGAGAAGGAAAACTGAATTCAAACCTGTTAAACTCCGTTTAAGAAATTGACATTGTGTCACATCCTGCCCGTGCGGAGAGGATGGTAGATATATATCACATTGGCTATTTACTTTGTATTACACGGATTCTTTTTCTTCTTTTTTTTTTTTAGATGGTTGGTTAGATTTTACGGCATGTCAACCCTTGTTATATTATTCTATGCCGAAGACATTTTGTTTTATTCATTCCTGATGGGTATTCATTTTTTTAACTCAATTTTTAAAACACATTTTTTAACTCATTTTTTTATATCTAACCCATTTTCTATTTAGCCCTAACAGGTACTACCACTCCGGGTCATGGTGGACCCTGGAGTAATGAGGATGAAGGGGTACTTCACAATCCCCAGAGCTCCAGAAATGGAACTTCACCACTAGCTGCTGTTTAACGTTATACCCAGGACACGGTTTCTTTTGTCTATAAGTATAACACTTTTTTGTGTTGCTTTGTTTTGTATAGGTGGTTGTTTTTGCTTTGGTTTTGTTTTGAATTTTGTAGGGGGGGGTTCTTCTTTTTTACACCAATTTTCTTGTCTGTAAATATTAAAAGAGCAAGTATTATATGGATTTTTCCTGTTTTATACTGAACTTATTTTCTGTAAGTATTACAAAGATTCCTTTCCGTTCTCTCAAAGTATATGACGGGTATTCTCTTCAAGTATTACGGAGATTTTTGTATCTATATCACACATGAGTAATGAAGTAATGGTTATCGTCATAGGAAATGGATAGATGAGACCGAGTTCAAATCTTGGACGAGGCTGTTTGCATTTCATATAGCGCTAATACCGTTGGGAAAGATATGAATTCTCCCTCCAGCTATGTGTAAATAGCACTGGGCACTAAATTTATGGCAGCCGGTCTATGAATAGGAAAACTCTGAGTTCAAACCAGTTAAACTCCGTTTAAGAAATTGACATTGTATCAAATCCTGCTTGTGAGGATAAATATACATATCACACGGAATCTATTCTCGGTTATTTGTCTTGCCTCGAAGTTTTATTCATGTTTTCTGTATTATACATTTTCTCTTAATTAATATTAAAAGATTCAGCTCTCTAGATACTTACTTCTAGATACTCACCTCTCGAGATACTCTTTGTAACATTAACACGAGTTTTCTTCGGATTCTTTTCCCTCTAAGAATTACATGGATTCTCTATCAAACCGATATTCTTTTGCATATTTTCAGTGTACGTGATACACATTATCCTTTATGTATTACTTCTGTAAATATAACATGAATTTAAATCTCCTTTTTTACACGAGCATTCTTCTCTGTTTGGGCCCTAAGTAAGTATTACATAGATTAGTAAGTATCACATAGATTATCAACTCTCTATAACACAGATTCACTCTTCTGTAAGTATTATATGGATTTTGTTGTCTGTATATCATTTTTTGTTGTTAATACACATTTCTTTTCATTGCATTACAAGGTATTTATTCCGTTTTACCAGGATTCTATTCTCTGTAAGGTTGTTCATTTCGCATTCTTCATCACCTCTGTCCATTCCCCAGACATGGTTTTAAAATGTCTCGTTACTAGCATGCCACAATATCTGCCACAAAAAAAAAAGAATTAATGGATAACCTAAGTCAAATAAATCTTCTGTAACTGACATTAATTGCAAAATATATCGAACCTTAAAGTTCAATAAAGTGTTACATAATTTCGATTTATGAAATAACTCGTAAGAATATAGAGTATTTATATATATGAACAAAATCTTATCAAGTTCTGATTTTTTTTATATAACTGAAAACAAAATTAGAATCCTTACAAAAAAAAATATTTATTGTACTAAAGAATAATAAATCGAAAATCCGACCCTGTTGGCTAATTCTTAATTTATTGGTTCAAGGGAAGTAACTCTTATTTTTTCACTACAGATTGGAAATTTTGGGTTGTCACCGTTTAGTCGATAAACATTCTGTATGCATTTACAAACACACATATGCAGACATAAAATCGCACGCACACAGACACACACACACACACACACACTCACTGTTGCAATAAGCTGACTCAAAATCTACTAACTTTTATTTAACGGTGTAAAATTGGGTGGCCATAAAGTTCTTTTGGTTAATAAAAATCTTTTGTAAAAAGATTTTTTTTTTTTTTTCATTCTCAATAACTTTTCATTTTGTTCCACTATCCTTCTCATATCTTTCCGATACATTAATACCCCTTATCGGAACACTTTATCTTTCCCAAGCAGTAAATAACTGTCCTAGGTTACTTTTGCAATCTTCTGGGGGGGGTAGGGAATTAAAATTCTCATAGCACGAGATAACTTCTATTTTAAAGGCAAATATGACAGATGAGTGAGAACTTCTCTGCCAAACTGTCAACGGTTTTTTTTTTCTTGGTCACAAAAGAAATATACAGTTTAGCATTGATATGATGTAGTACTCTTTCCCCGAACTAATTCTAGACAATTTTCTTGCCATTAGTCACTACTTTTATTTAATCTTAATGGGAACAGTACTCATACAAATCAATCGTTTACTTCTCTAGGATGAGCATATAGTACAAGATTCCCTGGGCGCTCCATCGATGTGTAATGCTTAGCAAGCTTGTCTCGCAGATCCATTACTACTTAATAGCAAGTTCGATCCTTGTTGGATGCCCTATATTTGCAACCTTATGTCATATCCTACTGTGATGAACGGGTTGGGTGAATACCTATCTCTTGTAGAGGGCGTCTCACCGTGGAGTAATAGCGATCTCGTAGATTCATTACTACCAAATAGTGAGTTCGATCCTCGTTGGATGCTCCATATTTGTGACCTTATGTCACACCCTACAATACCTAGTAAAGGATTCCGTTCCAATCCCACTGTACGGATTTGATTAGCTGGTCTAAGTTTTACATTGCATTAATGATAATACTCTCACTGAAGGAAACATGACTGATATATATATATATATATATATATATATATATATATAAGCTATCCAAAACTGGTAGTAAGGGATGGTTCTACATTGGATCTTCAATTTATTTAAATTTCTAAAAGCCTTTAAGTTTTGGTCGAAATATATTTATTACAGAATGATGGTTTATTGAGTTTTTCCTTCCTTTCAAAGGTATATATATATATGAGAGAGAGAGAGAGAGAGAGAGAGAGAGAGAGAGAGAGAGAGAGAGAAGCAGCATTAGTAGTTTTAGCATAAATGTACATAACAATTTCCCTATCTACAAGAATTTTAGCAAATGTGGCCGTGGCATAGTTTTGTTTGTCTGAGCGATAAAAATATATTATAAGAGTAACATGACAGTTCTAGTCGCCATCTTACAATTTTATCGTTCTTGAGCTTTCCTGCTATCTCTCCATCAAACATGAACGAGATACACTTTTGGCCAGTAATCAATTGAAAATGTTTATCCATGGTTTACAGACTCCAGTGATGCAAGTCTTCGACAATTGCATATGCTTCCCTTTCAATTGAGGAATGTCTACGCTCACTGTTAATGTTCTCGAAGAA
Source organism: Doryteuthis pealeii (assembly GCA_023376005.1). Taxonomy (NCBI): domain Eukaryota; kingdom Metazoa; phylum Mollusca; class Cephalopoda; order Myopsida; family Loliginidae; genus Doryteuthis; species Doryteuthis pealeii. The sequence goes on from CM042179.1 coordinate 15,933,301, forward strand.
GAAGAAGAAGAAAAAAATGATGTAAATGGCTTGCTATTTTGACTGGATGTGGCGGCAGTAGCGTGGTCTGAAGCGCTAGTCTCGACAACAAATTGTCGTCAATAGCTGAAATTAACGCGATAGTAATATCTCGCTTGAAACTCTAAAAGGCCTCTCTCGCGGAAGCCCCAAGAGGGAACTCCCGTGGCACAACTAATGGATAAATCTTCTATGAGAATTGCTGTACCCACCATGAATAATGCGACAATATTTCAAAGTCTCTACCCAAGGAAGACATATCTGTTGAAAGTGGTTGTTTAAGAAGCGGATATACGTGTTCATGATTGAACTTGGTATTACCATCTACAATGATACAGCCCAGAAGATTAACGAAAAGTTTGACCATATGTATATTTATTCTTCTTATATTAAATTAAATTATTTATTTTTGGACACTACGCCATCGTCCTTAGTGGACGGAATGCTGCCAACAACAAATTAAATTAAGACGCTTTTCTACTGCAATATTTTTTTTTTTGAAAATTTCGAATTATGGTGTCATCATATGTTGAGAGGCACGTGGTGTAATGGTCACTGACGTATGAAATGGACACGGCGACACGAGTTCAAATCCTGGACGAGACTGGTAACATTTCGCATAGCGCTAATACCCTTGGGAAAGGTATGAATCCAACTATTCTCTCCTTACAGCTATGGGTAAATAGTAGCGCTGATTTGGCTCTTTAACCATGGTATAGCTACCAGTCTAAGAGAAGAAAAACTCTGGATTCAAACCTGTTAAACTTCGCTCAATAAATTGGCCTTGTGTCATATCCTATTCGTGCGGATTGTTTAGTATATATATATTATATATATATATATATATATTGTGAGATTGTCAATATACACAAAAGTGTCCTTTTTTCGAGCTTTTGTTTAATAATCCAAGTTGAGTTGGGGGGGCGTTATTGAACCTGGAACTTGGTGGATGCTCTACCGACTGAGCTAAACCGGGGGGGGTGAGCTGATGGTAGTTGTGATGCTCCATCTCAGACGCAAAAACAATCTACCTGGTCTAGTGCTAGTGAAAAGGAGATAAACTCCCTCACTGCCCGCATGATCATGACAATAGGCCACTCCGCCTATTTTACTTATATTTAATAATTCAATCAATGACATGCTATATTGTCATTTGTAACACCAAAAAGGACAAAATTAATAGTTTGCCGCTAGCTTCAAAGTCTACATAAAGTTTTTAATATATATTATTTTAATTGGAATTTGGAGGTAAGCACTGTATCTATGTACCTTTTCCACTTAGTCATTTATGTTAGGTTTACAGGCAGGTTTTAAAGTTAGGGGTAGCGAGTCATAACGCCACCGAACCTATTTTAATTCCATTATACATCTTATCTTTTTATTTAAAGTCTAAAGATTTTTTTTTTTTAATTGTGCGTGATCATTTTATAGTTAAGATTAGAACAAACAAAAAAAGTTTAAAGATAAATTGAATGTTTTGTCTGCACTTTCTTCAGAATATAAGAATAACAATAGAAAATCCTAAGCAAGTTTTACGGCATATTAACTGTTTTCGAGTAATTTAATGTCGGATCAAGTCCTTTTCATAAACAAAGGACTCGGGTTGCTTACAGTACTTGCTGTTGTTTAAGTGGTCACCCAATTAAGTGTTAAACATGTTCCTCGCTGCTTAACTTCGGTGGTATTTTCACCATCTAGAATTTTTATTGTTCGTTGGGGTGGCCTAAAGTTGGTATGAGCCAGACAGCGAGGGAGTCTATCCCCTTTTCACGAGTGCTAGGCCGAGGAAATTGTTTTGGCTTCTGAGACGGAGTGTCACACCTACCACCAGCTCCTTGCTTTACCGCACAGATCCCTGTGCTACTCACTGTGCTGTTGGCGAGGGCCGGTATCGAACCCGGAACCTTGCGGTTCCTAGTCGGACTCTCTACCGACTGAGCTAAGCCGGCCCTTAAAAAGGCAACTAATTTATGTCCAATTCTGCATGACTACCTTTACTAATTACTTTCTAGACGCATATCTCTGATTACGATGTTTCATGAGTCAGTGTGAAAGATTAGATAGGATTTCACTGTTGTTCTTTAAGTACTGAAAGATGAAGTAAACTGCAAGAAAAAAAAAGGGATAGATACTTCTATCTATACATATATAAAAAGGCAGTTGTGTGAATCTGTACGTCTGGAGGAAACTACGAAAATAAAACCATTAACGACAAAGTAAATATATATACACATTAAATATCACCAGGGCTTGGTTTTTGAGCAAAAATAATAGATTTGATTAATATTTGTGAAGATAATTAAAAAATAAAATTTAAATGGTAACAGCATGGATTTTTTTCATTTAATATTCTAGATAGTAGACATTAACATTTTTTTTTTCATAGTAGCTGGATCAATGCAAGGTCTATTTTTTTACATAGGGATTTAAATCCCACGAGGATTCAACTCACGATTCAGTAATAATGGATCTGTGGGAGTAATTTTAAAAATGCCCCTCTACCGAGGCGACGCCGGATAGCCGCTGCTAGTTTTATATACAATACATACTATTTTATATAGATACAGAGTTCCAAGAAACAACTTTGTTTGAATATTAGATTTTACTGCATCGGCTAAAACCAAATTAAAATTATGTATACAGCCGAGCGTAAAGAAAAGTGCGACGAGAGAAAATATGTAACTCAAAGAGAATATTTGAAGACCAGATATTTCACCGAACATTGTGCTTGTTCCATCATAAGACAGACATTAATACATAATTATTGAGAGTCCTAAATTTTTGATTGCTAGGAGAAGACAGTTGAACAAACCTTCATCTCTTCCTTTGAATAACTGTATGAATCATTCTAGTGGATCACCGTCCAATGTAACATTTCGTAATGATAAAGAAAACTCATCAGTTCTGCTAATACCGACAGTAGAGTCTACAATTATTGCAAAGTACTTAGCTATCTTGATTTTAGCTATTATCTTCGAAAGAAGGACTGTATTAGATCACATTTTATGTGAGGGTTGGGATATGTTGAATTTCCATCACTCATTAATAAATATTGTTCCAGCAATATATCACTTTTGCGTTCGTTTATAGTCAACGAATCTAAAATTTTGAAACGCACGATGACCACGGAATGTTAATCCCTGTTTTTCCAACCCATGACTCATATTCATTTGGTTTTCTCTCTTTTCTGTCGTTACAAAGTCAACCAAAACGATTTTGTCGTTAAATAAACGAAATTTGGCAAGAAAACGATACATTTCTGCTTTCTTTTTTTTTCTTTGAGTTTATCTTTTTATGCTTTTCAAATTTGTTTGTACCTTTTTAGTAAAATTTTTTTTTAAAGTCTTACAACCATTTTATGGAGGTGTTTGTGGCGTTACCGTCGTAGAAAATGGATACAGTGACAAGAGTTCAAATCCATGGCGAAGCTGTTTGCATTTCACACAGCACTAATACCCTTGGGAAATGTATGAATCCAACTATTATCCTTCCATCTATGGGTAAATAGTAGGGTAGACTGGACTCTTTAACCTAGCTTAGACAACCATTCTTGGAGAAGGAAAACTCTGAATTCAAACATGTTATACTCCGCTAAATAAACTGACCTTGTTTCACATCCTGCTCGTGCGGAGGAGTTGGTAAATACATACAACCATTTTTTTTATTTAATCATTCCAACCACCTGACCAATTTGCAACATGAACAAAAAAAATAATAAACGGGGTTTTCTCTTGCTAAGAAAATCATGGCCTAATAATTTTACACTTATTTCTTGTACAAAGTTGCGATGAAGTTATTCCCAAGATCATCTTTTGGAAAACTGTCAAAATTATCAAAGACTTGGCTGACAAATATTAAATTAAAGAACACGCTCTAAATTACAGGTGTTACAGGTGTTTTACAAAATAAATGTTGATCCGTTGGATATTTCATATGTATGGAAATTATTGCACACTAGCAGGACCTGTGGATATACCATAGCATGATAATTTGATTATTACAATGTTTGATACGCTTACGTAAGAGCTATTGCAAAATGCTTCATATGTAAAAAGTATAATAATAATTAACTCTCTTACTCTTTTTTCTTTCTTTTATACTTTTTCGATTGAAACAAACTTAGCATTCATCAGCTTCCGTGTGCTCACCCACCCCTCTATCTTTCCCTATCTTTCTTATAATAATAAAAAAGAACATCCATATATTTCAGTTTTCAGGTGAAGTCATTTGACTACTTTCATTGAGGAATATGAGAATTGGGTGGATAAGCAACACACATGCCTGGGCTGGCGGTGCACCTCATGGGTACGGGCAGTATCAAAAGTCATCACGACCTGATATATTCGTTCCACATAGTTCTAGTTCCAATAGGGGGGGGATAATGCTACTTTCTTTTTCTTTTTTTAATAAACAATATGAAGATGGTTCTTGAGCTCATTTTTATTTGGGGGTGGGGGGCTAGGACCGTCAGCCGGTGGAAAGGTCAAGCAGATAAATCAAAATATTATACAAAAGCAAAGAATTAGAGATTGTAAAGTAGAAAACCCTAGAGAAAAAAGTTCCGTTTGGTGGGGGGGGGTCTTAAATTCACCAATGAGTGTTTCTTCACAAAAGTCTGTTACCGTCGACAATTTTTTCGTTTTAGATAGATTTTGAACTGAAAGTTGCCAATGTAGCTGCAAGAACAGCGACCATCATCACTTAACTGTTACAAACTTGAACAAACTCATTCTACCACACAAATTAGACATATTTCTAGAATGTTTTGTGAAAACAGTTTGTTTTTTTAAATTGAACATTAATGAATCTGTGGTTGAATACGGATTTTATGGTTGTTCATCGGTTTGGTCAGAAGTCAATGAAGATACTTTTGTGTTCAGTGTATTTGTATACGATTGTTTTTATACTGTTTCTAAAGGATGAGCCTCTAATTCCAAGGATTTATTCTCCAACAGTCATTGCCATAAGTTCCTAGACTGGATACCACTTATAAAAGTCTCTGGTGTGGTCGTTTCTGTATTCTTCGGTGAAATTAACAAATATATATACATATATTATCAGGAGTTAACTGAGAAAGATCTTCAGGAAAACTGTTTGGAGTCAGGGTTTCTTGAAGATCCTTCTCGGTGAAACCTAGGTAGTTAATTTCTGCTACAGATTCAGTTCTTTAAACCGGCTCTACGTATATATATATATATATATATATATATATATATATATATATATATATATATATATATATATATATATAATCTTTCGAGATTTAGCTGTGCATAAAACCAGCCGTGACCGAGAAAGGGACGTGACTCTCTGGAGATGTTGAGTTTTATGGTGGAAACGGGTGTGTTAGTGTTAGTGTGCGGGTGACTTTGTCGTCGGACTTTTAAATTTAGAAAAGCGATTATTCTGATCAGTTTCGCAAACCATAAGAACAATACCAAGAAATAGAATACAATGAATACATAAATAAATAAATAATATTATTAATGAAAACTATAACAAACGGTCTAAAAAAAACATTAATCATCTTAACAGTAACAGTCCCCGTGGCGTAGTGACTAAAATGCTGGATTGCGACATCGTAGTAAGCTAGTTTGATCTCCAATCGCGCTATTACATTCACCTTTCAACTAATACCTTTGGGAAATGTATGAACCACCTCATCTCCTCAGCTATGGGTTAAATAGTACCACTACTGTTCTTCTACAAGGATTTATTTGGAAAAGTTGATATGCCATTGAATAAAGAAACCAAACCAAACTAAATGCAATAATAAATATCAAAAATCAAAAATATAATCAACAAAAAATGGATTCCAAGTTTGAAGCATGAATTTACAAAATGCAGACAATGTCCAGTGGATAGACAAGGACATTTTTAATTAATAAAATACATAATTATTAAAAGGGAAAAACGAAAATATCGTATTTAAAAAAAAAAATTTTTTCAGTATTCGATTATAGTCTTTTTATTAAAGATCAATTTTCAACTCTGTCAGATATATTATTTGTAACATTCCGATGATTTTTTGTCATACATTTGGGCTAACACCCTGGTGCAAGAATTTGGCCGTCAGTGACAAGGAACTAGTGTAAACTTTAGTATCGTTAGGTATGATTCAAAACCATAAAGGTTGGCCAATCATATGTCTCAAAAGTTCTAAAAAGAATGCGGATTAAATGAAATTTGTATCTAAAGGGAATACTGGATGTTGGTTGATTGGATTTTATGGCACGTCACTCCTTGGATTATTTTATGCTGAAGGCGTTTTTGTTGTTGGGTATTCATTTTTTTAACTCATTTTTTAAAACGTAGTCTTAACTCGTTATTTATCTATTTAACCCATAGATGGACCCTAACAAGTACAACCCCTCTGGGTTACACTGATCCAGGGAATAATGGTGATGAAGGGGTACTTCACATTCCCCAAAACTCTGGAATTATAACCTCACCGCTAGATGCAGTTTAACATCATTTGGAAACTAAGACCCTAAACCACCGCCTGCACATATGATTAAAAGAGTTGGGGAGTTGCCATAAGAGCAATAGGGTCGCGATAATCATATCAGTGCTAGGGCTTGACGTAACCAACCAATTTATTGCCTGTCTAGTCTAAGTAAGGGCCAAAGTGGAGTGTTGCCTATCATAGACTGTTCAGCAACCAGGATTCCGTCCTTAAGCATCGCGGGTCGAGGAATACTGGACATCAACGCTTGAGCATTTATTGACCCACTAAAATAAAATGTGTAGATACATATCGTAGAAAATTAAGAGTGACATGTAAATCATTGAAGGTCAAATGAACGCAACTACGTACCAAGGCGTATTAGAGGGTAGATTTTTGACACTCAAACATTCGCTAATGGACTCAATAAATCGTATATTCCAGCATGATAATACCCTTGCTACATTCCGTTTTCTTTTTGGTTTTCCAGTAAGTCAATGAATAATCTAGGCTGGACAGATCCTCCCCCCCCACACACACACACCGATTTAGATATGATAGAAAACATTTGGGGAGGGAAAATGCTTTAGGTAAATAATTGAAAGGTTAATGAATGACAATACGTTTTAACAGAAGCGACTCAGTCTACCTGAGAAAATATACTAACACCTGTGTGTTTTGATTAACTAAGATATTTTTATTTTCTATTTTTATACTGAAAATTATATTTTCAATATATTGATATTTTTTACTGATTGATAATGCAATTCATTTTGATTTCTTATATGGACAAAGTTTTGACAAAATATTTTCTTTTTTAAGAGGAAAATCATTCTTTCCTTCCCATTTAATGGCACTATCAGACTCTTAGTAGTTATGTTTTGTGTAATAGATTTATATACAAACTAGAAGCGGCTACTCAGCGTTGCCTGTGTTGAGATGGAACCTGGTGTATATAAATTGTTTACTTTTGAGATTTACAAATGCTGGTCATTTTTAGTAAAAATTCAATGCTATTTCTATGTATATTGTAATTTTTAATATCTTCAAATATGAAAAATCTTCATAATTTTTGCACAAAAAGCAAAACACTGGTGATTATATATATATATATATATATATATATATATATATATATTATATTATATATATATATCTTATTATAATGGAGATTGTGAGTTTGTCTGTCTGTAACCGAAACTATATTCCTACTCAAGTCACAATTCCCTTAGTTATTGACATCACATTCTCCATGATTGTTATTTTTATCTAAACCTCAATTATTAATAAAATTGTCTTACATTATTAATACTGTTAACTATGTCTACATACTGACAACATGCAATTATATTTATATATACAAAAAAATAGCGGTTTACAGTGTGAACGGGAAGGCTAATTTGCATATTAATATTAAAAATCGAATTTAATAAATATGTGCTTAGTATTATTGATTTCTGTTTGGTTTTATTTTAATGAATATAAGCAAAACATCTCTTCAATGAATCTTAAATGAAATCCATTAACAAGAAAAAATAACTGTCATTTTATTCTTTACTTCCTCTTATAACTAAATAATTAAATTAGAAAAAATAACAATGAAAGACGAGAGTGATGGAAGAGTAAGTTTTAGTTGTTCCATTTTTATTATACTCCCTCTGTTTCAAATCTTTTATTATACTCCCTCTGTTTCAAATCTGTTTATCTGTATTCTTATTTAGTTTCATTAGCCTTTCTAATTTAATATGATATTTCATTACATTAAAACTTAAATACTTGCACCCAGAGGGTGCATATATTTGCTAGTATATATAATATATTATCGGCAAAGCGAGTTCAATTCCTGGAGGAGGTCGTTTGCATTTCACATAGTGCTAAAACCATTGGGAAGGGTATGCATCCAGCTATTCTCCCTCCAACTGTGGGTAAATAGTAGAGCAGACTGGAATCCTTAACCTTGCTATGGAAACCAGTCTAGGAGAAGGAAGACTCTTAATTGAAACCAATTAAACCCGCTTAAAAGTTGGTCTTGTGTACATATCCTGTCACGAGACAGCAAAGATCACTACATGACTATTTATTATAATATATATATATATATATATATATATATATATATATATATATATACCAATCCCTCTGCACGAGCAAAATGTGACACAAGGTCAATTTCTTAAGCGGATCTCATCAGGTTTGAGTTCAGAGTTTTCCTTCTCCTAGATTGGTTACCTAGCCAAGGTTAAAGAGTGCTGTCTGCCCAACAATTTACCTATAGCTGGATGGAGGATAGTTGGGTTCATACCTTTACCAAGCTATGTGTAATGCAAACAGCCTCGTCCAGGAGGATTTGAACTCCGGTCGACGAGTCCATTTCATACGCCTCAACTCATTACACCACGCACCCCCAATGTCTAGTATATAAAAGTGTGGATAAAGTTTATTTGGTTCCCTGGAATTCATTAAATCAATCCTAGGAAGTGTAGAAAGTACATACCAGCTTAATGGAAAGGTAATTGATTGTTATATATTCAAAAATTTACTATGAAGGACAACGTTTGTGTCAAATATAAAGAGTTCTGTTTAACTTCTTTAAAACATTACCAAATAGAAGAGAAAAACCAGAACACACAACAAATTATCAAAAAGAACTACAAAGATAAGAAAAAAATAATTTTAAATAATTTCTCAAAATGGCCAGGTGATCAAAATTTCACACATTTAGTTTAAAGATAAACAAATAAATAAATAAATAAATAAAATAATAATCATTTGCTTTTTTTCTTTTCTTTTCATTTTTCTTTTTTTTTTTCTTTTCTTTTCTTTTCTTTTCTTTTCTTTTTTTTTTTTTTTTTTTTTCCTACATTTTCAATGATCAACATTCATTTTTCTTGCCTTATAATATAAGTTGTCCAGAAACGTTATTAACCAAAATTCTACGCATAGTAGAGAAAAAGTCCTTATTACATTATGTATCATACTAAATAAAAATGATTTGGGCTCAGTCAGTAGAGTATCCGCCAAGAAACCACTTCGTTCCAGGTTCGATACCGGCCCTCGCCAACTCTTCGCATGAGTAATACAGCTTAGATCAGTGCGATAAAGTGGAGAGCTGATGGTATGTGTGGCGCTCCAACACAGACGCAAAAAGAATATTCCTGGTCGAGCGCTAGCAAAAAGGTGATAGACTCTCTCTGTCCGGCTGATACCGACGCTACTTATGTTCTACTTAAATAATATTGACCTAACTTTACGATTGTATAACTTTGATTTTCCCTTTATTTGCGACCTTTTAGAAAATAAAAATTTCTTTATATTGAAAGTTGTCTCCCTTGTAGAATTTATCCAGGGGCATAAACTCCTCTCATTTTTACCTTGTGTTCGTTCCTTTTTGCCTCCCTTGTTTGCTGATCTTTTTAATGAATTTGTATAGATAAAATTAATTACCGTATTTGACGGCATATAAGACGCACCCCCATTTCAGCAGGTCAGATACAGGAAAAAATGTTTTAGTGTATTTAAGCATATATTGTTAAAAATAGTCTAGCTGTGCATTACACAAGCAGAAATGTAGCTGTATAAAAGCAATTTGGCAGTACAGGCAAGCAATAAGCATACACAAGATATCTCAATAGCAGGAAATAATAATAATAATAATAATAATAATAATACCACTGGGAATTATGCAAGAAATTAAATTTTGACCACACAACAAAATGGTATATGCATAAGCCAGAATCTGTTCTTGAGAGCAAAATGCATAAAATTCTCTGGGACTTTGAAATAAAAACGGATCACCTTATCCCAGCAAGAAGACCAGACCTAGTGTTGAAAAACAAAAAAGAAAGAACTTGTCAACCGGTGGTTTTTGCAGTGCCAGCAGATCACATGGTGAAGCTAAAGGAAAATGAAAAAATGGACAAATATCTGGACCTTGCCAGAGAACTGAAAAAGTTATGGAACATGAAAGTGAAAGTGATACCATTTGTGATTGGTGCACATGGAACGGTCCCAAAAGGATTGGAAAGGGGTTTGAAAAGTTTGGATATCAAAGGAAGGATTGAAACCATTCAGAACACTGCACTGCTGCAATCTGCCAGAATACTCAGAAGAGTCCTGGAGACCTGAAGAGACTTGCTGTCACTCAGACTCCAATGAAAGACCATCAGCTAATGCTTATGTGAAAACTCAAAAGTAATAATAATAATAATAATAATAATAGTATTAGTATTAGTATTAGTAATGATAATAATAATAACAAAACATTGGACACGAAAATAAAGCCAGCAATGCATAAAGGAAAAAGTAAGGTAAAGTAGAATCGTTTTTATAAAAGCATTCTGCCACTACACTTAAACATACGAGTAAACATAAGGAAAAAGGGGAACTGTTTAATCTTCAAAACCAGAAAAATCATCTTTATCATCTTCAAAACCTGCTACCAGTAATTCTTTATCTTCGTACTGAGCGTAAGTTGGGTTAGTGGGCGTCATAGAGAAGATTAGCCTAGGCCTAGGGGAGGTCTCAAACTTCACCTACGATGTATAAGACGCAGGGCAATTTTTTAACCAAAATTTTGGGGGAAAAAGTGCGTCCTATATGCCAATGTCAAATACGGTAATTGGATATTATATCTAGATTTTTTTTTCTGACCGCTGGTATTTTAAATGTCATTTACCCAACCCTACTGCACGAAGATGCGACACAAGATTAATTTCTTAAAGCAGAGTTTAACTGGTTTCAATTCAGAGTTTTTCTTCTCCTATACCGGTTGTCATAGCAATTTACCTATAACTGGAAGGAGAATAATTTAGATTCAAACCTTTCCAATGAGTATTAGCGTTATTTTAAATGCAAACAGCTTCGTCCATGATTTGAATTCGGTTCACCGTATCCATTTTCTACGACAATAACCATTACATCACGAGTGCCTAAAGTTTAAATACTTTTTTTTTAATTTATATTTATATTAAATCCAAAGAAAAACTTGTTTTTTATAAAACAAACATTTTCCCTTTAAACATTAAAATAACACTTTCATATTCATTAAGGTTTAGCTTAATTTCTTTTTTTCTTTTTTTTTTCCAGAACATATAAGAATGATTAAATAATTATTATATTAACTGTCATCACCATCATCGAGTCGTGTTGACAGCACGGATATCCATGTCTCGCTCTCGCCAACCGCCCCTATCAGTCATCGCTTCTGAAAGGTCTTCCGCTCAGCATCCAGTATACGTTTGATGTAGAATTTTGTTGGTCGGCCTACACTGGTGTATCCATGGGTAGGTTTCCACAGGAGTATGTCACATGAGTTCGTCCTTGCTTCTCCAGTAGAGTCCAGCCTGTCTTATTCGTATTGGGTGGTTTGTATGGTGGGAGGTAAGTGGCTGTACAGCTACTTTTGTGGGTAGTTGCTTCCAGAATTTGTTCAAGACAGCACGCAGCATCCTTGTAAAATTCCCGTCTTTTTCTCTAAGCTCACCGATTGGAAACTTTTCTGCTCCTTTCAGAATAATTTACTACTAGTCAAAGTAAAACTTATTTCTACTATTTGACAGATTTTCTACTACTGTTGTAGGACATCACTCCACCCTGTAGCGGGGCGTTAGAATACACAGACTACACCTCTGCAGAGGGGTAAGACTCCCCCAATGGGGCCACCTGCTGGTCGTGGGTGGCGACATGGAACCCAGGTGGCTGAGTAGTCCATGGCCCTTACTCTAATACTTTCTCATCTCTCGTTTCATTTTGAAAAGATTTATATCACTGTTTAGACAATAATTAATCATCTAAAATACATTTATCTTTTTTGGAATACTTTGCTTTTTATAATATATAATGTCATAAACGACCTCATCCCAGCAAGCCCCAAAACAGCAACATTCTACACTACCCCCAAAATACACAAACTCTCAAAACTCATAGCAAAAAAGCTACACAACCACACCACTATTAACAACTCATATGACATTGAACAATTAACAAAACAACTAACAAAATTCCTCAACATCACACACCCCGGGAGACCCATAATAACAACAAACGGCACCCTTACAGAACCTATATTGGGATACATAGATCACCCTACTACACACAATCCCAGGACACATCAAGGACACTGCACACTTCCTAAACGAAATCCAAAAGATAGGTACACTCCCCGAGGAAGCTATACTGACAACAATGGACGTGACATTCTTGTACACCAACATCCCGCACAATTAGGGTGTTCAGGCCTGCAGGGAGTTCCTCTCGGACAACAAACTCCCAACACCAAGATCCAAACCCCACAACTCATCTGCGACAGCGCAAACGTCATTTACTATATCTACTGTACGAAATGCAAAAATAGTGGATATGTAGGTGAAACACAAACACCCTTCAGATTCAGATTAAACAACCATAGATTAACAATCATGCAGCATCTGAATACAACAACATCGCAAAACATTTTAACAAACTACAACACAACCTTCAAAACCTGAAATGCATTTTAATTGATCTCGATTTCCCATCCATACAGACATGCAAACACACAGAAATTAAGTGGGTAAATCGCCTGAGCACACAGACACACACGCGCGCGCGCATACACACATGCGCGGATTGAATGCAGATCTAGGAGCCCTAAATCCATATAAATATTTCTCCAACAGCAAAGCCATCAACATAGAAGACGGAGGTAATCCCCAAGCGCCCTCAGACCAAAACATGAATCACCCACAGATACAGAAATAAACCACCAACACAGAAGACGGGAGTAGCGGCCGGCCACCCCCAGCGCAAACATCAATCACCCGCCGACACAGATACAGCGCAGACGAGTAGCCGTCTTTACACCATATTCAAACAAGCCAGGAGAAAGGAAGTCACCGACGGTCAAACAAAATGTCCCTGATGACCACAACTTCAAGTATAAAGATGCCAAAAAAGAACAACACAAAACAGTTAGTCTAAATTCATCTGAAGAAGGAGAGTCAAGCCTCCGAAATATTAGAATAAAATAAAATGAAACTTAACATCCCATAAACTGAGTTTCTTATATATTTCACACTAAATCCCGAATCATATATATTATAGATATTTATATATACATAACATATATAATAATATAATATATACACATCGAAAACCAGACTCACCATATATATATATATATATATATATATATATATATATATATATATATATATATATAAAAGTACGTAAATAAACACTGTGTTTATTTCATATGGCTTTTAGCCGACAATTTTTGGAGGATATGTGCTTAATTGAAGTCATACCTAATTTTTGAAAATTTATTAGTTAATAATTAATGAATTTAGGCGGGTATATATGTTCAAATGTAAGGCTAAACAGATCGAGAAAATGTCAATCCCTGAATGTACATTTCGACCTATTAGGTCTCATCAGCAAGGTTATAGACATGGGAGACTGCTCCGTGTGTGACTCGAAACCTCGACTGCCAAGCTGATAATGCAAATATTTAGGGGATGTTTTTATTTACGAATGAATAGTCCTGCCCTTTGGTTTTCATATATATTGGATATATTGGATCATCAGGGCAATATCAAGGAACGATGTTATGAGACACCTTCAATAAATGTTATTTTCAGGTAAAATGAAACGAAAATTAAACGAAAATGAGACAAATTTATTTCGTTATCATTAACACCTTTCCTTTTTTTTATGTATCGACGTCATGAGAATCTTTTCTTTTTTTTTTTTTTTCACATTTTATTACAAACGAAATCTTTGGAAAACTTTATAGGAAATAAGAAATTCTAAAAAAAAATTTTAAATCCTTAAAAAAAAAAACACAAGTATGTAGTCAAGAAAATTGCCAATTTTTTAAGTGAAGTTTATATATATTAAGATTTATAAATTAGATTTATTTTATAGATGCTAAAATGTTAGTCGATAATTATGAAAGAAACATAATTGTTCCTAACCATGATACGCCTGCAATATCAAACCTAGGTCCTATCTAGTTAAATTAATCTTAAATTGTTACAGCATCATTTATCTAAATTAATAAATACATTATATTCACTTCCTATGGTTTCTATATATTTTCCTATCAAGTGCATTTCTTAAATTTCGTTTTGTTTACAAACCACAACAACTGATATCACCTTATTTTATTTTAAGATGAGAAATTTACAAATAATTTTACTTTAAAAATTAGCAACTTTTAAAAGGTTTTTCTAGACAACGTACTTACGTTGTTGTTGTTTTTTTAAGGGTTGTTTTGTTTTTATTGTTGTTTGGGGGGGGGGTATTTTTTTTTTTTTTTAGAATTTCTTATTTCTTAAAGTTTTTAAAGATTTTAGGAATCGTTTGTAACAAACGCTATTCTTTCTTTTCTTTTTTCTTTTTTCTTAATACTCTCATTACGTCAGTACATTTTGCAAAAAAAAAGAATGCTGTTAACAATAACCATATAAATTTGTCACATTTGTTATGCTCGGACGTAAGCAAAACTATTCATTCATAAATGAGTACATTTCCTGATTTTTTTTTTTTTTATATATATTTCAATACTTAGGATTTATTTCAATTTTGTTTTTTTGCCCAACATTTAACTATTAAGTGGCTCCATCCTGGATATTAAGCACAATCCCTAAAATAACATTTTTTTTTAAAATATAACTGACTAATATATATATGACATGAGATTGAATGGGAAAAGTATTAGCATATAAAGGTTCTCAATGCTAAAATAGCTGAGCCGGTTTTTAAAATCAAAGATGAAATATTATGGATTTCATATCCCGTAACTACACTTTCATGCGTACTGTACTTACGGGATATTCAATCCATAATATTTAATCTTTGATTTTAAATCTGATATATATATATATATATATATATATATATATATATATATAATATAGATTTTATACTTCACACCTAAAATATTTGTTTCCATAATTTTAATAAGCTGCAAGTAACCGTAAAGAAGAGAAGAAAGACAGACTGACATACAAAAAAAAAACAGAGATTGATATAGTATTATATCTTGAGAAAATTGAAACCATAATTTTTTTTTTCTCAGTCGGTAGAGCGTCCGCCTAGTAATCACAAGGTTCCTGGTTCGATACCGGCCCTCGCCAACTCAGCGTATGCGTAGCACAGGGATCTGTGCGGTAAAGTAAGGAGCTGGTGGTAGGTGTGGCGCTCCACCTCAGACGCAAACACAATCTCCTTGGTCTAGCGTTAGTAAAAAGGGGATAAACTCCCTCGCTGTCTGGTTGATACCGACTAAGCCAACCAGGCGATTTCACTAAAGGTAATGTTACTTCTTAAAGTTATATCAACAAATATCTTTGAATTCATTTATTTTATCTATTCTATTTATGATGTTATTTTGTTCTTCTCGTCGTTATATTTAAACAAAGATACATTAGACTCTTACTAGGGCGTCCCATCTTGGTGTAATGGTTAGCAAGCTAGTCTCGCAGATCCATTACTACTGAATAGCGAGTTCGATCGAAATTAGGTTCCCATACTACCTGTGTCGAACGGGTTGGGGCACTCATCGTGGTATAATAGTTAACAAGCTAGTCTCACAGATCCATTGTTACTGAAAAGCGAGTTCGATTTTCGCTGGATGCCCCATACTTGTGACCTTGTATTCCATGCTACCCATAGTGAATGGGTTGGGTAAATATCTATATAGGTAGAAATAAAACAAATACTTTGTTGTAATGTTTTTTGGGTTTTTTTTCAAAAACTACTTTCTTTTCAGTTTTCTGTTGATGAATTCAAGTTTCTTCTTCAGACAAAAATGTTTACTATAAACACTGATTATATTTGGTAACTAAATTTTCAACTTTTGTGGGGGTTGGTTTTATCTTATATCTGGTTTACTTGGTCCTTATAAGCTTTTCTCTAAAGAGATACCAGGTGTGGCCAAGCATGTAAGTGATCGGCACTTTTTTAGCGTGTTAAATGTGGTGAATACCTTTTTTGGTTTTGCCCTCAATCATTCCTATGAAATAGATTATTCATATCATTAAGTATAAAACCTTATATATTTGTAATAAAAGACAAATAATCTCTACTTAAGCTTTATTCAATATAATTTTATTTAACTTAACTGTGGTCCAGTTAAGGAGAAGATTTTTTAGTATTTACAGAGGACTAATCCAGGAGAAGACAGCCATTTTTGCCTTCACCACAGTATAATATTCCTTTTATTAAAAACACAATATACTATTTGTAATGTAATTTGAAATAAGTTGCCAAATAATTTTATTGTATCTTTTTAAAAGTTATTGAAAAGAAAACTGAAAAATTATGAATATATTTGCAAATACAAATTAGTACAAATTTTACCTGGTTTGGAACAAATGTCGAAGGAAAGGATACAAATTTATTACCTTCGAAGCAGTCTAAGGGAAATAATTTTGATATCAAGGGAAATAAATACTTGAAAACCATCTAAGGGCGCTAACTGCAACTATACTTATATTATATATAAATAAATAGATTTTTATTTTTAAGTTTAGTATTATCCACTGTCCGTTTATTATAACAAATTAACACCAGTAATTTAATTTTTTTTTTTTTTAATTAGAAAATTATTGGAGGGTAGACGATATTTATTATGATTGAATTTATAATATTCTTAAAAATCTAACTTCGTGTGTTTAAACAGAATATCTAAAAATTAGACGGCGTATTTATATAATTAGGGACGTTAATGAATACAGATGTAAGGAAGATAAATGCGTAAAACTCAACACAAATATACTAGATTTTTGCGTGTAGATAAGTGAAAATCTATGGTAGCCTATACTGTAAAATTATACAGTGTGTTTCATCAGTCTGGGTCATCATGGGAGATATTTTTTAATACGTTTGATGATCTGTAAACGAAAAAAGAATAGTTAGTTATGATTTTTTAAATATATAAAATATCTCGGAAAATGTTGCGCAAAATTTCGCATTTTTCAAAGTCGAATCTTTTAATATATTAAATAAAGTTTTATCTATGGTGAAAATATTGCGTGCAACATGGCACCTTCCAGGTGTTTAAAATCCACTATTAAATTTTTTGGTGAATAAAAAAAAAAACAGGCAAATTGAATCCGATTTTTTTCCTTCAATCCAAAGAAAAATAATGTTTTTAAAACTACAAAAATAAAAATAAAAATAAAAAAAGCTACTAAAGTTATTTTTTGATTTTTAAGAAAATAACTTTTGAGTTTCAAATAACTTTTTTCAGGTGATAATATTTTTTATGTGGTCTTTAGGATCTGATCTTTCTAGAGATGTAAAAATTAGGGATTGGATTTTTTTATTCAAATAATCTGAATTGATAAAAAAAATATTTTTCAAGTTTTTGTTGTTTTAATAAGATAAGCTATTCATTGGACAATTCCCTAATTTTTGGTAATTGTTTGAAAATTTATAGAAAAAAAGTTATTCTCTCCTTTTGCGATTTTTGATCATACCTATATATAATGCGCCGATGTTGGTTTTTTAAGTCAATAATTTTTCATTTTTATAAAAATATTTTACGCTTAAAATTGTTTAAATGGATAAAAAAAATGTGTTTAACGACCTTTTTATCGATTCGAATTTGTCACTCTGAAATTACCTTTAAAAAGAGAATAAAATTGGTTTTAAAATATCTACTTATTAAAAACAGAAAACAACCCCCCAAAAAAGTAAGACGGCATTTTTTATTCGCAATATTTTTTTTAGCTTATTAGATTAATTAAGATTGTTTTTAACTTACGTCATAATGTAACAATTTTTCTTTTTCGATTTTAACTCAATTTTTCATTTCTATTTGAAGTTTATATTGTTTGTTAAAAAAAAAAAAAAAAAAAAAAAGTTTTTATTTAAAAAAAAAAAATGCCCGTATATTAAAAATAGTTAAACAATGTGCAAATTCAAAAACAATATTTCCAATTTTTTTTTTTTTTTTTTTTTTTTTACATTGCAGTTTGTTGTTTGTTTTTGTTTTTTCATGTTTTACCATTGTTTTTGAAAAAATTTTTTTTTTTTTTTTTTTGGTGGGTGGTACTATGGAGTTTGCTTATATAATAAGTACCGAAAAGAATGTGTAATTATTTTAACATTTTTTCCTTCAAAATATTCTTTTCAAATATTTTGAATGAAAAAAATGTTAAAATAATTACGCAGAAATGTAATACTTTAAGTATCACATAAGATTAAATTTCATTCAAGAATGTTTAATTAAAGATTAAATTGAATAAAAATGCAACGTACTGCTCTTTGTTGCTTGTCACTTCGGAAGTAAAAATGTGCTGATGTTGGGGGTGGGGGAAATTGTTTTCAAAGGGTTAAAAATGTAACAAAATAATTTGTCTGGTGATCTACTTTTATTAGGTTGTTTATGTTTTCGCCTTAAACTCATGATATAAGAATGATAACGATTGAAAAGTGATCTTTCGTATTAAATTGCAGATTTCTATGTCCAGCAGTTTGAGGGACCAAAGGTTGGTTGGTTGGATTTTACGGCATGTCAACCTTCGTTGCGTTATTTTATACCGAAGACGTTTTGCTATATTCATTCTTAAACTCGTTTTTTAAACTAGATTTTTCAATTTAACCCATAGATGGGACCTTAACAGGTACTACCACTCCGGGTCAGAGTGGAACTGAGAGTGATGGGGTTCTCAACATTCCCCCAGAGCTCCAGAATTGGAACTTCACCATCAGAGTTTAGCATTATACCCATGACACTGCCTTTTTCTATGGTTAATTTATGCAGTTTCCTTGTAAGGTCTTTCAGCCATTGAACAATTACTCCATATGTTTCTTTTTATTCATTCATAAATTCGATTTAACACGGGATCCTGTTTAGTTTCCATCTTTAGACGACTTAGTAGTAATACATCAGTTTCAATCCAGTGTAGTATTTTATCTGTCACACTTTCAAACGTTTCCAATTTCTTATTGTCAAAGTTTAATCTGAAAAGTGCATCGATATGAAGAATAGGGTTTCCTTTAATACACATACATACACACATTATATATATATAAAAATCAAAAGCCATGAGTTTTATTGCCCATCTTAAAATTGTGGAAGATGTGACTTTTGGTAATTCTCTTCTGGATTTCAATATAAACTCCAAAGGGCTATGATCTGACTTTGATAAATATCTTTTTCCCAACAAAAATTCTCTCGTATGTTCTGTGCTCAAAACTATTGCCAGTGCCTCTTTCTCAATATTTGAGTTATCTTTGGCTGACGTTAGTTTTCTCGATATGGACATAATTGGATGACCTCCTTGAGATAAAATTGTCCCAATTGCATGATCACTTGCATCTGTCATTAAAGGATGTCTTTCTGTGATCAAATATTTTTGTTATCGGTTTTCTTATTAGAGCCTTTTATGAAAATTTCCTTTAAAAATCAAACTCAAAAGTTGATTGAAGATGACGTGTCAATTAAAAATATTAGTCCCATTTCTTGACCCGAAAGCCCTGGGACAGTAAGGCGCTGGATTCCAGTGCCCCCGAATTTTTTAATTTGTTTAAAACTTGTTCAGTTTTGTTTGTTTTTTTGTTGTTTTTTTTGTTTTAATTCGTCTTTACTACAAGCACCTCTGCATATATCGTCTTGGTATATAATTATATTTTGTAACCCTTCCGCGAAATATTTTTCAATTGCTTTTTGAAAAACGTGGTTTGACTTAATTCCAAATGGAAGACTAGTCCATCATAGTAAGCCAATAGGGGTGTTAATTGCTGTAATTTCTTTCATCAATTTTCTATTTGATTGGTTGGTTGTTTTACGGCATATCAACCTCAGTGGGTCATTTAAGGCCGATAAAGTTTTGAAATAAATCAATTCTTAATGGATAATACAATTTTTTTATAAATACATTTTTCTATTTAACCCATAGATGGGACCCTAACAGGTACTACCACTCCGGGTCAGAGTGGACCAGGGAGCAATGGTGATGAATGGGGTGCTCCACATTCCCCAAACCTCCAAAACTGGAACCTCACCATCAGATAGAGTTTAACGTCATTCCCAGGACATGTAGACCCGCAGCCACCACCTTCTAGCACCCATATGATAAAAAGGGGTTGGGGCTTGCCATAAGGGCAATAGGGTTGGGAAAATCATAATTTCTATTTTATTATATGCTGATTTTAAATCAATTTTAGCAAAGTATTTCATATCTGCTAATTTATGCGTCTCTGTTTTTATGTTCGACAAGGGAAATTAATCCGATCATATCTGATGATTCACTCCTATTTTGTTATCCAGTCATATTCTTAAATCACCATTTGGTTTTTCTTATTGCAATAATTGGTGATGCCCAACTGCTACCACGTTGGGGCGCTCTCTCGAGTAGGCCTTGTTTCATCATTTTCTTTAATTTCGCCACTACCATGGGTAAAATATGAATCGTCACTTTTCGAGATTCAAATATATATATATATAGAGAGTGGTTATTTTCATTTAGTTAAATGCTTGCTTTATACCCTTTTAATAGTTCTATATCGGGTTCTTCAGACTTTATACAATTTATCAATTTCCTAGTATCTACTTTTAACACGTAAGTTCCGAAGAGCCCAGGATTTTTTTTGTGCATTGAACCACCGTGATGGGAATAATTTCATAACGGGTTTTTGTCTCGAAACATCCCTCCAAAAGATTCTAAAGTTTTGATGACAGATCCATCTAATTGTTTTAAATTAAGTTTACTTATTCTTAATTTGGGTCTACTCATTTCTTCCCAGAAATTCCTTGGGATCAGATGGTTTGGTTTGTTTTGTTTTGTGGCATATCAACCTCAGTGGGTCATTTAATGCCGATAAAGTTTTGAAATAAATCAATTCTTAATGGATAATACAATTTTTTTATAAATACATTTTCTATTTAACCCATAGATGGGACCCTAATAAGTACTACCACTCAGGGTCAGAGTGGACCAGGGAGCAATGGTGATGAATGGGGTGCTCCACATTCCCCAAACCTCCAAAACTGGAATCTCACCATCAGATAGAGTTTAACGTCATTCCCAGGACATGTAGACCCGCAGCCACCGCCTTCTAGCACCCATATGATAAAAAGGGGTTGGGGCTTGCCATAAGGCCAATAGGGTTGGTGGGATCAGAGTAATATCGCTCCCTGTGTCAACCTGCATGTGAAATTCTATGCCATTTAACTTTATCGTTTCTCTTGATTTTGTGGGTGTCTTTAGTGAATATACTTCCTTACTTTTAGGAGGAGGGGGTTATATTTTCTACCCTTCTTATATTCTTTTTGTACCGATTTACAGTCTGGAAGTGGGGTGGGGGGAACAATTCAAGCATAAATTTCCTCTAGCCGGGCATTTGTTTACATCGTCCTTGTGTTTTCGGTCACAATATTTGGATCCTCGCCAACTCAGCGTATGAGTAGCACAGGGATCTGTGCGGTAAAGTAAGGAGCTGATGGTAGGTGTGGCGCTCCACCTCAGATGCAAAAACAATCTCCTTGGTCTAGCGCTGACTGGCTGATACTGATTTTAGGCCGCCCCGTCGACTTTACTTTTTTTTTAGTTGCGCTGTAAGCTTCGACATTATTTTTAGAATTATTGAATTCTTCAATTAATTCTAGTTGTAAAAATTCAGCACTTGCTTCAAGTGTAATTTCATTTATTTGAAGCCTCTCAAATATTTTCATGCCTATATGCCACGGTCTCCATGCCTTCAATTAATCTTAAAAGAATTAGTTCATCTTCTATTATGTCTTTTGAAACCAGTTTTTCAAATTCGCAATATCTCTTTGCTTCTTTCAACCTATGTAAATGTAGTATCCTACGCTCACGTTTTACGAGCAATAGACTCGCCTATGCAGGCTATATAAACAGTGATTTCCCCCTCATTTTGTTGCTGAAATAAGAGAATACATGAAGGGAAACTACCAAACAACATTTGGTACCAGGGGCTCCAAGGACTGTAACTAATGCACTGCTACTAATTCATCTAACCAGAGAACTACTGCTGCAGTTAAACAGGAAGCAGCTCATAGTCGTGCGACTAGTTCTGAAGACCTGAAATATTGGGATCCACAAGATCAGTCTAAACCTGCTGCATCAACAACGGCTGCTGCTGTTTCTGATACAACTCTAACAGAACCTGTTAAAAGTTCAACTCGGGATTCTACTAAATTTGATTGGTTTTATAGCATATCAACCTCAGTGGGCCATTTAATGCCGGTAAAGTTTTGAAATAAATCCTTGATGGATACTCAATTTTTCTTATAAATACATTTTTCTATTTAACCCATAGATGGGACCCTAACAGGTACTACCTCTCCTGGTCAGAGTGGACCAGGGAGCAATGGTGAGGAAGGGGTGCTCCACATTACCCAATCATCCAAAACTGGAACCTCACCATCAAATAGAGTTTAACGTCATTCCCAGGACATGAAGACCCCCAGCCACCGCCTTCTAGCACCCATATGATAAAGGGTTGGGACAATCATATAGGTACTAGGACTTGACCAGCCGATTGATAGGAAGGGGCCTCTCCGACCACCCGTCTAGCCTAAGTAAGGATATAAGTAGAGTGTTGCAGGTCATGCGCTGCTCATCCACCTTAAGTATCACGGGTCACCACCTACGGCCAACAGGTGGCCCCATTTGGGGGAGTCTTACCCTCTGTAGAGGTGCAGTCGGTGCATTCTAACGCCCCAGCCGACAGGGCGATGTTAAATCTTATGCTAAAACTCTTCCTGGTCTTCCTCCTACCAAAGATGAGGCCAATAACAAAAGCTTCCCAAGCCTCTTCAGAGCGAATGAAGGAGCTTGAAAAATGGAAAGAGAAAGAATTGAAAAAAAAAAAAAAAAAGTTATTTGGAAAGGACCAAATGCAAACCATTTTTTGTTTCTGTTAATCTGAAAAAAAAAAAATCAGATAAAACGAATTTCGAAAGAATGAGGTTCGTGACACATTTAGCCGAGTTACGCTTGTTCAACCCTCATCGATAATCACAATGGATTATTCCACCCGGGGATTACTCGACTCCGGCATTTTGTTAGAGCAAAAAAAAAAAAAAAAAAAAAAAAAAAAAAAAAAATTTCCACGGAAAATGTGAAAAAAGTGTGCGCTTCTTGCAGAGTGTGTGCAGAAATTAAACCCAGTTTCTATAACCCACATGAAGGTACTCTTATCAGGGCAACCAGACACATGGAACGATTGAGTATCGACTTCAAGGGACCTTTGCCTTATGTTTCGCGTAACACGAAGTAATTGACGAATACTGTTTCCATTTGTCTTTTCATGTCCAAACATGCACAGAATATCAGTAATTAAATCCCTAGATATTGTTCAGCTTAGCCGGAATGCCCAGCTATATACACTCAGACAGAGGTGTATCCTTCATGTCCAAGAAACTGAAAAACTCTCTCGCAAAAAGGGGGTCACAACAAGTAAAACCACCCAAACGGGAACGCATAGGTCGAACGATTTAACGGCATTATATGGAAGGCGATTCGTTTAGCCGTTATGTCGTGTAACTTACCTAAAAAGTTACGGGAATTGGTACTTCCTGAAGTTTTAAACTCTGTACCGCAACAATTGCCACCCCTCATGAACGTTTTTTTTTTCTTTCTTCTTGCATTCCCGCACCGCTCATCGCATGGTAATTCACTGACATCCTGGTTAATGTCACCCGGTCCGATACTATTAAAAAGGTTTTTAAGAAACAGTAAAACCGATCCTTTTGTCGAACTACTCGACAGTAATCCAGCATATGTCAACAGAAGATATCCAGATGGACGGGGGTTTACAGTGTTCGTTCGAGATTTGGCACCCTGCCCTGAAACGGAGTTAAGCCAGGAGTTCCCGACTGCGGAACAAGATAGGGGTACCACCGTTATTCCTATACCGGAAGAAGACACTACACATGATGAAGCCCCACAGATCAAGATCCTGGTGGACGACGAGACCCCCCCGATCTCTATGGATGGTGACATCACAATTTTTCAAGAGAAGAATGTAGTATCATACGCTCACGTTTTACGAGCAATAGACTAGCCTATGCAGGCTATATAAACAGTGATTTGCCCCTCATTTTGTAGAGGAGTTTCGTTTAGCTAAATAAAGCTTAGTACTTTTACATCAGATCTGAGCCTGTTTTACTTCAAGGTTTATTTTGTTTTACAGCATATCAACCTCAGTGGGCCATTTAATGCCGATAAAGTTTTGAAATAAAGTCATTCTTAATGGATACTCAATTTTTCTTAATACATTTTTCTAGTTAACCCATAGATGGGACCCTAACAGGTACTACCACTCCGGCTCAGAGTGGACCAGGGAGCAATGGTGATGAAGGGGTGCTCCACATTCCCCAAAACTGTAACCTCACCATCAGATAGTTTAACGTCATTCCCAGGACATGTAGACCCCCCCAACCACCGCCTTCTAGTACCCATATGATAAAAGGGTTGGGGCAATCATATAGGTGCTAGGGCTTGACGTGACCAGCCTACTGATTGGAGAGGGCCTCTCCGACCGCCTGTCTAGCCTAAGTAAGGACCAAAGTGGAGTATTGAAAGTCATGGCCTGCTCAACCACTTGGGTTCTATCCTTAATCATCATGGTCGCTACCCACGGCCAACAGGTGGGCCCATTGGGGGGAGTCTTACTCCTCTGCAGAGGTGCAGTCGGTGTATTCTAACGCTCCAGCCCGGCTGGTCTTTTAACTTCTTCACCCTAGCCAATGCTGCGAAACATCTAATTCAAGTTTCGACGAAATCAGGATCTTTTAAGGAACTTATGGTTGATATCGGCGACGCCATATTGTTATAAAGTCAGTCAATCTCGAGAACGTACGTTTCCTTGTAAGTAACAGTTAGTAGCCGTTTGCCTTGCCACTAAGGGAGACTACTTTTACAGTCAATCTCATTTGAATATGATACTACATCAAGGTTAATAATTACAGCCGATTATTATTGTAAATCGCTTAATTACTCTCGTTAAATATTACCAAAATGTAATAAAGATCATTAGAGATGTCCTACCGGTTTCTTTGCAGATGTTCTGGGTTTTACAACCCCGGCCTGTTTCTAGGCCACCTCTTCGCATAATTCGCTCTATACAATCCCGGTAAGGCGTCTAAAGATTTGTTTGGGAGTTTTTATACAATGGATGTTGATTTGCATCAGCCAATCAGAGACTTGTTTGTCACAAGTGTAAAGTAGGCGATTTTATTCGCGGACACTTTCGTATTGTTTTACTACTCCTACGCATGCGTCAATATTAAGGTAAGCTGCTTCATTTTTTATTTAACAAAAAATAACAAATGAATGCCTAGCTAAATAGTCAATCAAAATGAAACAATTTAAGAACCGAAAACTACTCCAAGCCATACCCCCACCACGACCCAGAAACTATGGCTCACCCCACTCCATACAAATTTGACGTCAAAATTATTCGTAGCAAAATACAATACAGCAAGCCATAATCTCCAAGTTGCGGCAGGGGTATAACTTAGAGCAGTAGAAAAATCAATTAATATTTTTTTTAATAACAAATAAAACAGCCAAGTAACAAATTATCGTATGGCATTATATTGATTGCGAAAAAAAAGAAAAGGAAAATTACATATGCATATATAATACAGAAATATCTCTTCTTTCTTTCTGCGTCCACATCTTCTTGATTTTGCCCGTCCCCTAAGAAAATAGATAATTAGTAATAATTTTATCATAAGAAAAGGAGTAGAGTGCAGTGAAAAAAAATCGGGAAAACTTCTACTTACCTTAATTTTTTATGCTTTATTCCAAGAAGCATTCCTTGTTTTCGCCATAACCACTAAGATGCTTCAGAATATTATTTCATGATTCCAATTCTCGCTAGTGTCCTTCTTAATGATTGTCCCACCACAAACCTATGTATGTTACTTCAATTGGATCATAGATGATGTTCCAACTATTTTCTTTATATTCTTCAACGATCTTTTCGAACTCGGGAACCTTCTTGCCGTAATCGGGAGCCATCACGGAACTTTGAACCCAACTCTTTATTCAATCCACAGGGTATCCTGTTCTCATTCCACAAACCATAGTTAAGTGTTAACAAGTGTTAAGCTGTGTTTATTATTCTATTTTACTGTAATCTTGACCAGGATTGAACCTGCAGCCTAGAGATAACAGTCCCTTAGAACTGTATTAACTCAACACCTATATCCACTACGCTTTGTATACAATTTTGGACACATAGATTGAATAAAGCTTCAAAATTCCGTGATGGTTCCCGAGTTCGAGAAGGCTCCTGAGTTCGACAAGAAATACCTGAAGTAAGCCGGAGGGCACATAGGCCGAAACGTTGTACAGATAAGAATAAAGATGAGAACAATAGCCCGAATAATACAAATAATAAGTTTCATCTAAAAAAAATCAGAGAAATATTCTTCAACCAGTTCTTGATATTTCTCCAGCTTTTATTTACGAATGTAATATTATTTTCCCAAGAAACTGATAATTCCCAAAATTATTGCTTTCTTGGCATTGTTAGAATACATTATTAGGTCCGGTCGAAGCGTTGTCTGTGCCATGTAACTTGGGACTTTCAGTTGTTTTTGCGAATCCGTGATTAACTGCCAATCTGATGCAGTTGAAAACATATTTAAGGTATTTTTTCCAGCTTTTTTTTTCTTTATAAATTATACGTAAAAACAGACTACATAAATCCGTCGCAGTTCTCTGCTCCAATCCTTCTTTCTCCACCCCTTGCTGTGTCAGCTACAATACTAAACTAATACATAAACACTAATGACTAATCCCTACCATAACTAGGCTTGGTTCATAGACAATGAAACGTATGATTATCTCCTATTCATCCTTTGATCGTTTGCCCCTGTTCACACTCATATCTACACCTTCTCCTGCCCCCCCTCATATGCACCAAAACTTCCACCACTTTCATCCTGTTCTTGCCTTTTCCCCTTCCTTCATTATGCCTCTACCTCTCTTTCTCTCTCCGTCCTGTTGGTGGGGCATTAGAATGCACCGACTGCACCTCTGCAGAGGGGTAAGACTCCCCCAATGGGGCCATCTGTTGGCTTGGGTGGCGACCCGTGATGCTTAAGGATATAACCCAGGTGGATGAGCATGACTTGCAATACTCCACTTTGGCCCTATCTTGGGTTAGACGGGCGGTCGGAGAGACCCCTCCTATCAATCGGCTGGTCACGTCAAGCCCTAGCACCTATATGATTTTCCCAACCCTATTGCTCTTATGGCAAGCCCCAACCCCTTTTTATCATATGGGTGCTAGAAGGCGGTGACTGAGGGTCTACGTCGTAATGACGTTAAACCCTATCTGATGGTGAGATTCCAGTTTTGGAGGTTTGGGGAATGTGGAGCACCCCTTCATCACCATTGCTCCCTGGTCCACTCTGCAGGAGTGGCAGTACCTGTTAGGGTCCCATCTATGGATTAAATAGAAAAATGTATTTATAACAAAATTGTATTATGTATTAAGAATTGATTTGTTTCAAATCTTTATCGGCATTAAATAACCCACCGAGGTTGATATGCCGTAAAACGAAATCAACCAAATCTATTTCTCTCTCCTACTTCTAGCCCTGTTTACCCCTTCTCACTTATATACCAATGTGTATAAACAAATAAAGGTTATTTCCTATAAGTCCAACATAAACAAAGGGGAACAACTCTTGACTGATAAATTATTTGTTTTCCTATTAAACTAACCCTAACCCTGTATTTTTTCCTAGTAGATCAATAAATAAATAAATAATTTATCAGTCAAGAGTGGTTCCCCTTTGTTTATGTTGGGGTTATAGGAAATAACCCAAATAAAATTATTTTAAATGAGTTTCTGATTATTTTCCACTGGATTATATATATATATACTCATCCGCAGACATCGTGTTTAGTCTCTTCGGTGTGGCTAGACTTAGCAGCCTACCTCCAGCCAGGATCAAAACCCGGCCGATTTGTCATCATAGTTCCTATCTTCTGGGCCATTAGCACCCTACAACCACGGAGGGTAATTTAACTGATAAACTCATACATAGGTATATATGTCAAGGTACCAGAGAACTCACATCCGTTATACACACACACACACACACACACACACACACACATATATATATGTATATATATGAGATTTATCCAAAACTTGGTAGTAAGGGATGGTTCTATATGTGATTTCTAATATATATTATATATATATATATATATGTGTGTGTGTGTGTGTGTGTGTGTGTGTGTGTGTGTGTGCATGTAAGGTCTCCAAAACTGGTAGTAAGGGATGATTCTACATGGGATCTTCAAAATCTCACTGTATAATTATTGCATGTTTTTGATAAATCCCTACAGAGAGCTCAATGTATGATAAATGTTTTTCATTTTATTTTTATCTATGTCTTCTGTCTGATGAGACTGAACTTCTAGGGAGTTTTAGAAATTTATTTAAAGTTTTAAGTTTTGGTCGAAATAAATTTATTACAGAATGACGGTTTATTGAGTTTTTCCTTCCTTTCAAAGGATATATATATATATATATATATATATATATATATATATATATATATATATATATATATATAATTTCAATTATAAGAATTGTAATGAAATAATAGCTGGCACTCACTTGCTGTTTCAAGCACAATACTTCAAGCTAGAAAACTGTTTGTGACATTCCTGAATGGCGTCAGCAAAGACATCACAACTTTTTTTTCTCTTGGGACCATCTCTTCAGACATATACCAATATCATTTACATATTTTCTCTTGATTCTGTCTTAAGTAGTAACATTGGATACTTTAAATCTCTATTTTAGATTATGAAATATAAAGAAATAGGCAAACCCATCCTAGAAAATAAAATCTATCAAAGTAACAAAATAAATGCTAATTTCAGGATATAATTGATAAGGTTGATTAAAAATCAATTATTGAATAAGACGATGACTGAAGATTGAAAAAGACGTTTCGTTTATACATTGCCCCCCACACATACACACTTCAGTCTAACATTCCGACATGTAATTCTTAACACATGTGGTTCGACCGTTAGTTTCTTTTGAATTCTGCATGGTTGGCTTGACGAGATGAAAGATGGCTTTTCTTTAAACGTAGTTGGAATAACCACGGCTCCCGTTTCGACACACACCGAAACACGATTCGACGTCTACATCCTTGCTGGTCTTCCGAAGGAAGAGAGTTGGAAACTCAAGATCTTTTTTTTTTTAACTGACTGTTCTTAATTTCGGCTTTCATATAATCAAGTTATATATATATATATATATATATATATATATATATATATATATATATATATTAAATAACGAACTCTGGTGACTAAATAATCTTGTCAAGGGCAGATAATCCGAATAGATCTCAAATGACAACTGTTGGTATATTAAAGTTAAATTTTCGAAATTCTTAAAACAGTTAAAATTACTTAAGCTCAGGGGTAGTCAAAGGAAAATGGGTTATTTCCTATAAGTCTAACATGATCAAAGGGGAACCACTCTTGACTGATAAATTATTTATTTATTGATTGATCTACTAGGAAAAAAGAAGACAGTGTTAGGGTTTAGGGTTTAGGGTTAGTTTAATGGGAAAATAAATAAATATAAGGTTAAAAGGATCATATGACCTTTAGGCACCTCTTTTGCGATCTCGATTCTTTGGGACATTTTTCCATTTACGCCGTCAACATCCGGTTAATTGTTAACAGACGATTTTTAGAGGGTTTTTTTAAATTATAAAACTAACACCTAACCCCTGACCCTACCTCTAACAAACAACCGTATTTTGTCGGTGTGAATGAGAAAAGTGTCCTTGTGAATCGAGATCGCGGAAGGGGTGCCTAAAGGTCATATGGTCCGGTTAAAGATCAGTTGGCTTAAATATGAATTTTGTCACGGATAAAATTGGTTAGTGTGCATAAAAAGAAACATAATCACTATCATCAGGTCTTGCTGACAGTACGGATTCTCTCTCTCTCTCTCTCTCTCTCTCTCTCTCTCTCTCTCTCTCTCTCTCTCTCACACACACACACTCATGGCAAGTCTTCCGCACGGCATCCAGTATACGCACAGAACTGATCGATGTATGTTTTTGCCGGTCGGCCTACACTGGTGTGTTCATATCTAGGTATCCACTGGAGAACGACACCTGAGTTTGTCTTTTCTTCTCTAAGTGTCCACTATGTCTTGTTCGTCTTACTTGGATGGTTTGTGTGATAGGGGGTAAGTGGTCGTACAGCTATTTTTTGTCGGGTGCTACTTGCAGGATTTGTTCAAGACAGCTCGCAGCATCCTTGTGCAGTTCCCATCCAATTTTTTCCTTAAGCGTTTCCTTTGAGCCCATGATGTAGCCATATAGTAGCACTGACACGACTACAGATTGGAAGAATTCTTGATTTATCTTCTCAGGGAGATCAGATCGAAAATAAGCCAATAGCGGTCCATACCTTTCTGCCCAATAATAATAATAATAATAATAATCAGAAAAGAATGCAATTAGAACGCTTGGAACTGGAAATAAGAGGAAGAGACTACTGCATTGTTGCAATCGGCTAGAATATTCAGAAGGCCCCTTGAGATCTGAGGAGACTTGTTGTCACTCAGACTCCAGTAAAAGACCATCAGTTAACGCTGATTTTGTGAAAATTTGTGAAAAACTTAATAATAATGACCTTAAATTAATCAGCATTGTTGCTTAAATGTTTTAACACTACGATAACCTCCTAATATATTAATGTAGTCCGCTAAATACAGTATCACCCATAAATTCCCACTACTAATTTTTAATAGAAAGTTAAAGACGGATAGTATTAGGTATTGTTTATTACCAAACACTACATCATCCCACTCCAATAATATGCGCTCTTTCAGATGTGTTTGTTGTTTTTCCTACTTTCTGTAGATTTCGCCGGTGCTTAGACTGCTACATATTCATATTTTTGGTTACAGTTCAATGTTTGGTAATAGATAATACCTAATGATATTCGTTTTTATTGTATAATGTTCCACTAAAATCTTGACAACTTTGATTAAGAAGAAAATTAACATTTTGCTTTTTGAATGGTGAGTGTAGTGACACCACCTCAGACGCACACCAATGTCACTGGTCTAGCGCCAGCGAAATGGGGATAGACTCCCTCGCTATCTGGCTGATGCCGACAATAGGCTATTCCGCCTACACTTTACTTTAAAAAATTAGTCGGGTATACTTATTCATGGGCGATATTGTATTTTCGTAATGGTATTCTGTCGTAAAGGAAATATACACCCAATAAATTTATATATATATATATATGAGAGAGAGAGAGAGAGAGAGAGAGAGAGAGAGAGCGATGGAGCTATAGAAACAAGTGTCTACATATCTGTATGGAATTTGTTAATTTGCCCAGTTTCCCAGACCACAGTCAGTCCTCTCCAGACTCCTCCTCATCCTTCCCAGACGCCTTCCCCCTCCCCTCCCTAACTAATCCCCCTCCTCCTCCCATCCATATTAATACAACGAAGTTCCTTTGATCCAATATTGAAAAGATATCGTTTAAACCACTTGACATCAATTTTTTGCTCCGGTGATTACTGTCCATTGAGCCTTGATCCTATTTCAAGATTCCATGATTGAACAGAAAGTTTATCACTTCCGGTTCAATAACCCAATCATAATACAGTAAACATGCCAATGAACAAACACTAAATTACCAAACATTCCCCTCTCCCCCCCCATACCTAGGTGGCGTTTTTTTGCATCCATTAAAGATATTAGGTTGAACTTCGATTCGACAATTGTTGGCAAGGTCACTTGATATTCTTCATAGATTTGTCCCGGTTATTTCCTATAAGTCTAACATAAACAAAGGGAACCACTCTTGACTGATAAATTATTTATTTATTTATTGATCTACTATGAAAAAAGAAGACGGGGTTAGGGTTAGAGGTTAGGGTTGGGTTTAGGGTTAGTTTAATGGGAAAATAAATAAATAATTTATCAATCAAGAGTGGTTCCCCTTTGTTTATGTTAGACATATGAAATAACCCTTGTCTCTATCCATGGTGTTTCAGTAACGTCTACGATTTCCACTTTTGTCACATACTTAATGCATTTACCCAACCCCTCCGACACGAGCAGGGTGTGACACAAGGTCAACTTCTTGAGCGGAGTTTAATAGGTTTGAATTCAAAGTTTTCCTTCTCCTAGACCGGTTTCCATACTAACCTTTGTAAAACGTTTCCATTCAACGGTTGTTAAAGAGCCCAGTCTACCCTATTAGTTACCTATAGCTGGAGGGAGAATAATTGAATGCATACCTTTCCCAAGGGTATTAGTGATATATGAAATGCAAAATGCCTCGTCTATCTTATCTCCATCTTACAAAAGACTTATAAAGCAACTAACTTACAGTATTTTTGTGACTATACATACAAAACATCCAATCAATCGGCTGGTCACGTCAAACCCTAGCACCTATATGATTTTCCAACCCTATTGCCCTTATGGCAAGCTAAACCCCTTCTTATCATATGGGTGCTAGAAGGCGGTGATTGAGGGTCTAAATGTCCTGGGAATGACGTTAAACTTTATCTGATGGTGAGGTTCCAGTTTTGGAGGTTTGGGGAATGTGGAGCACCCCTTCATCACCATTGCTCCCTGGTCCACTCTGACCCGGAGTGGTAGTACTTGTTAGGTCCCATCTATGGGTTAAATAGAAAAACATGAGTTGATAAACAAAATTGTATTATGCTTTTAAGAATGAATTTATTTCACAACTTTATCGGCATTAAATAACCCACCGATGTTGATATGCCACAAAACAAAACAAACCAAACCAAAACATACAAAACAACGTTCCAGTATTTTACTGTGATAATATAAATGTATGTCCCATTATAATTCAGCGATTAAGTACTACCTTTAATCTGATGAAAAGTAATGGGATAGCTGTGTCTATACTACTATATGGTTGCACCACTTGAATTCTAACAAAATGCTAGAAGAAAAGCTAGATGGTAACTACACAAGTATGCAGCATGCTGTTTTGAAAATTCCTAAACCCTCTATACAACAGCAGTTGTACGGCCACTTACATCCTATCTTACAAACCACCCAAATAAGACGAACAAGACATACTGGAGAAGTAAGAACGAATTCATAAGCGACGTGGCCAATAAGTAAAAACTTACATTCATCAACTCTGTGTGAATGGAGTAATGACGTGTTGATAATAAAACTAATCGTCGTATACTTATCTCTGGACCGGTACTACTTTGAGAGGCTCGAATCTGGTTGCTGTACTGGTGTTAAGTTGATGTTGGCATTCTTTGATGTTTTGTGTTTGGAACCAATTTAGGTTTTCTGGAGGACATCTTGCCTTGTTGTAGAAATAAAACAAGGCAACTTACCCTTTTCTCATCAGATCTTTATTTCCCCCCAAGCCAAACTGCACTGAGTAAGAGACTCACTGTCAACGCATCGTTCCAAACATTCTCATCTCTCACTTTTACTCTTTCACACTTCGCCACCTGACGTCTCTTCAACCAATGATAAAACGCCATGTTGTGTTGTGCCGATTCATCCCAAAATGTTCCATGCTAACCTACTGGCTCTTTCCATTCTTCCCCCACACTTCATGACGGAGGGGATGGGTAAATCAAATATATGGCTGAATTCAATGTCGGTATCATCTAAACCTTCCTTTCTTCTTTAGATAATTTTTATTTATTCTATTACAGTTGCTGAGGGGTCAGTTTAGCTTAATCGGTAGAGCACCCGACTTGGAATCGCAAGGTTCTGAGTTCGATACTGGTCCCGACAACTCGGCGATGAGTAGCACAGATTGGGTAATCTGATATGTACAGTAAATTGGGAGCTGATGGTAGGTGTAGCACTCCACCTCAGACGTAAAAACAATCTCCCTTATCTAGCGCTAGCGAAAAAAGGATAGACTCCTTCGCTGTCAAGCTGATACCGACAATTGGCCAATCCGCTAACTTTACTTACTTATATACTTACTTACAGTTGCTCAATTTTTTTCTAACATTTTATGCGTCGAATCTCCTAAAAGTCGATTTGACGCATGGATAGATTATTGAAATGTTGTCCTCATTCTTTTGTAATTTCCTTTTCTCTATAGATTTTTTCCTTAATTCATTGTTCGAGTCTCATCTAATTTTCCTTGTTTTGTTGCACTGGATATAAACAAAATTGCATATTTCAATGGGACACACACAATTCATCTAAAATGAAATCAAACATTTATTAAAATAATATATTATTGTAACTCGTAGGAATCAATGCAGAGTTTGCATTTCATCAATAACACGGAATAGAAACCCAAATTGATAATTGACTGTTCTAAAACAATCAAAACTTTATGTACAGGTTGATGCTTATCGCATGTTTTCAATAGATAAATGTATCTTTATCAATTAGGTTGTCTCTATAATAGACTAGAAGCGGCTACCCGGCGTCGCCTGGGTAGAGGGGATGCAAAAAAAGGTTAGTCCCACAGATTCATTATTATTGAATCGCGAGTTGGATCCCGGTAGTATGCCCCATTAAAATCCCCATGTAAAAAATACCCTGCGTTGATCGAGCCGCTCTGAAAAGAAAAATCAATGTCTACTATTTAAAATATTAAATTTTTAAAATCTAGTCTGTTATCATCTAAAAAAATGTTTAATTATCATCACGAATATAAAACAAACCTTCATTATTTTTGCTCAAAAACCAAGCCCTGGTGATATTTAATGTGTATATATATTTATTTTGTCGTTAATTGTTTTATTTTCAAAGTTTCCTACGGACATACAGATTTACACAATTGCCCTTTATATATGTATAGATTAGTGTAACATTTATTGATTCTATTTCTCTGTGAATATCATTTAATGTCATTAAACCCTCTTTTCTACCACAGTTATAAGTTTTCATAGAACAATGGCAGTCCTGTCGGTGGGACTTAAATACGTCGACTACATTTATAATAGTAAGTAAAGTCGACGGGGTGGCCTAATGTCGGTTATCAGCCAGATAGCGAAGGAGTCTATCCCATTTTCACTAGCACTAGACCAAGGAGATTGCTTGTGTGTCTGAGGTGGAGCGCCACATCAACCATCAGCTCTTCGCTTTACCGCACATATCCCTATGTTACTCATGCGTTGAGTTGGCGAAGGCCAGTTTTGAATCAGGAACATTGTGATTCCTAGGTTGATAAGGGGTATATAAATAAAAAAGATAGACAATATGGGTTAAAACAAGGAGAATGTATTCATGAATATAACATTAATAGAAAGGAAATATGTATATTCGGAAAGTTAAATTCGACGAAGAGTTCTGCTTGTGTTTTTATTGGTAGTTCTTGTAATCAGGATGAAGTGGCTGCGGCTTCACGCGTGGACTGCAACGTATTGTAGTGGACGGTGTATTACTACAAGCTACGTGAGTTGTACGGACGAGTGTTCTGTTGTGTTTTAAGGTAGTACTCGTAATCAGAATGAACTGATATGGTAGCGCAGACGATTGTTCTCTCCTTCATGCCTGTTGCAGATAGTAGCCGGTGACTTAGTTGGTCGTGATAGCAAGTTGTGCAAATGTGTGAGTTTGTTGGTGTTGAATTGGCTGTCGCCATTACTCCTTGTCTGAGGTTGTGACTGCCCAGGATGAACTATTAGGAGAGGTCTGCTACCCTAAATGCACCAAACCAACAACCTCTAAGAACTCTGCTACTACCCCTGAGTCACCCAGTGTGCTGTCCAGTTATCAGGATAATTCAAGCAGGATGCATATTATCTACAAGTCATTTCCTTGCATCTCTTTTCCCTTCTTTTGTACAGTAAATCTGTTATTTCCTATAAGTCCAACATAAACAAAGGGAACCACTCTTGACTGATAAATTATCTATTTATTTTCCCATTAAACTAACTAAATCCTAACCCTAACCCTAACCCGTCTTCTTTTTTCCAAGTAGATCAATAAATAAATAAATAATTTATCAGTCAAGAGTGGTTCCCCTTTGTTTATGTTAGATTTATAGGAAATAACCGTAAATCTATTGTAGAAACAGACGGTAGTTGTGTTTTATTTTCTTCAAAATTTTGTCTTGTACACTTAACTACTGTTTATAACCCTTCAAATCATTGGGTTGACCAGTATCACTTTCGGGGGATAAAACTCCCCACAATACACAACGTGTCGACGCACCAACTAGCACGATACCAAGAACCACAGCGGGTACCTACTACAGCTTGAACTGTTTCGGTCACGTGATATACGCGCCACAAATTAGTACGTATCAAAATATTGCAAAACTTTTGACTCACTCTAGCTTCAAAGTTTAAATGAAAAGAAAAGGAATATCTGTATTTATGTTTCATCTTTCAGTGAATTCACGTGTGAATATAAATGCGGCAAAGTTGGTTTTGACGCAATCATCATCATCATCATGTCGCGCTGACAGCACGGATTCCCATCTCTCTCTCTCTCTCTCTCTCTCTCTCTCTCTCTCTCTCTCTCTCTCTCTCTCTCTCTCTCGTCCCTATTGGTCATCGCTGTTGGCAAGTCCTCCACGCAACATGCAGTATTCGTACAAAGCTGACTAATGTAATTCTTTCCTGATCGGTCCACTCTGGTGTATCCATGTGTAGGTGTCCACAAAAGAACGTCACTTTGACACAATGCGTACATATAATTTGAAAATAAACGTATAATGTACATCCTTTATCAGAAACATAGATTTCTACTGAAGAATCCGGAAATTAAGAATTTGAAGTATTTATGGGGGGGGGTCGAAGGAGCACAGAAGGACTGATTGTGTCAGTCTGTTATGGTTTCTAATTGGCTAACGGCTTACATGTCTGTGCAGTTGAAAGACAATGACCTAGTACAGTCAACCGACAATTCTATTTTTAGCCATGATGAAAACTATCATAAATTATTATAAGATTTAACTTTGAAGAATGTAACGCAACTCTTCCTGTTCCCTGTCCATTAGAATTAAGCATGCCATATTCATTCAAATGCATTCATAACTTAAGAATAAGATTATGTATTTTTTTTTCTTTTTTGACTTAAAACAGGTTATACTGTTTTTTAGCGTCTTTGTACTCTGTGAGATTAATAAATAAGTGGATTCTAAAATTTGTTGCTGAAATTTAAATATCTTTTGTAAATTTTTAATATCGGGTTTAGGTTTTAATTGCAATAAAAGAACATTTTTCTTTTTAATTACAAGATAGCAATTTTTAATTGCAACAAAAAAGCATTTTTTTATTATTATTACGATTGGTTAAAATCAGTTAAATAGTATAATATATATGTTAGTTTTTACAATAAAAAATTCCCCTTTTAGTCCAAATTTTGGTGAATTTATATTTATAAGTAAAGCGTGCTCAATATCATTCATAGAGTATGTATATTAGGTATACCAAAAAAATCGGCTGCTACGAATCTTAAAAACGAATTAAAATTAATTAAATCGATTATTTAAGGTCAAATTTTTATCTTTTATTTAAGTCGAAAAATAGTAATATAAGGAGCATCAATAAAAAATTTAAAAATAATATTACACATGTAATTTATTACATTCAAAACGAT
The DNA here is from genome assembly GCA_023376005.1 of Doryteuthis pealeii. Taxonomy (NCBI): domain Eukaryota; kingdom Metazoa; phylum Mollusca; class Cephalopoda; order Myopsida; family Loliginidae; genus Doryteuthis; species Doryteuthis pealeii. Next base: position 15,971,337 of record CM042179.1, read on the forward strand.
TTTTCGGTCAATTTCGATAGCGTATGGCTTGAAATGCTGTTGAAAATCCGTTTTTACAAAATAAATCTAACATTCGCGATTGCAAAAGAAATTTACCAAAAATTAAGCGAATTAGCCGATCTTAATGAAAATTTCAGTATTTATTTACCAATTAATGAATTTTATAATGCATCAGTTATTTTATTTAAAAACTTTAATTAGATGTGTCTGATATGATAAATTAATATATAAAATTCATTTAAAATATGAGCAGCAAAATTTATAAGTTTAAAATGTCATATTATTAAATTCTAAAAAAATATTTTTAATAACTACTTTACTTTAGCATTAATCACCCATATTTTTTTGGTCGAAAACTGTATTGGAAATTTAGCGCCCCACCTTTTAAACGGAACAGATATTGATGTATATTTTTTCAGCTTTTCGTTTTTGGCGAACGAGATGTCAAAACTGGTTGTAATCAATTGAAAAACTGTCCAAAATCTTTGTTTGTGTTGCCTTACATCAAAAAAATCTCTTTTACCTTGTTGGTGGGAGTCTTAAAACGCTTTTAATATAGATAAAAAAAATCCTCACCTCAGGGGATCCACAGTCACGTGATTCTTGGCTGTTACATCTACACTAGCAACAATGGCCAACACATTCTTACATGGTGTCACGCTCACCTAAAATTCCTTGAACGTAGAATCAATCCAGCGAATCATAAAATAGATGCACTATAAATAAAAAGATTTAATGTCAGTAAAAACATTATTAGATTTTAAAATCTAATCCGTTGCCTTTGAATTTTTTAGTAAGAACCTAAATACTCATTTACTGTAGTAAGGGAGATAAATCGTAAAAAAAATCATTGAAAGTTGTCTCCCTTGGACAGTAATATTTTAGATTATAAAATTTTTTTTTATTGCCTTTGAAGAAGCAATTTTTTCCATTTCATGTAGACATTTTCTGGATTTTCTTTCTCTGTATCTTATGAGAATTTTCATAGAATTTCAACTTATTTTCTTTGCCTTCAAATGTTTTTAAAATATCTTACATTTTCCTGGGTTTTTTTTAGACATCTTCACAGAACTTCACAATTTTAACATTTTTAAATCTTGTTTATTCAATGTATTGTCAACATTTTACTTTCTTAATTTATTTTAAAGCGTTGTCTTTCGGCCAAGAATAAATTCATATATTATGATTTTTCTTTTTTACATTATTCATTGCATTGTATTTTAAATGCCCAACTGTATGTTTCTCCTTTATGTATGTGATAGCTTTTCATGATCTCTCTCTCTCTCTCTCTCTCTCTCTCTCTCTCTCTCTCTCTCTCTCTCTCTCTCTCTCTCTCTCTCTCTCTCTCTCTCTCTCTCTCTTATTCTTAGTAAGAACCTAAATACTTATCTATTGTAGTAAGGGAGATAAATCGTGAAAAAATATTAAAAGTTGTCTCCCTTGAACAGTAATATTGTTTTTATTACTGTTTAAGGGTGGCAATTGTTTTTATAATTTAACTGAAAATTATATTATTTGAATTTCTGAGATTTTCTTTTGGCATTGAAGAAAATTCCTAAAAAGTTTCTACCATTCATATATAATTACTTTTATAAAAATCAAATCGAATAAGCATTAAAATCCTTTAAAAATTTAAATGTTCTGTTTTATTTCACTGTCTAAACTTCTTTAGGTTAGAAGTTTTATTCTTTAAGTTTATTAAATCTTCTTTTTACTTAAATGCATGTTCTTTTTTAAAAATAAAATGAATTTTATTTTTAATTTTTAAAAATCAGAAGCATTATAGTTTATAGTAAAACTCAAAAGAGTTTGTTGAAAAAATTATATAAAAAATGTAAAGTGGGTATGAAAATAGTATAGGATATATTTCAGCTGTTAAAAATATACAAGTCCACGGTGTAATTTGAAGAAAGATGTTCTATACTATTTTGATACCCACTTTACATTTTTTATATAATTTTTACAACAAACTCTTTTGAGTTTTACTATAAACTATAATGCTTCTGATTTTTAAAAATTAAAAATAAAATTTATTTTATTTTTAAAACAGAACATGCATTTTTCAAAATTTCAGCGGTTGAATTCAGTGTTCGTTTTTGTCAACAGTCTTTTAACGGATATCTTTCTACCCGTCTATGTCGCTCTTTGATGAAGACCAACTTATCGATTTGGTCGAAACAGATCTGTCAGCAATTACATAACAAACATCATATGTTTTTTCAAAATGTTAAATTTCATATATATATATATATATATATAAAGTAAAAGTAAAGTAAAGTCGACGGGGCGGCCTAGAGTCGGTATCAGCCTTTCAGCGAGGGAGCCTATCCCTTTTTCACTAGCGCTAGACCAAGGAGATTGTGTTAGCATCTGAGGTGGAGCGCCACACCTACCATCAGCTCCTTACTTTACCGCACAGATCCCTGTGCTACTCATACGCTGAGTTGGCGAGGACCGGTATCGAACTAGGAACCTTGTGGTTTCTAGCCGAACGCTCTTACCGACTAAGCTAAACCGGCCCATATATATATATATATATATATATATATATATATATATATATATATATAGAGAGAGAGAGAGAGAGAGAGAGAGAGAGAGAGAGAGAGAGAGAGAGAGAGATAAAAGGGTATGAAAACACACAATACTGTTAAAATGAAAATATTTTATATCATATTCATAGCTAATATTGAACAATATTTCGATTTATAAAAATCATCATCAGAGCTTGTTTTTAATCCGGACGATGAGAAGCAGAAAATAATTTAAATTCAAAACGGAAGCATTGTTGTTCCAAAAAGCGTGTAAGCTATGCGATCGCTTCGTCATTTGCACATCCGCTGCGCGTTTCTCTGTCAACGTCTTGATTGTATTTCTTCAGTGTAACAGTTTTTGAAAGAAAAAGACATATTTCAAATTCAAAAATAGAAAAATTCTCTTTTTCAAAAAAAGAAGAGTTTTAACCCGTTCAAGATCGGTTAGTAACGGATTTTTTTTTTTTTTTTGAGAAAAGAAATGTTTGTTTAATTTTTTTTTTAAATTACTTTTTTATGTAAAAAATATGAATGGTGTAAGGGTTTATTGGGATAATATGAAATTTAAATTTGTTAGGAAGTATATGTCTAAAATGGTTATGTGATGGGGATTTTATGATTTCTGAGTACAAGTGTCGCTAAATAAGGAGATATATTTAAAAAGCCTTGTCTTTGGGGGATGGTTTGATGTGTGAGAATAACGCAAGATTCCATAATTCTACGTGGTGTTCTATTGTGTATGTGAGTTAATATTTTGGCACCTTTAAAATCAAAGGTATGGTTATTGTCTAAAATATGTTTAGCTAGGGCGTTGTTTAGAAAACCTCGTTTAATATTATATCTATGTTCAGAGACCCGTTTAGACACAGATCTGGAAGTCTCTCCTACATATTTTTTGTTACAATTTAAGCAATCTATTGTGTAGACCCCTGCTTCGGAATGTGTGTATTTATAATTATTTTTATTCTGTAAAATGTTTTTGATTGTTTTCATGGAGTGAGTAACTGTCTTAATACCTATCTTTTTTTTTTAGATTTCTGTTTATTTTATCTGTGATAGGATTATTGGGAAGTACCTATCAAAATCATTATTGTGGTTATGTTGTGTGTTATTAGGAGATGTCGTGTTATTTTTTCTATTGTGTATTTTCAATACCTTTTTTAGCACGGCGTATGAAGTTTAATTTTCTTAAATTACAATACCCTTTAAACTTCGTACGCCGTGCTATATATATATATATATATATATATATATATATATATATATATATATTGAAAATATGGTGTGATGTGCCTATAAGTAAATGTTGCTCAATATCGTGGATAGGGCATATATATATATATATATATATATATATATATATATATATATATATATATATAAGTTATGATAGTGTGGATATGAAGTCAATGATGCTTGGTTGTTTACCGTTGTTCGCCTATGTGATTCTTAAACTAAGTTTTAAAAAGCTTGCAGAGTGGCAAGGGAGTCTGTTCCCTTTTCGATAGCACTAGACCAGAGAGATTCTTTCTCTTTTTGGGGGTGTAGCACCACACATACTACCAGCTCCGTGATATTTTACCCCACAGATCAGATTACCCAGGCTCTGCTACTCACGCGCAGAGTTGGCGAAAACCAGTATTGAACCTGGAACCTTGCAATTCCTTGGCAGAATCTCTACCAACTGAGCTGACTCCATTACTTTTTTTTTCAAATTCTATATGGCTTTTAAAGATGAAACATAAACTCCGTACCTTCATTAATATTTTTTGTTCTATCTTATTTTATTTATTATTTACATAATTCATAATTTCATTGCTTTTTGTTTGTTTATTTGTTTTTTGTTTTGTTTTTTGTTTTGTTGTTGTTTTTGTTTGTTTTTGTTTTGTTTTTTGTTGTTTTTATTTGTTTGTTTGTTTTGTTTTGTTTTGTTTTTCTATTATTTATCATTTTAAATATTTTTTCAGAGAAAGCCAAAATAGTTGCTGCAATCAGTACAAGGGAGATAAATCTTTAAAAATTTGTACAAGTTGTTTCCCTTGAGCTTCATATTTACCATCATTTTGTATTTTAAATACCTTTAAACGTGAAAATGTTTAAATACCTTTAATGTACAAATATTTACGTTTGTTAAATATTTACGTTTATTTAACATAAACATATCTTTAGAAAATAAGCATCTTTTAATTTTTCATCACTAAGTAAATAAGCATTTTATATACATTTATAAATGGAAGCATGATGTTAATTTATTTGCGGTGCACGAGCGAACATGTTTTTCTAGTATTAATTCCTAAAATGTCCAACCAATTTCTTTTTTTCTTTTTTTAAGATATTATGATAATTTAAGTTCACTGGAAAAAAAACAGAAATCAATATACTGAGATGAATAAGATAGGCATTAAAACTTCATTAAATTCTCGTACTTTTTTATGTTGTTATATTTTACATTTTTGTCATCATCATGTCGTGCAATTAGCACGGATATCCATGACAATCTCTCGCCAACCTTCTCTATCACTCATTGTCTCCGGGGGGTCCCCCGCACAGTATCTAGTATCCACAATCTGGTCAATGTATGTCCTTGCTGGACGGCCCACATTGACATGTCCATGTGCTCGTTTCCACAGGAGAATGTCGCTTATAATTTTGTCCTTGTTTCTCCAGCAGTGTCCTGTATGTCTTCTTTGTTCCACTCGGATGGTTTGTGAGATAGGGGGCAAGTGACCGTACAGCTGTTTACTTGTCGGGTGTTGTTTCCATGACTTGTTCAAGATCGCACGCAGCATTCTTGTGCAGCTCCCACTTTCTTATTCTCAAGGCGTTTCGTTAGGGTCCAGATGGTTGTGTCAGTGCTGCTGTATGACTGCACCACATTTTTGTAGAATACTGAAATAAAATGGAATATCAATAATAAATGATTTCTGATATTGAAGTAAGTTTTATATCAATTTAGAAACATTCAAATGTTTTGTTAATTAGAAGATTTTACAAACATTTAACTTTAGATTTTTTTTTTTTCAAGTACAGAACCAGGATATTTTAATTTTCATTTATTTGTAATTGTATTAAATTGATTTTTCATACTGTTGTCCTCATTTTTATTGTGATATATAATCACAACGTTTTGGTCGTTGTACACTCCGGCCTTCTTCATGTGTGCCTTATCTATTCGAGTATAGCAATGATTCAATTTGGGAAATCATTTTAAATATTTTGACTGTTTAGCAAACAAAGCAAATAATCCTTTTCAAAATGATTTCCCAAGTTGAATCATTGATAGATGTTTTCTTACAAAGTTATTTCAAACAAAAACACTTTTGAAATTATAAAATCCTTGTGGATGCATATTTGTGTTGACACAACATTTTCGCTTTTAATTTCTGTGCAAATCTCATTGATGGTTGTACGCAATTAATGTTTTTGTTTTTTTTTTTTTGGGGGAGATTTTTTTTTTTTTTTTTTATTTTATATTTTTGTTTGTTTTCAAAGATTTTTCAAATATTTAACAAGGTAAAATCATTGTAGCACCAAAATTCATTTCTACTAGATGTGCACTGTAAATCATCTTTGGTTATTTTTTATAACTCCAAAATAAACAAAGGGGAACCACTCTTGACTGATGAATCATTAATTTATTTTCCCATTAACCTAACTCTAAACCTGACCGTCTTCTTTTTTCCAACTAGATCAATAAATAAATAAATAATTTATCAGTTAACATGTTTGAATTCAGAGTTTTATTTCTACTAGACTGGTTGCCTAACCTAGGTTAAAGAGCCCAGTCTGCCCTACTATTTACCCATAGGTGGAAGGAGAATAATTGGATTCATATCTTTCCAGAGGGTATAAGCATATATACCTGAATGGCCTAAATTTTGGCCGTGGAATCCCAAGCTCCTGTTCCTTATAAAATATAAGACTGTTATTTAACAATGCATTTACACAATGTAAGAAAAATCTTAGAGTCTTTAACTTTTAGAATTTGAGCAACTGGTGTTTCTGCCATTACCTAGAAGAATACATATATTTACCAACCTGTTGTAGAGTAGCTTGTAGTTTGTTTATGTTGGAGTTTTAGGAAATAATCTTATCTTTTATAGTGGTCCAAGTTTACCATAATACCAGTGGCAAATTCTCCGCCTAATCATATAGGTTACCCCTTGCAGTTAAAAGCCACTTTTAACTGACAGTGAAATCTTTCAACCATGTTATGTAAATATGGATGGTATGTGGTTATATTTATGCTGTGTATGTCGAATATTTTTGTGAATTCTTGAAACAAATGTGATTGAAATTGAGGGCTACGATCTGTTGTGATTGAATCTGGTACACCAAATTGTGATATCTGGCAGTCAAGTAGTGTTTTTGTAATGCCGTTGGGCAACGTGAGTAACGGTCAACAGATTGTATGTATTGGTAGCTACTCGATTGCAGAATTGTTCCAACTAAATTTATGTGGACATTTGTAGAATGTGCGTTCGGCTCACTAAAATTTCTGATGGGATATTTTGTGTGTCTGCCGATTTTGTGACACTGGCACGATAGACAGGTTTTTTTTGTCCACTTCTCCATGTCTGTTGGGATATATGGCCACACAAATCGTTGTGGGATTATTTTGATGGTTGCTCTTATATTTTGGTGTGACATTCCATGGAAATGCTTAAAAATGGATTTATGTAGGTTTTGAGAAATAAATGGTCATGGATTTGTTAACTTAGTATCACACCATATCATTTTATCACTGAAAGGGGTGGGTAGTTTGGTTGACTAGAGTGATGTTTCTTGCGTTGCTACATCGATTGAGTGGTCATTCTCTTGTTCTGTTGCTATTGACAAAGTGAAAAATCGGGTCTAGTATAAAGATAAGTTTTGTCAGTGTGATGCATTTTGGTTCTTAATAAAGTGCCAGCCAAACGTCTTTTGATGCCAACAGAGTGAATCGTTTTCTGTGGAAATTCCTTGGTCTACTTCATCTGCCATGTCTCGAGCGTGATCTGCAGAGGTTGCGTCAACATAACCATTTGTCTAGTCAGCTCGGCTACTGCCTCTTTAAGTTGGTTAATCTGTGTTTGTGGAGGGGAGGGGGTTATGAAAATTTGCATGTCACCGTTTTTTTTTTTGAAGATGTGAGTAAAAGAAAACGTTCAAACATAGAGCAATGCCAAAGCCAAGAATTTGTTGGCTGGTTAGAGATGCATAGAACCGGGTTGTCACAGAGAACAAAATACATATGGTTAATATTTTGACAATTTAAATGAAAAGATTTAATTCTCACTTTTGGCTGTTAGGGCCGGTTTAATTCAGTCGGTAGAGTGTTCGGCTGGGAACAAGGTTCCTGGTTCGATACCAGCCCTTACCAACTCAGCGAATGAGTAGCACAGAGATCTGTGCGGTAAAGTGAGGAACTGATTCTAAAAACAGTCTCCTTGGTCTAGCACTAGTGAAAAGGGGATAGACTCCCTTGCTGTCTGGATGATACCAACTTCAGCCCCCCTCCCCCTGATGACTTTACTTATACACTTGCTCAAAGGTTAAGTACCATCTAATTTATAATGGAATGATTTTATAAAAGTAAAATCTATTCTAATGAAATATGGTGTTATTTGAATGATGTCTCTTGTCTTAAGTGAAAGACAAAAAGAAGTGAACTACAATGTTTTGAACATGTCATGTAATAATTGTTAATAATCAGTCAATGTTTTAAGAAAGATTTTTGTTGAGTAACTCTGCTTTGACAAAATACATTATTTTTTCTAATATAAGATCTAACATAGTGTTTGGCCAAAGAAAAGAATTTGTTGGCTGATTAGAAATGCATAGAACTGGGTTGTCGCAGAGAACAAAATTAAAATACATAAATCGCAAGGTAATCAACTGTCTGGTGTTATAAAGGATAAGAAGGGGAGTGGAAGACCAAGAAAAACTAATGATCGAGAGAACAGGCTGCTTGTGAGACTTGCTTGAAAAGAACCAAGTTCAACAAGTCATTTTCTTTTACATTGGCGGTATTGCCAATTCAGAATATCTCCAAAAACATTTAAAGAAAACTTATCCGACATTTTCTCTTCACCCAGAAAATATATACAGGAAAGCGTTGCAAAGCAGAATTGGTTGGGACACTCGTTTTTGGAAGAGAGTGCACTGGTCCAATGAAAATCGGTTTATTGCATGTGACCAATGACAGAGCTTGAATATGGCGTTTTAAATTAATTGCATCATCAGTACGTATGAATTGTTTCTCGTTATAATACGTGTATGGTAATACAGGGCTGAAGACAAAGAAAGTACGATATGGGGTAGATAAATAAAAAGACAAATAACAAGGGTTAGAACAAGAAAAGATGTATTCATGAATACACAATTAATAGAAAATAAAGTATGTACAGTCGGAAATCTCGTTGACGAAAAGCTCTGTCTGTGTTTTTATAAGTAGAACTTATAGTCAGGATGATGTAGTGGACAAAAAGACAAGTTGAACTCTCGTGGCCGGCTACGAACGTGGTGGACTGGGACTGGACGAGTTGTAGATGGCTGCATATTTCTTCTAGCTGCGTGAGATGTGCAGACAAGCGTTCTGTTGTGTTTTGGTAGGTAGTGTTTGGTAGTCAGAATGAAGTGGCGTGGTAGCGCAGACGACTGTTCGTGCCAGTAGCCGGAGACTTTATTGGTGATGGACTGGCTGTCGTGGCAGACTGTTAGAAGGGTCGGGTATAGTGACAACGACATGATGTTTCTTGCGCTGTACGTAATCACGTGGGAAAAGAGAGTATGGTTTCTATGTGAGGGGGTTGAACCGCTCGGGTAGGTTGACTTGCTGCGTCTTCTCATCTCTTGCGCCGTACGCGGTCACGTGGGAAGAGAGGGTATGGTTTGTGTGTGACAGGATTGGACTGATAGAATAGGTTGACTCGCTGCGTTTTGTGTGTGATGTGGTTACACCTGCTAACAATCCGCGAAGTTTGAAAATAGTCGTTTATGCATGAGGGTTCCATAAATGGTTGAGTTGGGTGGCCGGCATGCGCGTCTGTGTTCAGTTGGTGTGTTTTGCTAATTGTTTAATTCTTTTTTTTTTCACCCCCATAAACTAGCAAATAAAACTATTATTCCCCTTTAACTCGTTCTTCTAAACATACCTAATAACAATAATAATTTTATCCTTTTTGATTTTTAATATACCGTTTTTATGATAACACGATGTATTATAAAAACACTTTACTTAACATCGAAAAGTCTTACTCGCGTGCATACATACACACACACGCGCGCGTGCGCGTGCACACATACAAAGTGATAGTAAAAGAGATAGATAACAAGTCGTATTGTAAATACTAAGTGAGTTAGTCTTGCAGATCAGTTATTAGCGAGTAAGTATGTAACCACAAACCTAATTAGTGCTAAGTATCTTTCGCAAAAAAAAATTAGGCAAAACGTGATTGATGGTTGGTATGTCTTTCTTAAAAAAATGTCAGCACATATAAAAGTTTGTGTGATTTGTAAAATGAAGTATGATTAGAGAAAAATCGGATATAAAAAATTATGTGTCCAAGGTAAAAAGAAAAAAAAGTAATAATCAGTATGAATGAATATAATGCTCCATTCATAACTTTTCTGTTTGTTTGGCGTTTTCTAGCAACAGCAGTGGTAGCAGCAAGCTAAGAAGAATTGTGTGTGTGTGCGTGTGTGTGTGTGTGTGTGTGTGTGTATGTGTGTGTGTGTGTGTGTGTTTCTCTGTCCCATTTGTGTGTGCATGTATATGTGTATGTACATATTTATGCCTGTGTCTGTGTGTTTGTTTCTATTTTTATGAACGCTTGAAACTTTTGATAAATTGATTTTTTTGTGATGTAAAAATCATAAACCCCCAATTTTTAGTTCTCGAAAATGGTTTATAGGAAACTTATTCCTTCCATTTTTAATTTAGTCGATAAGTAAATAAATGAACAAAATAAAAACTAACTATTAATTACTATGGCAATACAAATTCTACCTTCACCATTCACTTTTTTCTTTCGTTGAAAGTAAAGTGGATGAGTCGGAGGTTACTAGTTTATGGTGGCTGTGCATTAAAGAGTTATATATATTTAGGTAATTTACTCATCACACTATAAGGACACATGTGTAAAGGCAGAAAAAACAAAAAACTCATACATTTAACAAATAAAATGTGTATTGAAACAAAATTTACAATAATCAAGAATACTGATCAAAGTCCTGCAGAAATGCTTTTTTAATGTTTATGTAATAAGATAAGTAGAGTTGTTGAGTTCTCTCAAACTGAGAAAGAAGGAGTTTTGTGTTCATAATGAAATCAGCAGTCAGGTTATTTAGAGATGTAGAAAGATATAGCTTAAAATACCTTATGCAGTTATGGGCATATCTCTTTAACATGAAATGCGTGGAGTATTCAGGCAAATTGGTTCTTCATCTGCTGTTCTCCGAAAAACCTTCTCTTATATAGAGTCTAGATAGGTTCCAAAAAAGGGTCCTTTTGATAAACTTCTTTTTAGGCGCGAATACCTCTGATTGGTTGAAAATTATCATTTTTAATATTTCTATTTTTCTCTCTAATCCTGCGCCAATCCACATGCGCAAAGCGTTTATTTTCTCATTTTATTTTTTGCTTTCAGAGTGTTAACTTCCGGCTCACTACAAAAGAGAAATTAGTATTAAGATTAAATCTAGGAAAGAATTGCGAAATATTCTATTTTCATTTTTGTCTCAATAATTAATTAGAATCTGATAAAATTTCATTTTATTCCTAATTGTTCTTTTTAGTTCTAATAAAAATTTTGCCAGATTACGCTAGCAGACCATTAATAGTGAGTTCGAATCTCACTGGGTGCCCACAACAAAACTTACAAATATACCAACAATGAGAATTTTAATTTTAATCATACTATCTACCCAACTTTTCTGTTGTGAATGTTTGAATTAAATCAAGGGAAAATTGAAAAATATTTGAGATCGATTTGAAATAAAATCTAATGTCAATTTTTTTTTTAGTCAAAAACTCAAATTAAAAAAGAAAAAATTCATTTTTATTTTTTTTTATCTAACATCATAAAAATTGTCAAAGCGAAGTGTAAATCGAATCAGACAATGAATTAGTTATATTCAACAAATACATAAAACGAAATGAGTTACAATAGATATAAAAGGGCATAAAAAAGGAAGAATGTCCTTAGAAATGTAGGGGTTATTTTCCCATTTGCCTGAGGAGTTATATGCCCGCCAGTTGTCGTTTGTTCCCAGTAGGGGACCTCTGGTATTTAAGCGGCTATTTCAAACTTCTCTTCCTTTTTTCTACCTTTTTCCTCGCTACGAGACCACATGGGTTAGACCAAGGCCCTCTAAGATATACACTGATATCTTAGAGGGCCTTGGTTAGACACGGTCTACCCCTTTCTCGGTGGGGCTCCGGCCCCCCTCCTAGTAAGTCATTTCTATCTATGGACGCTTCAGTCCTTTTATATATGTAGGTTTATCTACTCTTGTATTTGTATCTTATGTATCCATGTACTCTTCTATTATGTATCCTTTGTATTCATGTGCTGTTATCTATTAAATGTATTGTCCCTCAACCCTTGTCGGAGTTGTATGTTCTTCAAATATTCACTTTGAATCTTACAGAAATAATAAACAAAAATGGACTTGCTCAAATATTTCCATTGAGAACCTATTTACGCATAGTAGAAGATGAGTTTTGAAGACTTACCGGTGAGGAAGAATAGGCAAATAGGTTATGAAAGGATGTTGTAGATTACCAGGGACAAAGCAGAATGCTGTTAACAAATCCAGCGCAAATGTCCCTTCTTTCTTTGACTCTGATTTCTCTCAATATACCCTTCTTTCTTCGCTTACCATATTTCTCCTTAGACGTTCCTTCCGTTAGCATGCCAGGAAAGGTTGTTTCGACTGACAGAAATCCCGGCGTTTTATGGCTCTCTTGCCAGTAACGTAAGACACCCATTACCCAATACCTGACTAACACCGCTTCTGTGTAAATCAGTCTGACCTCAACAGTGGAAAACTCCAAAAGGCATTTATTTTTAAACCAAAGGTCGGGAGTTTTATCCACAGAAGTGGCCCTAATCGCATGAGTGAGTATTGTACCAGACACAAGCCAATCTAATTCGCTTACGCCGCCTGGGCAATGCTTCACTTCAATTTGAAGCGGTATTTTAAGTGTGTAGATTTCTTTCATTGTGGTTCAGGATAGATGAGTTCTTTGTTTTCATAGACCGGCACTTTTAGCTTCTACTGGTGAAGAAGATTCCCCTGTAAGTGAGTGTTGTTGTAATAGTAGCATTACGGTCATATGTGTCCCTTTTGTTTTGTTTGTTTTTACGTTGTTGTAAACGAGGAAGTCAATAAAATATGCTCTTAAATGTACACGTATTTAACTCACTTTCCAACTACCAGTGATCCACACAAAATATGTAAACCAATTCTTCTATAACATGGTGTCGGAAATTAGCTATGTTATCCGGATCTCATTTAATTCAGAACTTGTGTCTTATCGTCGTTTTTATAGAATTTTGTACTTCGTTTCTCGGTTCTTTTTCACTCACTAACTCGCCCATAATGGAAAGATTGCCTGAACCCAAACCACTAACATTTAACCAGGAAAACTTTTCTGAATCCCGAAGGAGGTGAAAAAGTAGGTTTTTTAGGTCCAACTTTAACTCAACAGCCGTGCAGTAGCAGCTTTGGAGTCGAGAGGGTGTCAAAGAAGCTTCAAGAAAAAATGGATCGAAAAGACTCTATTGGGCTTTGATCCAGCAAAGATTTTAAATGTTCTCGGCCAATGAAAGGGTCGGAAAATCCTTTTCGAGACGGCTCAGATTGAGCCCATTTTGCTCATAAGAAACCCATAAATAGACGTGGCAACATTAATTCAGTTTTTACAGGCAACAGAATCCGATTTTAAACTCGGAAAATCCAACTTTCCATTTTACCGAATTGTATAGAGGCAAAAAGACATTTTTCTCGTTTGGTGTTCGAAAACGACGACGATAGAGAAAATAATACGAAAGTAATTGAGAAATTTGATAATTACTATGAACCCAGAAAAAAAAATTAACAATCGCATGGGTTTTTTTTTTTTTTTTTTTTTTTTACTTGCAAGCAGATATTTATAATCCAAAATTCGACGACTACGTGGCGGATTTATGTCAATGAACAAAGAAATGTGAATTCCGGGACTTATGCGACTCCTTAATAAAAGACACTTTAATAGTCGATCTTAAAGACTTACGGCCCACAGTAAACCTTCTAAGGGAACATAACTTAACACTAAGAAAGGCAATTCAAGCTGGTCAGGTTGCCAAAGAAACAAAAATGTTAAGGAACTCGCAACCTCCGAAACTCTAAAAATGGATATTTCCTTCATATGTCAGCCACCAAATCAAGTGGCTAGTTAGTTCACATCAATATACCTGAAACCTTAGGCTTAGAAGGAAAAATTCGTCTTACCTTATTTGTAGATGATCGAATTTGGGACATTGAGAAGCAAGTCTAATGTGAAGAAAACATCGTAGGTCTTGTAATAATAGTGAAAAATAGAAATAAACCAATATCCCTTCGCTGCCGGCCAGCCTTGATCAACAAAACTAACAAGTAATGTGACATTTATGGGGATTAAAATTAAAATTAAATTAGATTTAAAAAAAAAAAAACTCTCATGAGCCTTCACCGGAAGAACCCTCCGCGCATGTGCGAGAAAAAGAACTGACTTCCGACCCCCGAGAGAATATCTCGGCCATTTGAGTTTAGGCCTTAACTGGGTCTGGTTGCTCAGTAGGAGCAACCAGACCCAGAAGATATTCCATTGCCACTGGCGGCTATGATCGGGGAATAAAGTCTAAGTCTGCCTTTGTCTCTTTTTTTTTTTTTTTTTTTCGTCCCTTAAATTCCTTCCTTTTCAGCGCGACCACCAAATGAAATGGGGTTAAAAGTAAAACCCTAAGACACCCAACAAGAATATCCATCTACCTTTAAAACACCAAAACCTCTTTTTACCCCCTACATGTATTATTAATTCAGCCAATCAAACGAGAGATAAGGGTTAATAGCAACAACAACAACAATAAATATAAAAACATCATTATGGTACTCTTTAAGTTTTTCCTCCCTCCGATGATTGCAGGTAAATATTTCCAGAACGTTTTTCCTAATACATAAAAAAGTAAACATTAAAAAAAAACCCGGAACTCTCAGACTGACCCCAAATGGCAAGCAGCACAGCAAACAGTCTCACATAAACTCCTGCAACTGTTGTGCTAGTTCCCACTTACGTGGAAAATGCCTAGCATACCATAACCGATTCACAAAATGCAACCGCAAAGAACACTTTGTCAGTTTGTATTATTTGGATTATTCGGACAATTGTCCTCGTGTTTATTGTTATCTACACAACGTTTCGGCCGATGTGCGCTCCGGCCTTCTTCAGGTATTTCTTGTTGGACTCGTGAACGCCCTCCTCGAACAAGGTTCCTAAATTCGACAAGAAATACTTGATAAGGTTGGAGGACACATCGACCGAACCGTTGTACAGATAACAATAAAGATGAGGACAATAGTCCGAATAATCCAAATTATCAAGCCTCATCTCAAAAATCCAGAGAAACTTTATTAGTTGTTGTAACTCATAAAAGTCAGTGTAGCAAACAGAAATATACACAGACACATCTGACTTTAACCCGGATCAATCAAAATTCTTTCTGTTCGGCCTAGGAACCACAAGGTTCCGGGTTCGATACCAACAGTCACTAATTCAGCGCACAAGTAGCACAGCTTAGAACGGAGTCATAACGCACGGAGCTAATGGTAGACAAGGCGTTCTACCTCAGACGTAAAAACAATTTCACTGGTCTAGCGCTAGTGAAAGGGGGTTAGACTCCCTCTCTGCCCGGCTGATACCAATAAGAGGCCATACTTCCGAAGATCCCCACCATTAAAAAAACAGTTTTCAAACAAATCTACATTCTAGATTATCTTACTCAACGCTGATAGGAAAGTTTAACTCTGCACGACGGTTCGACGGTTGATTTTAAAATTTACTCCGGTGCAAAGATAAATGTACTTCCACAAAACTATAAACAATAAACTCCATTGGCGTTCAAAATTGAAGACAACCTCAGTTACTCCCACTGCCTACAACAACAACAACAACAACAACAACAACAACAGCATTCCTGTTCTAAAATGCATAGATTCAGTAATTCACAAGAATGCAATCTCTCCAGTTATGGTCGTAATCGCTGACACAGATTCTCAAGCCGTTCTAAGTTGCTGATACCTGTGAGAAAATACAACTAATCGAGCGGATTTTTAACATTAATGCTAATCTATCAGCATTTCTTTGAAAATATCAGGAGTATTTCGGTGAAATTGGAAGTCTGATCCCAATAAACCACATAACTATTGATCCTCCACCCCCACCCCCGTGATCAATCCTAGAAATATTCCCTTTGCGTTGAAAAAGTGGTTAAAAACAGAACTGGACCAAAAATGAGCACCACCAAACCAGTTGGTGGCCCTGCCAAACGGATAAACTTCCTGATAATCGAAGAAAAGCTAAATGACTCTCTACGCATTTGTTTTGATCCCTGCAACTTAAACAAAACTATAAAGCGGGAACATTTTTAACTTCCTACCGCAAAAGAAATTTTCGCAGATGTGTGAAAGACAGTAAACTCGATTGTCTAAAGAGTCACTGTTTGAGGTCTAACCTCTCATGTTGCTGACAAGGACAGCGAGCACGTGTGTCAAAATTGCAAATAACCTGGCCGGGCTACAATGATTATGTACTGACATGGCGTCAGTTTGGATCAAACTGAATTAGTGTTGCCTTGTCTGTTTATTTGTGGGTTTCTCATGAGCAAAATAGGCTCAATTTGAACCGTCTCTGAAAAGGATTTGTTATCTTTGCTGGGGAAAAGCTTTACATATATAGTTTTACAGTGTGTATTGAAATAACCAATAATAATAAGGTTATTTCGATGCACACTGTAATACTAAATCCGCTCTACTAACGTATTGAGCACTTTATATTTGTTATAACACTGACTTATCTGGTTAATACTTGTATCAACCATCAATATTGATATTAACTCAATATTTGTTTCCCGGTAAGTCAATCCCTTTATCAATATATATAATATATATATATATATATATATATATATATATATATATATAAACCCCCTCCACACGAGCAGCATGCGACAGGAGGTCAATTTCTTAATCGGAGTTTAACAGGTTTTAATTTTTATTTATAGGGTTTTTTCGATCCATTTTTTCTAGAAGTTTCTGACCCCCTTTTTGTATTATATTTAATTAATTATATGTTTGGAGTGCACAATACGATTTTTGTGGTCCAGGTTGAAATATTGCTTCTTGGCCTAAGTTGAATGAATATCTGCATCCCCACAACATTGAGTTAGAGTTTTGGTGATAAATCGATATCCTCTACTCGTGTGAGCTTATCAGATGTTAAGTTGATATGAACAGATATAACACTTTGATCTTAGCTAAAAGGACACATTTCGAACAAGGCCATAGAAATAAGAGTGTACCTAAATGTTGCGGTACTGATATCACAAACGCTATTCTCTTTACACCTGATTTAAACAAATGTCTAGCACAAGTCTAGTGCAAGAAGAAAGATTTCCTAGCAGTCTAGTGCAAAAAGAAAGGTTTCCTAGCAGTCTAGTGCAAGAAGAAAGGTTTCCTAGCAGTCTAGTGCAAAAAGAAAGGTTTCCTAGCAGTCTAGTGCAAAAAAAAAAAGGTTTCCTAGCAGTATAGTGCAAGAAGAAAGGTTTCATAGCAGTCTAGTGCAAAAAGAAAGGTTTCCTAGCAGTCTATTAGGCTGAATTCTGGCCAATCAAGTTGGCTGCCACTCGTCTTCAAAGGAAACAACCGGTGGAAATTTGAATATAAATTCTGGTTTTTGGTACTTTTGACTTCAGTGTTGATACCTTTTTTTCTTTCATTTTTTTATGATATTCACCTTTTTTCTTTTTGTTTAGAGGAATAATTTCTCATTTTTGGGGAAGGAGTAATTTCTCACCTTTTAGGAAAGCTTTATAACCAAGAAAAGTTTCTTGGTTGAAAGCATTTAACACAATATAAATACGAGATGCAAGTAAAGGAAAATGGTTTATTCGTTTGAAAAATCTTATCCTGTATATTTTCATACTGAAGAAATTCTTGTTCAGAAATTGTAAATTCTGAGAGTTCGTGTTGGCACGGATATTCCTTCGTGGTTGTTTATGAAGGAAAAAACGCCCTTGTGTTTGAAGTTTGTCTTTGGGGATTTTCCCGAAATTTTTGAGAACTGGAGAAGTCAAAGGCCACAGTTTAGATTTTAAGTTGCATATAACACCATTTTATTTCCTACTGGACTAAGTAGAAAGTGTTAAGAGAAAAGTAAGGAAAGGAAGAAAAATAGTAAACATAGGACAAATTGTCTGTATTTCTCCTTTAAGAAAAAAAGAGAGAAGAACTGAAAAAGTAAAGTTTGTTTTTGTGAGTAACTCCAATTTTTGATATTTTGTAAACGGGTTTCCATCTTTTGATATCTATATTGTAAAAGGGATTTTTTTTTTAAATATTATATTGCATGCAAGTTTCGATTGCTTTTAAATGTCTATATTGTAAATGAGTTTGTTTCTTTTTAAAATGTTATATTGTAAACAGGTTACTAAGGGTACACAAGCTATATGCATTTTTAATTGTTACCTAACACGAGAAAATATTATGCAAACTTTTGCATTTATTATATAAATGAATTATTTCATTTTTCAAAACCTTTATCTTTTTATTTTAAATTCATTTTTATTTTTTGTATTTTCTCCAGTAATTTTATACCTTTTTTTTTTTTTATAAGTACCTTTGTTCTATAACGCTAGTTCTAACTGGAAATAGTTAAAATTTCAACAAGGCCTACGCACTTGAAGTGAATATCAAATTTATTCACGAATGATATTGATTTTTTTAAGTAAGCACAAGATAATTAAATAGCAATGGATGATGTTAGATGCGACTTGGAATAACTCTCTTTTGACCTGTTATACGCATTCTCATACAATGAAGAATATACACACATATGGGTTGCAAAAGGTTTGGTGTTTTAGGTTAAAAAGTTAGTGGTTATTATTGGTGCGTGTTCTTAGGGTTTTGCTTTCAACCTCATCTCATTTGGTGGTCGCTCTGAAAAAGAAGGAATTCAAGAAACGAAAGGAAAGAGACAAAGACAGAAGGCAGTTTTATGACTTAGGCTTTATTAACCGGTCATAACCACCCGTGGCTGGGGTATACCCCCCTGGCCACTAGTGCGACTACACACAGTTAAGGCCTAAACTCGAATGACCGAGGGATTATCTTCGGGAACAGAGTTGGTCCTTTTACTCGCACATGCGAGCTGGTTCTTCCGGTAAAGGCTCTTGGGAGATTTTTTAAAATTCTAATTTTATTTTAATTCCCCACACACATACACAAGACACATCAGCATAAAAAACATATTTCGTGGTGTAATACTAAACGAGTTAGTCTCATAAATCAATTATAACTGAGTATTTAACCACAAGTCTAATTAATTATTTAAATATTTCGCCAACAACTTGGCGTCAAAACGTGGTTGGTTGCTGGAACGTCTTTTTTAAACTTCAAAACTTGTCAACATGTTGGATTAAACTAGGAATAAAGTCAATTCCTCTATTTCACTAAGAATTATGATTACAGTATTTTACGTGTATTAGATTGGAAATGGGGATGATTGTGGGAACATGATTGGAGGACGGCATGTATAAAAGTAAAGAGACACCGGACACCGTTTGGTTTTTTTTAGCAAAGGTGAACCGAGCTAATTGCGAGCACAGAGAAACACGACGAACTTGGAGTGTGTGAGAGACAGACAGACAGACAGAGACAGAGATAGAGGGACGAAACTGTTGGAGTGAAAAAAAAATGTGAATTAGTTTTATATCTTTCAATCAGAAATTGTAAATTTTATCACCTACACAAGTAAACATTCCCTAACATTTTAATTAAAGTTAAGGAATGTTTACTTTTGTTTGTGTAGTTTGGTTCTCTAGTAGTGTAAGAACTGTGCGTAATAGTATATAACCAGCACTAGCTCCACATAATGCTTTAGTACATCCATAGATAAACTAACACTGAATAGTCGGTTAGGAAAGACAAACAACTAACTCACATGAGCAATGAACATATGAGTTTTTAATACGCACAACATGCAATAGCATAATTGTAATACATTGAGAGAAAATCAAGATAAAGAAGCCACTGTTCGATCCATGACTTTATTGAGACTGATAATACACATGTGTGTAAGATATATGAGAAAAATGGCGTAGGGATTTATCTTTGTTTCTTGAAGTGACGTTACTGAAGAGTTCTGGGTCAAGGGAGATAACTTATTTCCAACTATTACAATAATAAAATAATATATGTCCCAAGCTGTACTCAGTACTCCAGAGAGCAATTTGGTAATACAAAGAGTAATGTCAGGGTTGATCCCACTTGCGTTTAAAGGATCTTCATCGCCGCCATGTTGCATTTGAATTAGAATTTATCTCATTGGAGAGAGATAAGAAAAGGTGTTCACTTCACCAAAGGTGTTCACTTCACCAAAGAGAGAACAAGAAAAGGTTTTCATTTCATACGTGACCAACGGCTTCAAATCAGAGAAGCAAATTCTCAAGAGATCAAAGAAGACACTCCTCCAAACCAATATAACTCTTTGTTATCCAACAGTACCATAAAGTGATTTATAGAATTTACTAAATATATCCCTTCACTCAATAGAAATAAAATAGATAAAACAAGTTCACTACTCTAAGTTTTAAGATTAATTATTTCTTTTTATTTTAAAATTTTTATGTTTATTTCACGACTGATGTAGATCTTTTTATTTACGCTACAGTTGGTTAGGGTTACGCTGTGTCATGGTTTATTATTATTATTATTATTATTATTATTAAATGGCCGGGTTAGCTCAGTCAAGGTTCCTAGTTCGATACCGACCCTCGCCAACTCAGCGTATGAGTAGCACAGGGATATGTGTGGTAAAGGAAGGAGCTGTGGCGCTTCATCTTAGACACAAAAATAATCTCTTGGTCTAGCACTAGTGAAAAGGGGATAGACTCCCTCGCTGATTGGCCGATACCGACTTTACTTTACTTTTTACTTATTATTATTATTATTATTATTATTATTATTATTATTATTATTATTACATCCGTTGTTTTGACACTCCACAGCCTAAAACTACTCTTACAAATATAAAGTGGCCAATATCAAATATGGTTTACTTGTAACTATACATGCCTTTGTTCTTGATTTGTGTTTTCAAAACAAACAAACAAAAACAGTTGTTGGATAACCAAAGTGATACATTCCTCAGGAAATACTCGCAAAGAGGACATAAATTCCGGAAACAGGAAAATCCCGTCGAAAGAAATGAACGAATATAATAGTCACGTGTTGAAAAATGAAAATTTGTAAAAAGAAAGAAAAAAAAAGATAAATAAAAATGTCCAAAATTGGCATTGAACCAGTTATGTCGTGAACAAATACTGGAAGCTTAGTTGAGTCATTCCGACCTTTAGAGTAATGCTGTGAATTGTATTTCTCAGTCAAGAATATACCGGAAGACAAGCAAGTTGACCACATTTTATTATTGTATTCAGAAAATAATGTCTCTGATGTTTTAATCCATGGACTTTTGAAAACGAAGCCAATGAACGGAATCCAGTCGTTTTTTGGCAAACAAATTGGAACAAAATGCAGTTTTCAACAACAACAACAAATAAAGGCAAATTCCATGGCGGGAAAAGAAATGGAAGAACGGCTATTACAAGAGATTATCACCGGACAATACATCCAGAATTATAGAAACAGCTTCTTACAAAAAATGAAAAGTTATGGGTGCATGAAACTCTAAAGATTTGTAGGGAACACGAGACATCATTAAACTACATGAGACATCATTAAACTCGAGACATCATTAAACCACATGAGTCAGTCGAGATTCAAAACCGAAAAAAAAAACATTTGGAAAAATATGTTTAAATAAAAACAAAAAACAATTGTACACAAAAAAAAACACAGCAACGAACTCATATGACAAAAAGGAAGTAAAAATGAAAAGATCACCAAGGATCACAAAGAGACAACGAAAGGGAGGTGTGTGGTGTAATGGTTATCGTCACAGAAAAATGGACACAGTGAAGTGAGTTCAAATCCTGGATGAGGCTGTTTGCATTTCACATAGTACTAATACCTTTGGGAAAGGTATAAATCCAACTATTCTTCATCCAGTTATGGGTAAATAGTGGGACAGACTGGCCTCTAACCTTGGTTAGACAACCAGTTAGGAGAAGGAAAACTCTGTATTAAAACCTGTTAAACTTCGCATAAGAAATTGACCTTTTGTCACATCCTACTCGTGCGGAGGGGTAAATAAATATATATGTGATAATTGACCACATTACAGTTCCAACTTTTTAAGAAAATTCTGTAAAGAGTGGAAATTCAAATACCACCCGTTACCCCCCGTGATACTCACAATCAAATGGTATGGCAGAGCAGTTCATATAATCTGTGGAATTTGCCATGAAGAAAGCAACCTTGTGCAACAGTGAGATTGGTGTGTTTTTATTATGCCTTCGATCAACCCTGTTGTGTTAGTATAGCATTTAATTCTAAGGCTAACAGCAACAAATAAATTAATTAAATCTTAGTTTAATTCTAACAATTTATTAAAGACAAATAAAACAATGAGTAACAATATAAAGTCCTTCCTGTTATTGTGTTAGTATAGCATTTAATTCTAAGGCTAACAGCAACAAATAAATTAATTAAATCTTAGTTTAATTCTAACAATTTATTAAAGACAAATAAAACAATGAGTAACAATATAAAGTCCTTCCTGTTATTGTGTTAGTATAGCATTTAATTCTAAAAACTAACAGCAACAAATAAATTAATTAAATCTTAGTTTAATTCTAACAATTTATTAAAGACAAATAAAACAATGAGTAACAATATAAAGTCCTTCCTTTGTATAAAATTGAGTTTGAAGGACTTGCCGGCGCGCTAGAGAAGATATCTGGTATCTTATAGTAATTTCTTGGAGAGGTTTTCAAGTCGCTGCCTCGTCGGATCTGATCCGGGGTCTCTTCTGTTGAATTTAGGTATTTTGCGCCAAAACTTCTGGACTCCTCGCGAGATTTGGTATATCCAATCACAGAAAGTCTCTCCCTCACTCAACCCACACACCCCAATGGATGATGTCATTCCATCGCAAGACATTTCCATAACCGAAATTTTGTCAGCAACATTGCAGAAAGATGTGCAAACCACTAAGCGAGGAAAAATGGATATCTGGCCGTCTCTAGCAAGACAGTCGATACAGAAAATATATCATGTTCAGCATACAAAGGATCTTTCTTTCCTTAATGTGGGGTGGGGGGACAATATATCCGAGTGCGGAATCAGGACAACGGCAAATGAATCCTAACATGCAAGGAACCAAGGTCCCACAGTCCAAACCTCACAAGACAGGTCATTCGGTGTAACTGACGGCACTTGAAGTAAGATCACTACCCAAATGGAAACCAGGTTGTATAAAACCACCCCATGATTCATCACAGGTCCTCTTCAGAAGATCCTTCCAAAGTTAAGATCAACACCTTATCCAGAAATCCACCAGTAAACACCAGCAACAAAATATCTAACAATAACAAAACCCCGAGATCAGGTTGAATCATTCTCACCATCGTCATTTCATCGTCGTCATTCTCCTCATCATTACTTCGTTGTCGTCCTTCCCATCGTCGTCCTTACTAGAATTTGTTATTCACCAAAGTTTTGTTTATTCTCTTTATTTTGATTTTAACCTGATTTTAAGGAGTTGGACACTTAGATTCGATTAGAGTTTTTGTTGTGTTTTTGTTTAGTTTTGCTTTTTTGTTTTTGTTTATATATATATATATATATATATATATATATATAATATATATATATATATATATATATATATTAAAGCTGAATGAATCAATGTGAGCGGCAGATTGAACTTCCCATTTTATTCGTATGTTAATTTTCAGCAGCTAACGCCTGGCTTATATATAAGACTGGTCTTTTTTTCTTTAGTTAATTGCTAAGTTTAGCAAAATGATTTTAATCTTGTTTTTGTTTTGTTTTGTTTTGTTTTGTTTTATTCTCTGGTCGTATTTATTTTTTAATCTAATTCGTTTTTGCAAACTAACTTTCTTCCTGGTCACAATTATCTACCCACAGCTCATCAGGTGACCCAACGGGTCACTTTTCTTTTCTAGTATATATATATCGCATGATATCATATTGTAAAAGATAATTAACGATGCCATGAACAACCCAAAAAGACTTTTTAATGTCTCAGCCATAAATTTGACACGCAAGAAATTTAGTCCTATAAGAAACAGTTGTTAGGCAATTTTCACGTATTTTAATCTTCCTTTTACGTCTTCCTGCTGACTTGCATTCTTTTCCACATGTGTGACAGGTGTTGTTCTAATTGTAATCCATTCGATAATACAAATGTCGTCTAATTTCATTGACTTTATCAATGATTTTTCATTCCTGCAACACTGAGGAAGTTCCTCCCACACATATTGCAAGTTAGTCCCCATTGTTCATATTTTTAGAGGATAAAACTCAAATTAAAGGTTTCCATGCATTTAGTTTTAGTTTTTCGGTTCAAGATTCCTCAAAAACAATTTTCCCATGATAAAACAACTCCCTCTTCACACATTCTATGTTTGTGGTAGATAAATGATTGATTGATTGATTGATTTTAACATGTCAACCCATCTAGGGCTACTTTATGCCTAGAGGTTAGGGAATCACGTTCATTGTAGTTCATATTTACATTTTTTGTGTAATTCTTTCTTAAGAAGATCTTTTTGCGGACAATTTTGAATAACAGATCTGACACATAAATTGGACCCGTGTGAACTTGAGTAATGACAATGAATGGGGTACCCAATCAAGCTGTAATATCTATCAGTTTAATATTCGATTTCATCACCGAATTGATAGAATGACCTAAGAGAGAGAGAGACCCAAGTTACCTCTGCTAACAGCAGAAAGACCGACCAAAGACGAGACGAAAGGAAACTTTTGTGTGGACGACAAATTTGTGCAAGAAACCCTTTCGGGTTTATATAGATGATAATAATTAATAATATACATATAAGTCATAAGTCAGTATAGTAGTTGGCGGAGTGGCCAATTGTCGGTATCAGCCGGACAGCGAGTGAATCTATCCACTTTTCACTAGCGCTAAACCAGGGAGATTGTTTTGGGGAAAGTGGAGCACCATACCTACCGTCAGCTCCCCACTTTACCACAAATATCAGATTATCAAATCTGTGCTACTCATGCGTTGAGTTGGCGGTGACCAGTATCGAATCCAGAACCTTGCTTTTTCTTAGCCGAGTCCTCTACCGACTGAGCTAAATCGGTAACACAAATTAAAACTATATATGGTAATATCTTCACTTACAAGTGTCTCTCAGTTACGAACTGTCGATTGTTTGCTTTGTAAGTTGTAAGAGGAATTACGGGGTTCGTAGGGAGCTCTTATTCTCCCGGTGGTCGGCAATTATTTCGGATGAAAGAAGACAAACAACACAATGGAATTAATACACTTGTATTATAAAGGTACAAAAATTGCTGCAAATTTGTTGGCTTTGCTACAAGACTTATCTTGAGAGGTGAAATTAACAATTCGTTGGTGATGTGGCTCTAGAAAGGATTTCAACAAGCCGTCGTTGTAGAGTGCTGTTGAGACGTCTCTCTAGGTGAAATTAACAGTTCGTTGGTGAAGAGCGCTAGAAAAGGGATTCTACTCGCTGTGGTTTTGGAATGCTGTTAAAAACGCGTCCGTCTTTGGGGGGTGCTTTTTTGAGCGACTCGCCTAGTTAACTGCCCTTTTAAGTGTGCGGTGGATGGAGCACTTGTTAAGGTGACTCCTCAGGTCGACAGCCTTCAGATAAATGTTGGGGTTTGGTTTTGCTGCCAACATCGTATGTTGGCGATTCGCCCCCTAGCGACAGGGGAAGATAATTCTACTATCGGTTTTCCGATCGTTGTAAGCTAATATTAGAGGTACGAGCGAGCTTCAGATACACCTATGTTAATAAGTTCATTCAAAAATATTTAAGTTTCTAAATTTATTACGCCAAATAAAATATTATTTCATTTTAAAAATTGTTTTATACAAAATGGTATATTTTTCTAATTGAAAAAAAATTAATAAAAATTTGGTGAGGCGCTGGAACGTATTAATGACATTTCAGTTTATTTCAATGGAGAAAATTGATTTGATATACGAGGAAATTAAACTCGTAAGTCAAAGTACTAATGTACTAAATTCCAACTATTATTAGTTTCACGTTTTTACAATTATGTAACAACACAGCAACCTTTAGAGAAATATATATTTTTCATGCCTGACCCCAGGGTCATCATTTTGATGAAGTCATTGTTGTCGGCACAACATTCTTTTTCTTTCTTTTTCTTTTTTTTTTTCTTTTTGCTGCATGTGTATATAATATTATCTACTACATCCTTCTGGAAAGTTCGGATTACACTAGTCTTTCCTAGTGACCATTGGAAAAGACCACACAACCACTACTACGTCACAAAGAAATGGGATATGCTCCGTGGGGGTAGAATAACATCATGTCAGAAAACAGTGCAGAACCAAGACCAGCTAGATACTATATCGTGGCCTCGGCAGAACCATCTCAATAAAAATTAGTCGATAATAGTGAGATTGTAAATCGATTGAAGAGATCCAGTGTCAGGAATTCACCACGGTAAACAGGATTACTTTGTTTGTCGGTAAGGGTTACCAGTTTGTTTGGTTTTTGTTGTGTTTTGTTTGTTTTATTGTTGTTGTTTTTTTAATCGTCGTTTGAACTTGAATTATGTAGAACGTTATCTCAACTTTCCAGTCGAATTTGACGTTGTCATCTCCTCATTTAATTTACCTTAACATCATTGAATTAACGAATCATCACTGAGATTTTGTACACGGACATCGCTTATGAATTTCATGGTAATTCCATTTCTCGTTCAGTGTATTGACGTGTTATTTGGCCAGTTAATTTAAATCTTACATGATTTAATGAATACTTCGTTGCTGAAGAAAGAAAGAAAGAAAGAAAGAAAGAAAGAATCAGATGAGGGGTGTATGGGTGGATTTCGATATTTTCTAGACAGAAAATGATGTTGAAAGAAAGAAAGAAAGAAAGAAAGAAAGAAAGAATCAGATGAGGGGTGTATGGGTGGATTTCGATATTTTCTAGACAGAAAATAATGTTGAAATAAACAAAGAAAGAAAGAAATAAACCTTTTAAACAAATTTTCCCACTTTTATGCGTTAATCTGCTACTAAGAAATGTATGTCATGGGTATGACGTTAAACTACATCTAGTAGTGAGGTTCCAATTATGGAGCTCTGGGTGTGCTGAGTTCCCCTTCATAGCCATTACTCCCAAGTCCACCCTGACCTGGAGTGGTAGTACCTGTTAGGGTCCCATCTAATGGGATAAATAGATCAAAAATGAGTTTTGAAAATGTGTTAAAAATGAGTTTTAAAACCAAATTTGAATACCCAACAAAAATGAATATAACAAAAACGTCTTTGGCATTAAATCACCCAACAAGGTTGACATGCCGTAAAATCTGTGGGGATTAAAATAAAAATTTAAAAAAAAAAAAATTTAAAAAAACTATCATGGGCCTTCACCGGAGATGTCCTTCGCGCATGTGACCGACATCCGACTCCCAAGAGAATATCTCGGCCATTCAAGTTTAGGCCTTAACTGGATCTCGTCACTCCTACTAGCCAGGGAGATATTCCCTTGCTACAGACGACTATGACCAGTGAATAAAGCCTAAGTCATAAAACCACCTTCTGCCTTTGTCTCTTTCCTTTTCTTCCCTTGAATTCCTTCCTTTTCAGCATGACCACCAAATGAGATGGGGTAAAAATAAAAAACCATAAGAAAACACAACAAGAGTATCCAACTACACTTTAACCCTTTAAAACACCCAAAACCTCTTCTAACCCCATAAATCCAACCAACCAACCAACCAACCGAAGAAATGGAACAATTTCAAATTATTTTTTAACAATTTATTAAAATTTGTAAATTAAATGAAATCAAAATGAACCTTGTAAAGGTCAAGTTTTTTCCTATATTTTTTATAAATGAAAGGAAATTTCTCAAATCAAATAAATAATTTGCCAACAAGTTATTAAAATCTTTTATTTCAGTTTTGGCTTTACTAAAACATTTCCTCACACGTTCAAAAGAAATGTTTCCATAGATGAAACATGCAAATATCAAATATCAATTATGCAAATCATGAAATATGCAAATATGAAAAATTTACATAATATAAGTAAAGTCGTTAGAGTGGCCTAATGTCGGTATCAGCCAGACAGCGAGGAAGTCTATTCCCTTTTCACTAGTGCTAGACCAAGGAGATTGTTTTTGCATCTGAAGTGGAGTGCCACACCTACCATCAGCTCCTCACTTTACCGCACAGATTCCTGTGCTACTCGTATGCTGAGTGGGCGAGGGCTGGTATCGAGCCAGGAACCTTGTGATTCTTAGGCAAGTGCTCTACCGACTGAGCTAAACCAACATGCAAATATGAAATATAGACAATGAGATATAGACATAAGGTATAAATATAGAAAAAACAATTAGAAATGCAAATATATAAATGAATATATAAATATGTATAAATAAATAAACATGTAAATGAATATATTTGTTTATGTGATCATCTGTGTGTGTGTGTGCATGTGACTATTTACATTTCACACTCAACTAAAATTAATGTTATGTATGCATGCATGCGTGCGTGCGTGTGTGTGTGTGTGTGTGTGTGTGTTTGCATGTACATACTTGCATTTCTCTTTCAACTAAAAATATTGTTATATTTGTATGCATGTATTCATGAGTGATGTGTGTGTGTGTGTGTGTGTGTGAATGTACATACTTGTATTTCACACTCAACTAGAGCTATAATATTATATTTATATGTGTGTGTGTGTGTGTGTGTCTCTCTCTCTCTCTCTCTCTCTCTCTCTCTCTCTCTCTCTCTCTCTCTCTCTCTCAAATTGATTGTAGCTTGGGGAAATTTTTTTAAGTATAGCTTGGGGATAGTTTAAAATATTAAAAGTTAAAAACATTACCAATTAAAATGTTTTACATCCCAAGTGCTGAAAGTATTTTTTAATAAAAAAAATGTTGACTTTGATTTGTCTGTAATCATTATTGTCAAAAACAGTCAAACTTATTGGAAATATGAAATTCACATTTACTGTATTTATATTTTTCTAAAGTTTTTAGATAATATTTGTTTTAAATTAGGTGGTAAATGCAGAAACTTAACTTTGGACATCATTAAGTTTCAAGAGTGTGTGCTTGTGCTATAAAATTATAATAACTAATAAATATATGCACCCTCTGTGTGCAAGTATTTAAGTTTTAATGCAACAAAATATATTAAATTAAAAAGGCTAATGAAACTAAATAAGAATGCAGATAAAAAAGATTTGAAACTTATTCTTCCATTACTCCCATCTTTCATTGCTAAATTTTCCTAATTTAATTATTCTATTAAAATAGGAAGTAAAGAATAAAATTACAGCTATTTCTTCTTGTTAATCGATTTCTTTTAAGATTTATTCCCAAGATTTTTGCTCATATTCATTAAGATAAAACCAAACAATTAGAAATCAATAATACCAAGCACATATTTATTAAAATCAAATTTTTAATATCAATATGCAAATTAACCTATAAAACACTATTTTGTTGTATATATAAATACAATTGCATGTTGTAAAACAATTTTATTGATAATTGAGGTTTAAATAAGCATATTCATGGAGAATGTGATGTAAACGACTAAGGGAATTGTGACTTGAGTAGTGATATAGTTTTGGTTACAGACAGACAAATACACAATCTCCATTATAATAAGATGTAGTGACAAGTAAAAACTAAAAAAACAAAAGCTAAATACTTTAATAGTTAAAGCAATATGATAAATAAATATTAAATATTAAACTCACAAAGTTTTACAACCAGAGTATTGATATTCATGGAACATAAGTTGTAGGAAAACTTTGTGAGTTTAAATGGATTTTATTTGTTTTTATTTTTAATGATATTCATGTTATATTGGTTCTATGTCAATTTTGTATTAAGCCCTGTTTTAATAAGAGCTGTTGATAATACTGTTTTAATTATTAAACTAACATTTTTGGTTTTAAATCAACAGTATTTATTTTAAAGCAAAATTCACACATATAATCCAACTATTGAGTGAAGAAATCTTCCTTACAACATTGTAGTTTTTCAGTTGTTGTAATTTACAGAAATCAATGAATTGTCAGGGTCACAGAGCAAAATTATATTTGGCAAAGATAACAAAAAAGATTTATCTGTAAGCATAATAGACTATTTCAGGGAACCTAGAGGAATTATCTATTATTTTCAGATGCATCTTCAGATGGGAACCAATAATCTATTAACCTAAATTTTTCAACCTAAATTTTTTTGTTATTTTTTCCTTTAAATCACTTTATATGTAATTTAATAGTTTTGATATCACTATATATAATTTAATATATATAGTTTTGATATTTCTATATATATATTTTGATATTTCATTTCAAATAAGGATTTACTCTGATGAAGGTCAAATTTTCTTTGTGTGCGGAACATTTCTACATTTTTTCTATTATTATTATTATTTCATTTCATTTGGTTATTTAAAAATAATAATAGTTTGAATAATGTAGACATGGATAAACTTGTGATCGAAACACGTGTAAGTAAAATTGATTAAAATATCCTATATTATCCATTCTATACTTTCTTTCCTTTATTCATTTTTTCCAACATATTTTGATATATACAGTTTTGATATCACTTTATATATAGTTTGATATTTTATCAGATGTTATCACTTTATATGCACTGTTCATCCTTTTCTTGTGTTAGATCTATTCAGAAAAAATGAATAAGAATGATTTTATCTGTTCACAAATTATTTTGATTAAAATTATTATATTTTTCTAAAAACTTTGAAAAATAATCTTTTATAACATAAATTCTGGACACAACTGGAGAAGTAAGTGACATCTTTCTATGGAAACCAGCACATGGACATGCTAGTGTGGGTCGTTCAACAAAGATCTACATGGACCAACTATGTGCAGACACTGGATGCTGCACAGAACCTACCAGGGACAATGAGTGATAGGGACAGTTGGTGAGAGGTTGTCATTGATATCCATGCTGTTGGCATGACATGATGATGATGATGATGATGATGATGATGATGATTACTTAATAAACTGAATGGATATTTTGATCACCAAATATTTTTATTCACATTTTGTGTGTTTCTTCTCCTGTAAGAAACAGGATGTAAATTATCTCAATTGAACCAAAAGATGGTTATTTCCTAGTTGAGTAACATGAGTGACCCAGAAAAAACAGAACTCTAATTATTTATTTATTTTCCCATTAAACTAACCCTAAACCCTAATCCTAACCCTAAACCCTAACCCTAACCCTTGTTGGACTTAAACTTGTTTAAAACAAATTAAAATTAAAATTAACAGTTTTATAACAAAATTTGAGGGTTCTGTTTTTCTGGGCCACCCTGCAATATTATGTTACTCAACTAGGAGGGGTTAGGGTTTAGGGTTAGTGTTAGGGTTAGGGTTGGGGTTTAGGGTTAGTTTAATGGGAAAATAAATAATTTTGGTTCTGTTTTTTTCTCGGTCAGCCTGTAATATCATGTTACTCAACTAGGAAATAACCCAAAAGATTTTTTATGCACATACCATGTGACACATACATGAAAGAAAAAAAGAAATTGATTTGATTTTTTCTTTCAATTTGCTAATAAGAAAAATGGTGGATTTGCAATTATATAACAGTAAATTCTTTTCTGTTTGTTGCATGTATATTGCTTTCACAGTTTTTATCCATCACAAGTCATGGGATAATAGGTCCTTTCCTTTAACAGGAACAGTAAGTGTATGAGTAGATTTTAGGTAAGTAAGGGTTTTTGACCCAACTTTTTGACATCCCCTTCCAGATCAAGGGATAAGGTGAAGTCCAGGAAGTTAATGAAGGATCAGTTTCAGTGAATGGTCAGGCAAAGCTTTGATGCAATGGATAACCCTTCTTTCACTTTATAATACATTTGTGCTAGATTATCATTGACCTTACAAGAAGGTTCATCTAACATTTAACAGGTCATTTGTCACAAGGAGGGTTAGTTTGTGGGAACATATATATATATATATATATATATATATATATATATATATATATATATATATAGTAAAGAAAATTTTAAAAATCGGCTATTTTGCAGTTATGGTACCATTTCCACTCGCAAGAATATATATTGCTCTGTTTATAAAGATTAAACATCGAGCTCCCAAATTGGACCTGAACATTTAACTGTTGGAAGAAAGGACCAGCTTAGAATCATCCTAATCACAAATTACCTGGTAACCCACCTACACACACACATATATATATATATATATATGTTAAAAGAAAGGAAATGAATCCGACAATATGAGTAAGAAAAGGTGGAATGAAAACATCACACAATGCTTTTAAAGAAGAAAAAAATATCATCCACATGTAAATTATATTATAAATTGTTTTCTTCTTTAACAGCATTGTGTGATGTTTTCATTCCACCTTTTCTTACTCATATATATATATATATATATATATATATATATATATATATATATATATATATTAATCCTTATATATGGTCCTGGTCACCATTATTAGCAACCTTTCATTTTTTTTACTATATCTTCAGAATTAAATGGAAAATAACCAAATTTATATAAACTTGTTTATCATTTTCTGTTCTTTATCAACCATAAGTTGTCAATAGACGAAAGCTGTTTCACTAGATTCAGGTTTTTTTGTTTTTTGGTTGTTTTTTTTGGGGGGGTCAGGAGATATTCTACATTATGTGTTGAAATTTCATGGGTGTCAATAATTGTGACCAGGACTGTATACATTTTTAAGTATTTTTATTTTATTTATGTTTTAATTTATTCTGTTTGTTATATAAAATAAGATTTTTGAAAAATGTTTTTAGCAAAAACACCAACATTTAGCATAATGGTGTTTGAGGGTGGGTAGAATCTTGGCTAGCTTTTCTTGTCTTGAAACTATATATATATATATATATATATATATATATATATATATATATATATATATATATATATCACACTTTAAAATTAAGCATCTCTTATTACATTATAACAAAGTACTCCCAAAAGTAATGAATGGTCAAGCATACATATACAAAATAAACAGAGAAATGACAATTGAAATGATATTATACATATCTATAAAAAAAAAAAGAAATGATGAAATACATTGTGAGAAAATGTCTTGTGAAAAGTTTAACATTATGATGATTAAACTGTAAAAGAAACAATAAAATAATACATAAAAGTCGTCAGGGTGGTCTAAAGTCGGTATCAGCCTACCAGCGAGGGAGTCTATCCCCTTTTCAATAGCATTAGACCAAGGAGATTATTTTGGCATCTGAGGTGGAGCACTATACCTACCATCAGCTCCTTACTTTACCATACAGATCCCTGTGCTACTCATACACTGAGTTGGCAAGGGCGGGTATCGAACTAGGAACCTTGTGGTTTCTAGCCGAATGCTCTACCAACTGAAAAGCCTTAAATTTGATCTTTTGCAAATTAAAAGAAAAGCATTAAATTTGATCACATAAAATTCTTATAAATTTTTTCAATATTTTTTTTAACCATTAACTCTTATTAAAATTATTATCAACATATAAAATTATTAAATGTTAAGAACAAACACTCATTTATTTTAGAAACTGACCAAGATTTTCCTTTTGTAAATTATAAAACAATGAACAAATTAGAATAGATAATCCCTGAGTAATGACAATACAACAAAAATCTTTAACTAAAATATCATCCACATGTAATACTAACTTTGAGTATTTTAATTCTGTCTGTTACAAATAACTACAAATATATTAACTTTGAGTATTTTAATTCTGTCTGTTACAAATAACTACAAAATATTAACTTTGAGTATTTTAATTCTGTCTGTTACAAATAACTAAAAATATATTAACTTTGAGTATTTTAATTCTGTCTGTTACAATAACTACAAATATATTAACTTTTAATGAGTATTTTAATTCTGTCTGTTACAAATAACTACAAATATATTAACTTTGAGTATTTTAATTCTGTCTGTTACAAATAACTAAAATATATTAACTTTGAGTATTTTAATTCTGTCTGTTACAAATAACTACAAAATATTTTTAATTCTGTCTGTTACAAATAACTAAAATATATTAACTTTGAGTATTTTAATTCTGTCTGTTACAAATAACTACAAATATATTAACTTTGAGTATTTTAATTCTGTCTGTTACAAATAACTAAAATATATTAACTTTGAGTATTTTAATTCTGTCTGTTACAAATAACTACAAATATATTAACTTTGAGTATTTTAATTCTGTCTGTTACAAATAACTACAAATATATTAACTTTGAGTATTTTAATTCTGTCTGTTACAAATAACTACAAATATATTAACTTTGAGTATTTTAATTCTGTCTGTTACAAATAACTACTAACTGTTACAAATACTACAAATATTAACTTTGAGTATTTTAATTCTGTCTGTTACAAATAACTACAAATATATTAACTTTGAGTATTTTAATTCTGTCTGTTAACAATTTTAATTCTGTCTGTACAAATAACTATATTAACTTTGAGTATTTTAATTCTGTCTGTTACAAATAACTACAAATATATTAACTTTGAGTATTTTAATTCTGTCTGTTACAAATAACTACAAATATATTAACTTTGAGTATTTTAATTCTGTCTGTTACAAATAACTACAAATATATTAACTTTGAGTATTTTAATTCTGTCTGTTACAAATAACTACAAATATATTAACTTTGAGTATTTTAATTCTGTCTGTTACAAATAACTACAAATATATTAACTTTGAGTATTTTAAGTTTTAATTCTGTCTGTTACAAATAATACAAATATATTTATAAAATAATGTAAATAGAAATGTTTAATTTAAAAGTCAAGTTTTTTTAAAAGTCAAGTTTGTAAAGTTAGAAGATGGTTTTAAATTTTTTTTTTCATTTAGCTTAAAATATTATTTTTGAAATATTATTAGTATTTATTATATTTAAAATATTATTAGTATTTATTCTTATATATTGTTTTATTATCACTAAATTTATATTGTTTTATTATCACTAAAATTTATATTGTTTTATTATCACTAAATTATATTGTTTTATTATCACTAAATTTATATTGTTTTATTATCACTAAAAATTTATATTGTTTTATTATCACTAATTTATATTGTTTTATTATCACTAAATTTATTTTTATTATCACTAAATTTATATTGTTTTATTATCACTAAATTTATATTGTTTATTATCACTAAATGTATATTGTTTTATTATCACTAAATTTATATTGTTTATTATCACTAAATTATATTGTTTTATTATCACTAAAAATTTATATTGTTTTATTATCACTAAATTTATATTGTTTTATTATCACTAAATTTATATTGTTTTATTATCACTAAAAATTTATATTGTTTTATTATCACTAAATTTATATTGTTTTATTATCACTAAATTTATATTGTTTTATTATCACTAAATTATATTGTTTTATTATCACTAAAATTTATATATTGTTTTATTATCACTAAATGTATATTGTTTTATTATCACTAAATTTATCATTGATCATGCAAACTATATTTATATGAGATTAAATAAACCTTGTTAAAATTAATTCATTTATAATTCTGAAGTAGACAACATATTTACTGAATAATAATATTGATTCTTGGAGAGATACTTAATTGCTTTGGGGTTGAAGGGTTTTTTGTTTTGTTTTTTATATATATATTTACTTGTGATTTATTTTCTTAATATTTTTGGATGAAAAATCCCTTCGCCAGAAGAATTCTGAAAGTTCAGAGCCTTATAGAGCAATGGTGACTGGTGCCTGAATCAATCCATTTTGTTATATTTTGAATTTTTTTTTTTTTTTCATATTTTTACACTTATACATATATATATAGGTGAATGGTATTAAGTATTTCCATAATAGGATTCAACCAAATTTGAGAACTCAAATGTACATATAAGAATTTTTCATATATACATATAAATAGCCGTATATGAACATATATTTATATATATGGAGTATAGTATAAGTAAATAGATGAAAACTTTAGTTTATCAGATGTAAATTTATTTCAGCTTATTTAGCCTCTTTGAATTTGATTTCAGAATGGACAAGAATTGCAGATTAGGTTTATTCAAATATTTAAATAAACCTAAAATGTAATTTTTGTCCATTCTGAAATCAGATTTGAAGAGGCTAAATAGGCTGAAATAAATTTATATCTTGTAAACTAAGGTTTTCATCTATTAACTTATATATATATGTACACTTACACACATATACTCACATAAAATGTTGTCAGGGTGGCCTAATGTTGGTATCAGCCAGACAGCGAGGGAGTCTATCCCGTTTTCACTAGCGCTAGACCATGGAGATTATTTTAGTGTCTAAGGTGGAGCACTAAACCTATCATCAGCTCCTCACTTTACTGCACAGAATCCTGTGCCCCTATGCTACTCATACACTGAGTTGGTGAGGGCTAGTATTGAACCAGTGATTCCTAGCCGAATGTTCTACTGTTCTACTAAGCCGGCCTTGATAATATATAGACAATATACATTATTATGTATTGTGTCTGCATACAATCAAATTCTTTAATAATTACAGAGTGTACAGATTTTTTTTTAGAATCAATTGATATTTGAATATTAATAGAATATACAATCACAATATTTCATACCAATAAAAAGTTATCTTAGTAAGTATTTGTAGTGGTACAGGTATTTGTTACAAAAAATATTTTCAGAAGCAATATAATTTGGTATGTAGTTTATACACATTTTTTTTTTTTTTTTGGTACATATAATATATTTATTATACCTTCAAGTGTACAATTATTTTTAGTATATGTAATTTATATATATGTGCAGTGGGAATATAAACTTATAACAATACTCTACTTGACCGAATGAAATATGAGATCATTAAGGCCTATATTATTATTATTATTATTATTATTATTATTATTATTATTATTATTATTCCCTGTCACTAGAAGCAAAACTTGTATGTTGCCTGGTCTAAAAATGCTTCAGAGAAATGTCATTATCTACTATGAACTCTGTTTAGACTAACAATTGAAGTCTTTCATGAAGCCCTACTGAGACTAATTTAAAACTATCTTGTATTTCCTTTCAGATCAACCACATTGCAAAAAGTAGTTATTTGTCCTCACAGGATATGAAATGTGATATACAGTGTGTGTGTGTGTGTGTGTGTGTGTGTGTGTGTGTGTGTGTGTGTGTGTGTGCGTAATTTCTCCACTTTGAAAAAATGCTTCTGTCCCTTTATTGTCTGAAGACACTGGATACCATAATCCTCTCTTTTCATAGCTCTGGGAATTGGTTTTCTGGGAAGCAGATTCCTGCTACCTAGAGAGATCATTTTTCAATCCATCACCAAAGAGTGGAAGCTGAAGACAACAATGTCTTAACAAAGATTAAAACTGAAGGCAAACAAAAAGTTTTTCTAAAAATACAATTATACATTAATTTGAACAGTTTAATCCAGAGTATTGTATGAATTAAACCCTAAGTTATTTTTTCTTATTATAACATTTTATATCAGATATGATAAGGTATGAATGCTACTATTCTCCCTCCTGCTATGGGTAAATAGTGGGGCAGACTGGACTCTTTAACCTTGGTTTGGCAACCAATCTAGGAGAAGGAAAAACTATAAATTCAAACCTGTTAAACTCTGTTTAAAAAATCGACCTTGTGTCACATCTTGCTCAAAAAGAGGAGGTAAATACGTATAAGTTGACACATTCTTAGTAATATGAGGAACAAAAAGCTAAAGAAATATGACTGATGTCTGAATTGTCTGAATTGTTGCTAACTGAAGATGTAATTTTGGCATTTCATTGTTCAGTAAAAGAAAAGTAGATGACTGAAACATATTTGTATCTGTATGGTGAATATAAGTAATACATTTCGATAGAATATTTTGTACAATAGCAAAGAATTAAAGGATGTGTTATTTATTCAGTAGGATGTGTAAAACTGGACTTATGAGTCATTTGTGTGCTCACAATCAAGCACCTTTGCAGAAATAGCTTTCTGTAAAGAAATGACAATCACCATAACATCTTAAAGCTGTTCATTTTGTTTTATGTACAATCTATTTGAAACAGATCTTTAAAACGACAGAGTAGATTAAAATGAACGTTTTAATTTGCTTATTTAATGGTTATACAATTTTCAAATTATATTACATTGTTCTATATTTGAGGGCTCATGAGAGGAAAGGTTCTGGTGGTGGAGTTATAGGATTGTGAGGGACGGCAATGATCTGTAAAGATTATGCTATTGCTATATTTAATGGTTATTCAATTTTCAAATTATATTACATTGTTCTATATGGCCGGTTTAGCTCAGTCAGTAGAGCGTCCGACTAGGAATCGCAAGGTTCTGTGTTCAATACCAGCACTCGCCAACTCAGCATATGAGTAGCACAAGGATCTGTGCAATAAAGTGAGATGCTGATGGTAGGTGTAGCACTCCACCTCAGACACAAAAATAATCTCCTTGGTCTAGCGTTAATTAAAAGGGGATAAACTCCTTCACTGTCTGGCTGATACTGACTTTAGGCCACCCCGCTGACTTTAGGCCACCCCGCTGACAGCGCATGAGTAGCACAGCTTGGGTAATTTCATCTGTACGGTAAAGCATCTGGGAGCTGATGGTAGTTGTGGCTCTCCATCTCAGCAAACTCTCCTTGGTCTAGCACTAGTGAAAAGGGGATGGACTATCTCACTGTCCAGCTGATACCAACATTAGGCCATTCTGCAGATTTTATTTAACAGCATTGATACTTATGAACCAAAAATATGAATAAGTATCTGTCCAAAAATAAACAGACAAGGTTAATTTCAAAAGTAAAGTCTCCAAAGGACTGAGGACGCAGGGAAACTGTTCATACTGCTATAGGCAACACTGTTATGTTTGTTGTGCATATGCCTGCACCTCACTGTCATGTTCAGTCTTGGTAGTTATTTATGATGGAGCTCTTGATTGACGCTACCACCAAGTGTGAAGTTTGTGCAGTTGTTCAGTTTTTGAATTCAAAAGGCATTAAACTAATTGAAATTCATCACCTGTTAAGGGCAGTGTATGGCATGTCATGCATGGATGTCAAAAACGTCTACAAGTGGTGTTGGCAGTTTTTTCCTTTACATGTGGGTGTGAGCTGGTGTATGACATGGGCATACAAAAACTGTATCAACTGAAATGCCGATTATGTCTACAAGTGGTGTTGGCAGTTTGTTTCCTTTACATGTGGGTGTGAGCTGGTGTATGACATGGGCATACAAAAACTGCATCAACTGAAATGCCGATTATGTCTACAAGTGGTGTTGGGAGTTTGTAATGACTATGATATTCAACATTTCCTTTACATGTGGGTGTGAGCTGGTGTATGACATGGGCATACAAAAACTGCATCAACTGAAATGCCGATTATGTCTACAAGTGGTGTTGGGAGTTTGTAATGACTATGATATTCAACATTTCCTTTACATGTGGGTGTGAGCTGGTGTATGACATGGGCATACAAAAACTGCATCAACTGAAATGCCGATTATGTCTACAAGTGGTGTTGGGAGTTTGTAATGACTATGATATTCAACATTTCCTTTACATGTGGGTGTGAGCTGGTGTATGACATGGGCATACAAAAACTGCATCAACTGAAATGCCGATTATGTCTACAAGTGGTGTTGGGAGTTTGTAATGACTATGATATTCAACATTTCCTTTACATGTGGGTGTGAGCTGGTGTATGACATGGGCATACAAAAACTGCATCAACTGAAATGCCGATTATGTCTACAAGTGGTGTTGGGAGTTTGTAATGACTATGATATTCAACATTTCCTTTACATGTGGGTGTGAGCTGGTGTATGACATGGGCATACAAAAACTGCATCAACTGAAATGCCGATTATGTCTACAAGTGGTGTTGGGAGTTTGTAAGGACTAAGATATTCAACATTTCCTTTACATATGGGTGAGCTGGTGTATGACATGGGCATACAAAAACTGCATCAACTGAAATGCCGATTATGTCTACAAGTGGTGTTGGGAGTTTGTAATGACTATGATATTCAACATTTCCTTTACATGTGGGGGAGCTGGTGTATGACATGGGCATACAAAAACTGCATCAACTGAAATGCCGATTATGTCTACAAGTGGTGTTGGCAGTTTGTAAGGACTATGATATTCAACATTTCCTTTACATGTGGGTGTGAGCTGGTGTATGACATGGGCATACAAAAACTGCATCAACTGAAATGCCGATTATGTCTACAAGTGGTGTTGGCAGTTTGTAAGGACTATGATATTCAACATTTCCTTTACATATGGGTGAGCTGGTGTATGACATGGGCATACAAAAACTGCATCAACTGAAATGCCGATTATGTCTACAAGTGGTGTTGGGAGTTTGTAAGGACTAAGATATTCAACATTTCCTTTACATATGGGTGAGCTGGTGTATGACATGGGCATACAAAAACTGCATCAACTGAAATGCCGATTATGTCTACAAGTGGTGTTGGGAGTTTGTAAGGACTAAGATATTCAACATTTCCTTTACATGGGTGAGCTGGTGTATGACATGGGCATACAAAAACTGCATCAACTGAAATGCCGATTATGTCTACAAGTGGTGTTGGGAGTTTGTAAGGACTAAGATATTCAACATTTCCTTTACATGTGGGTGTGAGCTGGTGTATGACATGGGCATACAAAAACTGCATCAACTGAAATGCCGATTATGTCTACAAGTGGTGTTGGC
The DNA here is from genome assembly GCA_023376005.1 of Doryteuthis pealeii. Taxonomy (NCBI): domain Eukaryota; kingdom Metazoa; phylum Mollusca; class Cephalopoda; order Myopsida; family Loliginidae; genus Doryteuthis; species Doryteuthis pealeii. The sequence continues at coordinate 16,012,090 of CM042179.1, forward strand.
AGTTTGTTTCCTTTACATGTGGGTGTGAGCTGGTGTATGACATGGGCATACAAAAACTGCATCAACTGAAATGCCGATTATGTCTACAAGTGGTGTTGGCAGTTTTTTCCTTTACATGTGGGTGTGAGCTGGTGTATGACATGGGCATACAAAAACTGCATCAACTGAAATGCCGATTATGTCTACAAGTGGTGTTGGGAGTTTGTAATGACTAAGATATTCAACATTTCCTTTACATGTGGGTGTGAGCTGGTGTATGACATGGGCATACAAAAACTGCATCAACTGAAATGCCGATTATGTCTACAAGTGGTGTTGGCAGTTTGTTTCCTTTACATGTGGGTGTGAGCTGGTGTATGACATGGGCATACAAAAACTGCATCAACTGAAATGCCGATTATGTCTACAAGTGGTGTTGGGAGTTTGTAATGACTAAGATATTCAACATTTCCTTTACATGTGGGTGTGAGCTGGTGTATGACATGGGCATACAAAAACTGCATCAACTGAAATGCCGATTATGTCTACAAGTGGTGTTGGCAGTTTGTTTCCTTTACATGTGGGTGTGAGCTGGTGTATGACATGGGCATACAAAAACTGCATCAACTGAAATGCCGATTATGTCTACAAGTGGTGTTGGGAGTTTGTAATGACTATGATATTCAACATTTCCTTTACATGTGGGTGTGAGCTGGTGTATGACATGGGCATACAAAAACTGCATCAACTGAAATGCCGATTATGTCTACAAGTGGTGTTGGGAGTTTGTAATGACTAAGATATTCAACATTTCCTTTACATGTGGGTGTGAGCTGGTGTATGACATGGGCATACAAAAACTGCATCAACTGAAATGCCGATTATGTCTACAAGTGTGTTGGATTGTTTCCTTTACATGTGGGTGTGAGCTGGTGTATGACATGGGCATACAAAAACTGCATCAACTGAAATGCCGATTATGTCTACAAGTGGTGTTGGGAGTTTGTAATGACTAAGATATTCAACATTTCCTTTACATGTGGGTGTGAGCTGGTGTATGACATGGGCATACAAAAACTGCATCAACTGAAATGCCGATTATGTCTACAAGTGGTGTTGGCAGTTTGTAATGACTGATATTCAACATTTCCTTTACATGTGGGTGTGAGCTGGTGTATGACATGGGCATACAAAAACTGCATCAACTGAAATGCCGATTATGTCTACAAGTGGTGTTGGAGTTTGTAATGACTAGATATTCAACATTTCCTTTACATGTGGGTGTGAGCTGGTGTATGACATGGGCATACAAAAACTGCATCAACTGAAATGCCGATTATGTCTACAAGTGGTGTTGGCAGTTTGTAATGACTATGATATTCAACATTTCCTTTACATGTGGGTGTGAGCTGGTGTATGACATGGGCATACAAAAACTGCATCAACTGAAATGCCGATTATGTCTACAAGTGGTGTTGGCAGTTTGTAATGACTAAGATATTCAACATTTCCTTTACATGTGGGTGTGAGCTGGTGTATGACATGGGCATACAAAAACTGCATCAACTGAAATGCCGATTATGTCTACAAGTGGTGTTGGAGTTTGTAATGACTAAGATATTCAACATTTCCTTTACATGTGGGTGTGAGCTGGTGTATGACATGGGCATACAAAAACTGCATCAACTGAAATGCCGATTATGTCTACAAGTGGTGTTGGCAGTTTGTAATGACTAAGATATTCAACATTTCCTTTACATGTGGGTGTGAGCTGGTGTATGACATGGGCATACAAAAACTGCATCAACTGAAATGCCGATTATGTCTACAAGTGGTGTTGGCAGTTTGTAATGACTAAGATATTCAACATTTCCTTTACATGTGGGTGTGAGCTGGTGTATGACATGGGCATACAAAAACTGCATCAACTGAAATGCCGATTATGTCTACAAGTGGTGTTGGAGTTTGTAAGGACTAAGATATTCAACATTTCCTTTACATGTGGGTGTGAGCTGGTGTATGACATGGGCATACAAAAACTGCATCAACTGAAATGCCGATTATGTCTACAAGTGGTGTTGGGAGTTTGTAATGACTAAGATATTCAACATTTCCTTTACATGGTGTGAGCTGGTGTATGACATGGGCATACAAAAACTGCATCAACTGAAATGCCGATTATGTCTACAAGTGGTGTTGGAGTTTGTAAGGACTAAGATATTCAACATTTCCTTTACATGTGGTGTGAGCTGGTGTATGACATGGGCATACAAAAACTGCATCAACTGAAATGCCGATTATGTCTACAAGTGGTGTTGGGAGTTTGTAAGGACTAAGATATTCAACATTTCCTTTACATGTGGGTGTGAGCTGGTGTATGACATGGGCATACAAAAACTGCATCAACTGAAATGCCGATTATGTCTACAAGTGGTGTTGGAGTTTGTAATGACTAAGATATTCAACATTTCCTTTACATGTGGGTGTGAGCTGGTGTATGACATGGGCATACAAAAACTGCATCAACTGAAATGCCGATTATGTCTACAAGTGGTGTTGGGAGTTTGTAAGGACTAAGATATTCAACATTTCCTTTACATGTGGGTGTGAGCTGGTGTATGACATGGGCATACAAAAACTGCATCAACTGAAATGCCGATTATGTCTACAAGTGGTGTTGGAGTTTGTAATGACTAAGATATTCAACATTTCCTTTACATGTGGTGTGAGCTGGTGTATGACATGGGCATACAAAAACTGCATCAACTGAAATGCCGATTATGTCTACAAGTGGTGTTGGAGTTTGTAATGACTAAGATATTCAACATTTCCTTTACATGTGGGTGTGAGCTGGTGTATGACATGGGCATACAAAAACTGCATCAACTGAAATGCCGATTATGTCTACAAGTGGTGTTGGAGTTTGTAAGGACTAAGATATTCAACATTTCCTTTACATGTGGTGTGAGCTGGTGTATGACATGGGCATACAAAAACTGCATCAACTGAAATGCCGATTATGTCTACAAGTGGTGTTGGAGTTTGTAATGACTAAGATATTCAACATTTCCTTTACATGTGGGTGTGAGCTGGTGTATGACATGGGCATACAAAAACTGCATCAACTGAAATGCCGATTATGTCTACAAGTGGTGTTGGCAGTTTGTAATGACTAAGATATTCAACATTTCCTTTACATGTGGGTGTGAGCTGGTGTATGACATGGGCATACAAAAACTGCATCAACTGAAATGCCGATTATGTCTACAAGTGGTGTTGGGAGTTTGTAATGACTAAGATATTCAACATTTCCTTTACATGGTGTGAGCTGGTGTATGACATGGGCATACAAAAACTGCATCAACTGAAATGCCGATTATGTCTACAAGTGGTGTTGGCAGTTTGTAATGACTAAGATATTCAACATTTCCTTTACATGTGGGTGTGAGCTGGTGTATGACATGGGCATACAAAAACTGCATCAACTGAAATGCCGATTATGTCTACAAGTGGTGTTGGAGTTTGTAATGACTAAGATATTCAACATTTCCTTTACATGTGGTGTGAGCTGGTGTATGACATGGGCATACAAAAACTGCATCAACTGAAATGCCGATTATGTCTACAAGTGGTGTTGGCAGTTTGTAATGACTAAGATATTCAACATTTCCTTTACATGTGGGTGTGAGCTGGTGTATGACATGGGCATACAAAAACTGCATCAACTGAAATGCCGATTATGTCTACAAGTGGTGTTGGAGTTTGTAATGACTAAGATATTCAACATTTCCTTTACATGTGGGTGTGAGCTGGTGTATGACATGGGCATACAAAAACTGCATCAACTGAAATGCCGATTATGTCTACAAGTGGTGTTGGAGTTTGTAAGGACTAAGATATTCAACATTTCCTTTACATGTGGGTGAGCTGGTGTATGACATGGGCATACAAAAACTGCATCAACTGAAATGCCGATTATGTCTACAAGTGGTGTTGGAGTTTGTAATGACTAAGATATTCAACATTTCCTTTACATGTGGGTGTGAGCTGGTGTATGACATGGGCATACAAAAACTGCATCAACTGAAATGCCGATTATGTCTACAAGTGGTGTTGGGAGTTTGTAATGACTAAGATATTCAACATTTCCTTTACATGTGGTGTGAGCTGGTGTATGACATGGGCATACAAAAACTGCATCAACTGAAATGCCGATTATGTCTACAAGTGGTGTTGGAGTTTGTAAGGACTAAGATATTCAACATTTCCTTTACATGTGGGTGTGAGCTGGTGTATGACATGGGCATACAAAAACTGCATCAACTGAAATGCCGATTATGTCTACAAGTGGTGTTGGCAGTTTGTAATGACTAAGATATTCAACATTTCCTTTACATGTGGGTGTGAGCTGGTGTATGACATGGGCATACAAAAACTGCATCAACTGAAATGCCGATTATGTCTACAAGTGGTGTTGGGAGTTTGTAAGGACTAGATATTCAACATTTCCTTTACATATGGGTGAGCTGGTGTATGACATGGGCATACAAAAACTGCATCAACTGAAATGCCGATTATGTCTACAAGTGGTGTTGGGAGTTTGTAAGGACTAAGATATTCAACATTTCCTTTACATGTGGTGTGAGCTGGTGTATGACATGGGCATACAAAAACTGCATCAACTGAAATGCCGATTATGTCTACAAGTGGTGTTGGGAGTTTGTAAGGACTAAGATATTCAACATTTCCTTTACATGGGTGTGAGCTGGTGTATGACATGGGCATACAAAAACTGCATCAACTGAAATGCCGATTATGTCTACAAGTGGTGTTGGGAGTTTGTAATGACTAAGATATTCAACATTTCCTTTACATGTGGTGTGAGCTGGTGTATGACATGGGCATACAAAAACTGCATCAACTGAAATGCCGATTATGTCTACAAGTGGTGTTGGGAGTTTGTAAGGACTAAGATATTCAACATTTCCTTTACATGTGGTGTGAGCTGGTGTATGACATGGGCATACAAAAACTGCATCAACTGAAATGCCGATTATGTCTACAAGTGGTGTTGGAGTTTGTAAGGACTAGATATTCAACATTTCCTTTACATGTGGGTGTGAGCTGGTGTATGACATGGGCATACAAAAACTGCATCAACTGAAATGCCGATTATGTCTACAAGTGGTGTTGGAGTTTGTAATGACTAAGATATTCAACATTTCCTTTACATGTGGTGTGAGCTGGTGTATGACATGGGCATACAAAACTGCATCAACTGAAATGCCGATTATGTCTACAAGTGGTGTTGGGAGTTTGTAAGGACTAAGATATTCAACATTTCCTTTACATGTGGTGTGAGCTGGTGTATGACATGGGCATACAAAAACTGCATCAACTGAAATGCCGATTATGTCTACAAGTGGTGTTGGGAGTTTGTAAGGACTAAGATATTCAACATTTCCTTTACATGGGGTGAGCTGGTGTATGACATGGGCATACAAAAACTGCATCAACTGAAATGCCGATTATGTCTACAAGTGGTGTTGGGAGTTTGTAAGGACTAAGATATTCAACATTTCCTTTACATATGGGTGAGCTGGTGTATGACATGGGCATACAAAAACTGCATCAACTGAAATGCCGATTATGTCTACAAGTGGTGTTGGCAGTTTGTAAGACTAAGATATTCAACATTTCCTTTACATGTGGGTGAGCTGGTGTATGACATGGGCATACAAAAACTGCATCAACTGAAATGCCGATTATGTCTACAAGTGGTGTTGGCAGTTTGTAATGACTAGATATTCAACATTTCCTTTACATGTGGGTGTGAGCTGGTGTATGACATGGGCATACAAAAAACTGCATCAACTGAAATGCCGATTATGTCTACAAGTGGTGTTGGGAGTTTGTAATGACTATGATATTCAACATTTCCTTTACATGTGGGGAGCTGGTGTATGACATGGGCATACAAAAACTGCATCAATTAAAATGCTGATTATGTAAAAAAATAGATGCATGCTTAAAGTTTAAAATGATGTAAATATTATTGATAATAAACATTTCTGTGATTTCTAAATATTTTGGAGACTTTACCAATTGTATATTTGTGCAATTCTATTTTTGGTTTTTAGAGTTTAAATTCTGTAGAGTTTGGTTATAAATAATACCTAATAATATCCATTTTAATTGTATAATTATAAATCTTGGTATAATTAGGTCCAGTTTAGCTCAGTCATTAGAATGGTCATCTGGGAACTGCAAGTTTCTGAGTTCAATACCGGTTCCCCACCAACTCAGCATATGAGTAGCACAGATTTGGTAATGTGATATGTGTAGTAAAGTGGAGAGCTGATCATAGGTGTGGCGCCCCAGCTCAGCAAAACAATCTCTTAGGTCTAGCACTAGCAAAAAGGGGATAGACTCCTTTGCTGTCCAGCTGATACCAACAATAGGCCACTCTGTTATTTTTACAACAAATTATTTTGTTGAGAGGAAAATTAACTCTCTATCAAAAAATATTAAAAGTGCATTTGTTTATGTGCATTATTCATGTGCATTATAGTGCATAACAACAAATTGTACTTTTTACGACCTTTTCTATACATAAACTTGTTTACCTTTTCTGTCATACTTTGACATGTATTTGCTATAAACATGCGCTGACCCAGCTTCCTGAGGTGCATTTTTGTGTCTGGCCAACTTGACAGATTATGTAGGGTAGAATTTCACTCAGAACTGCTGTTGCTGCTGCAGCTGCTGTTTGTCATTTATCTCATACATATTCGTCCTTACAACTGACACACATCTGCTCTTCATACCATAGATACACACCCTTATTGTCACCTCATCTTTGTCATCATGATAAAATAGTATAATCATTCCTTTCAACCAGCTATTTTTATTCTTTCTGAAATTTAAATCCAGTTTGTGCACAACTCTCTTGTATACCTTTAACTTGTCCAAAAACTACATTTTTTTTTAACTTACAAAAAAGAAAACATTGTTTGTTAAGTAGTTTGTATTTTATCTATAAAAATAAATAAATAAATACAGAGCCCAGCCATTGAGTACAAAACATTGTGACTTTGTGAGAATATGATTTAACTATGATGTGCTCAACAATACGGGGGGGGGGATCTGTCTGTATTCTCACCTATTTACTTGCTGATTCTTTATCTGTAATTCTAATTGTATAATGATAAATCTATGTTAATAAAAATCACATCCACAACAAAAATCCAATCTTCTGTTTTTATTTGTTTTTTTTTAAATTTGCATAGATATTTTATATCACAGCATTTGACCCTAAGTATTAACATAAGTGTCCTAACAGAGTCAGACTACACCAGCATTGAATCAATAATCATAAGAAACCAGCTGTGGTGGGATGGACATGTTGTACAAATGAATGCTTGGTATCTGAATTAAAGCAACAACAAAAAAGTAGGTGAACTGAAAAAGAAAAAAAAAAAAATGTTCTATATTGACAACCTGAAGGCAAATTTTATAAAAACTGTGCCATACATCCTAAAACTTAGAAGACACAAGCCTTGAACTGTAATGCATAGAGATCAAATATTCTAAAAATTGTTGAGGGAGTGGGGGTGTCAATATCTAGCAGACAAGCATACTAAAGGAAAATGCTAGCTCCACTAAAGTCAGAACCCAAATTCCTTATTATAATAAGTTCCTAAATTGTAACAGAATGTGTGCATTAGGCTTACTAGAATTATTTACCCAACCCATTCATCGTGTGTAAGTGTAATGGTTAGAGTCGCAGGAAATGCATTCGTCAACCTGAGTTCAAATCCTGGACAAAGCTACAGCTTACATAGCACTATTATCCTTGGGAAACATATGAATCCAATTATTCTCCCTCCAACTATGGGTAGGACAGACTGGGCTCTTTACCTTGGTTAGGCAACCAGTCTAGGAGAAGGAAAACTCTGAATTCAAACCTGTTAAACTCTACTTGGGGTGGTCACTACTAGAATAGGCTCAGTCCTAATTAGTGATCTATTTCACTGATAAAAAAAAATTTTAAAGTAGGATGTGACACAAGTATAGGTCATCCAGTGAGAATCAAACTCACTATTCAGTCATAATGAATCTGCAAGACTGGCTTGATAACCATTACACCATGATGGGATGTTGCGAGCTTACTAGAAGTGCTGGACACACTGCCATCAATACTCATTTTGGGTGTAGGCCATAATGATTAATATATATGAATTGACAAAGAAAGAGATTATGTTGAAAAATGAATATTTGTTGTGTAAGATAAATGTTTTTTTCTTAAATTTGTAATAGTAAATATTGATAATTAATGTTTTTTTTATTCTTTTTAATTATTTCTTTTTGTAGAAAAAAGAACTGAGATATTTTTTAGATTTAAAAAAATCATTCATAGTAAAGTAGAAATTAGAAATATATATAATTTAATGTTTCTTTAATGTTTGCAATACATTTTGAAAGTTTTTACAGAACTTTCAATTTTCAAAGCTCCAAAACTTTATAAATATCATCCTCAACAGATATTTTGAAAGATTTTCTGTAAAATCACTATTTTAAAATTATCATGAAAATAAAAACATTCTGAATTAAATTTTTATTTTTTTTAGAGATTTTAAACATTTTCAATATTTCACAAAATCAAATTTACATAAATGTAAAATATGTAAAATCTTGTCCAAATTTTTATATGATTACAAATTTAAAGAATCTTAAGTTTGTAATATAAAAAGTTATGTTAAATCATTTAGACTAGCAAAAGTATGCACTCCCTAGGCACAAATATTTAAGTTTTAATGTTATAAAATATTATATTCAATCAGAAAGACTAAAGAAACTAATAAGAACGAATACAAAAATATTACCCTTTTTTTAATGTTATTTTAATTGATTTCTGTAAAAATTATACATAGGATTGCTTTTAATACATTTGAGAATAACGTGATAGTATTAGAAATCAGTAACAGCAAATAATTATTTATTAAACCCAGTTTTGTTAAAATCATTATGCAAATTATTCCCACCATATGCTTAGTAAATTTTCATTTCTTAGAGACATATAACACATATTTCAGGATTTTAGATGCATTAATAATATGGGTAGTTTTGTGGCAAATTCAACTCAGCTAGACTTTAATAGAGGCATCGTTAATAAGTAAGATGCTAATTAAGATTAAATAATGATTATTTCATAATCATTGAGAATATAACTTAAATAACTAAGGAAATCGTGATGTCAGTGATGATGTAGTTTCAGCTAAAGACAGACAGTAATATAATCTCCATTATAATAAGATATATAACTTTAAATAATTATGCTTTAAAGTCCTCCAGGACAATTTGTAAAATTTTAATAATACTATTTAAAAATTACAAAAGAAAAATAACTACTTAGAATTGAATGTCATGTTTTAAAATAGACTCTTTTTTTCAAATTACTTCAATCATAAATTATAAATTATAAAATTAATAGGCTCAAAGAAAAAACAAATGAATAAATGTTAATAAAAATGTATATAAAAATATAGGATTAAATGCAATTTATATAATAAAGTGATGATGTCTAGATGTCTAGCTAAGTCAGTTTGATAAAAGAAAATATAGAGCCAGTCTCAATACTTTTTGAAAAAAATATCTTTGATAAAATACAGAATTATGTAAATGAAGCCTCTTTCATACTCACCAGACCCCTTATTTCTATACAATTTTACCTTGTTTCCAAAACTGAGATTCATATCAAGTTTAAGAGATTTAAGAATCTAAAGGATATTAAAGGAGATACAAGGGTAATCCCGAAGACAAGGTCTCCAAAATATCTAGAAATCACAGAAACATTCATGGATTATTGTCAATGATGTTTATATCATTTTAAAGTTTCAACATGTATCTATTTTTCTACATAATTACCATTTCGGTTTATGCATTTTTGTTGGTGATGTGGTAGTTTTTGTATGCTCATGTCATATCAGCTTGACACAATGTCATTGAGGAAGCATTGCACCTCGTAGTCTTTGCAAACTCCCTACACCACTTGCAGACGTTTTTTAACATCCATGCACAACTTGACACACACTTTTGTTAATTGGTGATGAATTTCAATCAGTTTGATGCCTTTTGCATTCAAAAACCAAATAACTGCATGAACTTCACACTGAACAATAGTGTCAATCGGGAGCTCCATCAGAAACGACAGCCAAGCTAAGACTGAGTATGGCAGCAAGATACGCATAGAGGCAGATGCTGGGGCAGGCACAGGTACATGCACAACAAATTCAACAGTGTTGCCAATAACTGGATAAATAATTTTCCTTCCCCAGCATTTTGGAGACCTTACTTTTGGGATTACCCTCATATAATACAGCAGTATCACATTATATAAAAAAAGGAGTTTCAAAGGTAATTTGAACAAAATTCACTGGAATCAATGTATTGAATGCCAAGGAATATTTTGAAGAAAATTAGCATTTCATTCATTGTTCATTTCGTTCTTGGTAAATACAGCTTCAGTCTTGATACTTTTTGAAGGCACCTTATATTTTGAAAAAATTATTCATTCATTGTTCATTTCTCTCTTGGTAAATACAGCTTCAGTCTCATTACTTTTTGAACACACCACATATTTTGAAGAAAATTAATGTTTCATTCATTGTTCATTTCTATCTTGGTAAATACAGCTTCAGTCTCAACATTTTTTAACCACAGTTCATATTGTGATTAACTTCACTGCAAGTAGATAATGTGTAGAATTATTTACAAGTTTAACTTAATTTCCTTCTTTTTCCTTTTATTATTTTAATAATTGATTATTTTTTCTTCATTTATGTTGTCTTATATAAATATATAGAACATAAATTACCACATATTGAGTTATATTCAAATGCTAAAGACTTAGACATCTAAATTATGCAAGTGCATGTGTGTTGACTAAGAAAGACAGAAGAAAGATATATGAGGAGGTACCTGGTGTTTATTGGATATATCAACCAAAATAGAAAAAAAAATTAAGATCACAGGAAAAGTTTGTTTTAATAAGGGTTTTTTTTGGGGGGGGGCAGGGGGGTATTATTTCACACCAGATTATGAATATTTGGTCCAAGCTCATAAAGAAATTGTTCATTGGTCATTTCCAAAAATTAAAATGTTATTACTCTTGAATTCAGAAAAAACTTCTGTTACATTTATTAAAAATTCAAATTAATACTTTCTTTATGATAGACTGTTGCATATAAACTGTTTGTAATGATATGAGCTTTGAGTTTAGATATTTAAGAGTTAGTTAATATATCTAGTATATTTTTCTTAGGTTGAATGCTATTTTATTTAATGATTATTTGGTTTTATAACTATGACTTTTAGTAGACTTTTTTATAATTTAAATTATACTACAAGTGGCCACCTGGCATCGACCTAGTAGAGGGTAAAAAATAAGAAAAAATATGGTGTAGTGTGCTTGGTTTGGTTTCTTTGTTTAATGTCATATCAACCTTTGTGGTTATTTAATGTCAGTGCCATCCTTGTAAAAAAACAGTAATGGTAATATTTAACCCATAGCTGGGGGGAGGATGAGGAGGTTCATACCTTTCCCAAGAGTATTAGTCTGAAATTGAACATAATAATGTAAATGGAGTTTGAACTTCTTTACTATGATGTTACTATCCAGCACGTTAGCCACCACACCATTGGGACTCTATAAGTACAATGTGCAGCAAAAATACTTCCTACTTTTTAAATTGTTCACTGGTGTGGTGAAAGTGAATTTAGACAATGGTAGCCCTATATAGCTAATATCGTATTCAATTCATTAGGCCTTTAGGCCAACAATGCCATTTCTGATGGTGGATTTTGCAGTTAAATTCAAGTTATAAAAATTGTTATACAAAAAAAATTATTGGAAAAAAATCTATGTGATTTTTTACAATAATTTTTTTTTTTTTTTGTACAGCCAAAAAACAATCACAGTAATTAAAAATTAGGGATCCAAAATTGGCCCAGAATGTTTTTAATTTGCTCATGGAGTCAGCCTGATTACAAAATGGTATGATATGTTTGGCTATGGCCACTAGGAGTAAAGTTGAAAATATGACTGACATTCGTATTTATTATTTGATATATATTGCTTTTATATCCTGTTTTCTTTTTTTTTTTAATATTTATATTATGTTTTGTGTTTGGGTAAATTAAGATAATATTCTTTATTTGATAATAAGTTCTGCTTTAATGAACAATTCCTAAATCCTTTCTTTAATCCTTTTTGTCCATAAGTGTTAAAATATGTTCATTGATTCAACATTTGTTGGGTCACAGGCTAACAAAACAATATGTGGTTACAAACTGTTGTGTCCTTAAAAGGGATACAATCAGACAAGGTTGATTGTATCCTTAGTTATAGTTGGGTAGAAAAACCAGTCAACACATTCGTAGATTTAAGATAGAGGGTTTTATTGCAGAGAGTTACAATAAGACAGACAAGGATAGTGTGGTATGCTACTAATCCTCGAAGCCAGCCCAGGATAATGCCATGCTCACTATATATATATAGTCAGACCACATGGGTGAAAGAGAGTGTGGAATATTCCATTACAATACAAACACATGTAACTTGTCTCCTTCCCAAGTTTGTTTTAACTTTACAAAACAAAGCAACAGTCTTTTATGTTAAACTAAAGACTCATAATGAATGGGGACGGGCAAGAATTTGCATATTCCACCATTCATAAATTCGCCCAGTCCTTACTATTACTTTATTCTTCCAACAGATTTTCTAGCACTCCACATTGTGCACACACTAGTCCTGGCATTTTTTTTTCTATTAATTTTGATAAAAATGGATTGTTCTTTCTCAAGAACATTTTTGCAATGTTTGTAGCATTGGTATCTAGATAAATTATTTTTTTGTAAATAATGGTTGTTCATTAAACTTTTTATAATTTATTTTTTTATTAACAAAAATTGAATATATGTGTGTGTATACTTCTGTTTCACACTCAACTAAAGCTCTAATGTTATATGTGCATGCATGTCTGGGTGTGTGACTATGTAAATGTGTGTGCTTGTGTGTGTGTGCATAATAAGACATCTATCCCAACTATCCTTATTATTATTTTACTTTTTTATGATCTTTTAGGGGAGTTGCTATGGCATAATAGCAAACGAAATGGACTGCAACATCATAGTAGATGAGTTCAAATTCCAGCCACACTATTATATATTCACTTTTGGACTAATACCCTTGAGAAAGATATGAAACCCCTCATCATTCCAGCTATGGGTTAAATAGTACCACTACTGTTCTTCTACAAGGATTGCTTTGGCATTGAATAACCAACAAAAGTTGATATGCCATTAAATAAAGAAACTAGTAATAACTGGTTGCTTTCACTGAAATGCAAGTGACAGCAAGTCTTCTCAACTTTTGAAAATTCTTCTAAGTATTCTTGTATTCTAACTGATCTCATATAGAGTCAAAGAAATATGTGGTGGTGGTATGCTTTTTTTTTTGATGATGATAATTTTATTATTTTAGTTTTTCACACCTACCGTAGCTGGTGGTTCACTGGAGGCTGAGTGACAGTAAGTCTCCTCAGGTCTCCAGGACTCTTCTGAGTATTCTAGTCGATCTCAACAGTGCTGTAGTTTTGATGGTCTCGATTCTTCCTCTGATTTCCAGTTCACCCAAATTCTTTTCCAGAGCTTTGGGGATTATTCCAAGGACACCAATTACAGTTGGTACGACCTTCACCTTCATGTTCCACAGCTTCCTTAGTTCTCTGGCAAGGTCTAAGTATTTGTCTATCTTTTTGCTTTCTTTCATTTTCACTTGGTGGTCAACTGGGACAGCAAAATCCATGAGATGACAGGTTCTCTTTTTCTTGTCAATTAATACTAGGTTCAGTCTCCTGGCCGGGATTAGGTGATCTGTCCGCACCTCGAAATCCCAGAAAATTATTATTATTTACTCCTTTTGAGTTTTCACATCAGCATTAGCTGATGGTCTTTCACTGAAGTCTGAGTGACAGCAAGTCTCCTCAGGTCTCCAGGACTCTTCTGAGTATTCTGGCAGATTGCAGCAGTGCAGTGTTCTGAATGGTTTCAATCCTTCCTCTGATTTCCAAACTTTCCAAACCCTTTTCCAATCCTTTGGGACTGCACCAACTACAATTGGTATCACTTTCACTTTCATATTCCATAACTTTTTCAGTTCTCTGGCAAGGTCCAGATATTTGTCCATTTTTTCATTTTCCTTTAGCTTCACCTGTGATCTGCTGGCACTGCAAAATCCACCAGTTGGCAAGTTCTTTCTCTTTTGTTAATCAACACTAGGTCTGGTCTTCTTGCTGGGATAAGGTGATCCGTTTTTATTTCAAAGTCCCAGAGAATTTTACGTGTTTCGTTCTCAAGAATAGATTCTGGTTTATGTATATACCATTTTGTTATATGGTCAAAATTTAATTTTTTGCATAATTCCCAGTGGATCACCTTCCCAACCCAATCGTGTCTAGTTTTGTATTCTCGTTGTGCTAATTTGCTACATTCGCAGAGTATATGGTTAACAGTCTTATCTCTATTACCGCAAAGTCTACATTTACTATTTTGTTGGGTCTTATCAATTTTCGCTTTGATGTAGTTTGTCCTTATGGCATTATTTTGTGCAGCAATTATAAGTGATTCTGTTTCTCCTTTGAGGTTTCCCTTTCTTAACCATGTCCAAGTCTTTTCATGTGCAACCTCTTCTATTTGTCGTTTGAAGCGTCCATATAATTGTTTTTCTTCCCATTTTTGTTTTCTATTATTATTATTATTATTATCATTATTATTATTATTATTCATTGAAGCAATAATAATATGACTTGCATATCTGCACTGTATTCTTCTATACAAAGTTTGAGAACAGTAGATTTATATCCATCATGTGAAAGTAATGCATTAATAGGTTACATTTCATTATTACTAATAATTATGACTAATTTTATTATTCATCTCTTCTAATTTTATTTGCTTTTATTGCAACTCAGTATAGAATACTAAGTCCAATTACCGTCAAATTGGCAAGACAAGACGGCAAACAGTCGTAACTGAAACGATTCTGAGATGCCGTAAAGACCACTGAAAAGTGGCAGGATTTATGGAGCCTCAGAGGGCCCTACAAACCAAGCAGCCAATCAGGACTCAGGGAATGGACCCACCCAAATGCATGGGTGGACTGTTCTGAATTCCCATAAATACCAGTTGTCTTGACACTGGTGCAGTTGTGCTTGGCCAGTCACATTGCTCAAACCAATTGTTGACTGTCTAACTGACTTACTTCAATACTCAGGTTTTCACTTCTATGAGAGTGAAGAACTGCTCATCAAAAAATAAGAAAGAAAAAATAATCTCCCAATGAGACTTGAAACAACTCCACTTCTATCTGTGAAAAACTTGTGTGTTCTGTGTGCCAGCTGCCTTACCAACTTAATTCTGAGAGTATGGATGGTGTCACACACATTCAAATAAAACCTATAAAACTACTTTGTGTTTGTGGGGTAATAGTTATCACCATAGGAAATGGATATGGCGAACCAAGTTCACATCCGAGACAAGACTTTACCTTTCATATAATACCCTTAGGGAAGGTATAAATCCAACTATTCTTCCTCCAGCTACGGGTAAAATAGTAAAACAGACTGGGCTCTTTAACCTTGGTATGGCAACCAGTCTAGGAGAAGGAAACTGTTGAATTCAAACCAGCTAAACTCCACTTAAAGCCACTCAATATATTTCATTCTTGTTTCCTCACTGTTGTAGTGACGGCCTGAGAGAATTGCAAACAAAAAGTAAATAGTAAAAATCATTAATAATAGTAATAACAATGCTTGATAAAGTCTCATCTAAAACTACCAAGACTGCAATGCCAATGAGTATCTGTTAGGGTCTCTATCTATGAGTAAAATAGATGTATTTAAAAAATATTTGTACTTGACAGGATCGTTTGCATAAAAAGTAAAATATTTCTTGAGAAATAACTGCACAAAAATGCAAATATGAACATATAATGTGCACAATTCCCTAACCTCAAGACATAAAATAACCCTAGACAGGTTGATATGCCATTAAAATGAATCAATAAGTCATCTAAAAAAAAATAGACAATGCAATAAATATCTGTATTTTATATTCCAATTAGGTTAAGAAAGATTGCTTTTATATTCATACTATAATTTTAGATTTTAGATTTGTGAGTAATGGTTTTATAATGAATATTTAAAGGAAATGCAATAACCTGCATGTCAGTTATGCAATCTTATATTCTAGATATGATTTTAAATTCATTATTTGAAATCAATGAAATAATAGCCTGCATTTTGTTACAATAACCTTATATTCAAGATATAGCCACAATCAATGCATTTTTTCTTTCTCATCTGACCCCTGTATGAATATCACAGCCTAGTACACGGTGAACTTACACAGCTTTGTACACAGCAAGATATACTCTGTTTAGTACACTGTGAACTTACACCACTTAGTACACAATGAAATATATACAGTGATACTTACACAACTTAGTACACAGTGAAACATACACAGTGGGAATTACATAGTAAGATATACACAGCTTAGCACACAGTGAGATGTATACAGTGAAATATACACAGTGAGACATACACAGCTTAGTAAACAGTGAGATGTACACAGCTTAGTACACAGTGAGACGTACACAGCTTAGCACACAGTGAGACGTATACAGCTTAGTACACATTGAGATGTACACAGGGAAACTTACACAGTGAGAGTTTAATACACAGAGAGACTTACACAGTTGGTAGAATAGAAAAGCATATGTCTATCAGACTTTTAGCTTGTGTAGTTAACACACACACAAGCTAAAATATAAAAATAATTATTTTGGTGTTAGTTGGTCAACATTTGTAAGCTAGATATTACAACCATATTTCTACAACTACATCAGCAAATGAGGTACCTTATTATAATGGAGATTATGTGTATGTCTGTCTTTAACCAAAACTATATCACTCCTGACATCACAATTTCCTTAGTTATTTACGTCACATTTACCATTATTATATTTCTATTTAAATCTCAATTATTAAGAAAAATATCTAATATTAATGCTGTTGGGTTAGCTCAGTCGATAGAGCATTCGGCTAGAAACCACGAGGTTCCTAGTTCGATACCGGCCCATGCCAACTCAGCGTATGAGTAGCACAGGGATCCGGGCAGTTATGTAAGGAGCTGATGGTAGGAGTGGCGCTTCACCTCAGATGCAAAAAAACAAAAAAACAATCTCCTTGGTTTAGCACTAGTGAAAAGGGGATAGACTCCCTCACTGATTGGCTGATACCGACTTTAGGCCACCCCAATGACTTTACTTACTTACATACTAATAACATGCAATTGCATTTATGTATACAGCCAAATAGTGTATTCTAGTGTTAACAGGATTCATAATTTGCATACTGATCTTAAAAAATTGATTTCAATAAATATTTGCTTAGTTTTATTGATTTCTAATGGTTTTGGTTAAATCTTAATAATTTTTAAAAAATCCATTACCAAAAAAAAATAAATAAATAAATAATGTAATTTTAATGTTAATAGCTGAATTAAGAAAATTTTGCAATAAAAGCCAGAACTATGGAGCAAACTGTTTATTCTTCCAATATACACCCTCTGTTTCAAATAATTTTAAAGTAATAATTGATAGTTAATGATTTATATAGATATCAATAAAAATAAATGTAATCTTTTTTATATGCATTCTTATATTATTTCGTCAGTCTTTCTGATTTAATATGATATTTTATTACGTTAAAACCTAAATACTTGCACCTGGTGGGTGCATATTTTTGCTAGTATATATCATAATTTTTACAGCACATTAGGGTAAATGAAGTCAAACTGTCATTATAATTTGTAAAAACCATATAATAATTCTATAGAATTCTCATTTTATTTTTTCAACAAATATTTTTTAATGTTTTATATATGTATATTACTCTCTTTTGCCATATGTGCCAAGAGAAATGGCCAATAGGGACAGATGGTGAGAGAGAGAGAGAGTTAAGGGAATCCATGCTGTCAGTACACTTTGATGATGATAACGATATATTTATCTATGTTTTTCTATAATTAAATGTTAATTTAACATTTTGCTGTGTTAAGTGTATATGTTGTCATTTATCTAACCCCCTTCTACACCAACACTTACCACTAACCTTACCCCCCCCCCGCTCCCATAGAGCACACGTTAACAACCAAAGAATGTAACATCCACCAACTGGTCATTCACATATTTATAAAATAGAAGATAAAAAGACTATGACATTCCATCTTACTGACCAAGCTATTATATCCATTCAGTAGTCAATTTACTAAAACTTACCATCTATATATTAATACGCTTGTTCCTAAATCTTCCGTCCATTATCATTCAGCAACACCCTCTGGTTAAAAATTAGACCATCCAAATTGTTCAAGATAGTTCAAAAACATAAATCCAGATTATCTGGTGTTGCTTAATTGCAGATTTCTTGTTTGCCCCATTTTATTTAACCCAATTATAAAAATGAAGCATTCCAAATGATCTTGCGTCACTTAAATGACCAACATAAAATCAAAATGAACTGAAAAAAAAGTTACATGTTTGTTTTATTTGTAATATTGAAATTGTGAATTATGGAATATATTTTAGTAATTTTGATCTTATGTCATCCCAGCCTCATGCTATGTTTTAGCGAGCCAGTGTCAGATGAATTTCCAGCCAAACTTAGTTATTTTCCAAGTCAGGTTTTTGTCACTTTTTTGTTGGCAAATTAATGTAGGTATTTTAAATGCCTCCCCACAAATTTTTATCAGCAAATCTGATAATTACAACCCCACTTTTAAGAAAGAGTGAGATAGTTAAATTAAGATTATTATACTTTTTATATATTGAACTACTTAGCAATAGCTCTTAAGTAGAGATATTAAACGTGGTAATAATTAAATTATCATACTATATTCATAGGTCCTGATAGTATATCATAATTACTTCATAGAGAAATACCATATCACAATAACTGCATTTATATCCATCTAAATGGTGTAATCGTTATCATTATAAGAAATGGACACAGTGACACAAGTTCAAATCCTGGACGAGACTAATAGCATTTCATATAGTAAAAATACCCTTCAGGTATTTATCAAACTATTCTCCCTCCAGCTATGGGTAAATAGTAGGACACACAGGGCTCTGTAACCTTGGTATGACAACTGGTCTAGGAGAAGGAAAACTGAATTCAAACCAATCAAATTCCGCTTAAAAATAGACCTTGTGTCACATCCAGGGAGGGGTTGGGTAAATACGTATATCTATCTAAATTTCTGAGGCAAGGGATTTTTATTTTTTACACAACTCAGACTACTGTCCTGGTTGTTTTACTCAAAATATTTCGACTGCTATGCCCTCTGGTCTTCTTCAGGTTTCTTTTGTTGTAATTGGTGACTTTCAGGGAATTTCAAACCAAATCCATTATTCAATCCACAAGGAAAGACTGTTCTCATTCTGCTGTTCATATCTTGCCATATCTTATATCAGTTAATTCACCTTCTTAGCAACATTACAATGCATTTTATTCAGCTTTTAAAAGCAAAGTAATAATAACGTGAATTTTGGAAGTGTAATCTTAGAATTCTTGATCTGGTGACAATGCTTTTACATACAGCATTTGTAGGTAATGCAATAGTTTCTTGTAGTTCTGTAATGTAATCTTATATATTAGATATAGAAAAGAGGCTTTTATATTCAAAATTTATAGCCAATGAAATAATAGGTTTCATTTTAGTGTTGTAATCCTCACTTCTAGATTTAGAAACAATGCTTTTTATATTCAGTATTTAGAGGCAATGTCATGGTAGCCTGCATTTCAGTATTGTAATCTTGTATTTTACATTTGAGAACAAAACTTTTATATTCATCATTTCGAGACAATACTGTTATGTTTTGCATTTCATTACTTTTATGCAATACTCCACTTTGGCCCTATCTTGGGCTAGACGAGTGGTCAGAGAGGCCCCCTCCGATCAATCGGCTGGTCACGTCAAGCCCTAGCATCTATATGATTTTCCCAACCCTATTGCCCTTATGGCAAGCCCCAACCCCTTTTTATCATATGGGTGCTAGAAGACGGTGGCGGGTCTACATGTCCTGGGAATGACGTTAAACTCTATCTGATGGTGAAGTTCCAGTTTTGGAGGTTTGGGGAATGTGGAGCACCCCTTCATCACCATTGCTCCCTGGTCCACTCAGCGGAGTGGTAGTACCTGTTAAGGTCCCATCTATGGGTTAAATAGAAAAATGTATTTATAAAAAAATTGTATTATCCATTAAGAATTGATTTATTTTCAAAACTTTATCAGCATTAAATGACCCACTGAGGTTGATATGCCGTAAAACAAAACAAACCAAACCAAACCAAATTATTACTTTTGCTCACATAACCTACATTTTTGCCAATACTTATATTTCCTTATTTGCAACCATTACAATTATATTCTTACTTCAGGAACAATGTAGTATATTATAACTTAGCTGGATCTGATACTATGTATTAAATTGAATGTTCTTCTTTATTTTCTCAAAAACATAATGCAATTTAATGTAAGTGTAGGTATTTACCCAACAAGTTTGCAACGGATAGGATGTAACACAAGGTCAAATGTAAGAGGCATCCAGCAAGGATCAAACTCACAATTCAGAAGTGATGGATCTGCAAGACTAGCTTGTTAACCATTACACCACAATTGGACACATTAAATGTTCTGTTGTAATTATTTACAATAAGTAAGTATTTATCCAACCTGCTCGCAATGCGTAGAATGTGACACAAGGTCACAAGTATAGGGCATCCAGCAAGGATTGAACTCGCTACTCAGTCATAATGGATCTGCAAAACTTACTAACCTTTACACCATGATGGGAATGGTTGTTTAGTTGATTGGTTGCTTGGTTGTTTTATGGCATATCAACCCTTTTCGGGTGATTTAATGCTGAATCAAGTCACTTTAATAAACAAAG